>CM037875.1:47691714-48179214 GCA_021292105.1 Anadara kagoshimensis
TAAATTTACATAACTGATTGAAACATATTATACAGAGAAACAAACAAGTTGGTAAGAGAGCATCACATACGTACATGACGGGTGTAGCAAGCTAAACAGGGGGTGCTTACTTTTCCAGAGCAACCGGCCTCACTTCCCTGGTTGAAGTTCACGTGTTTGATCAAACTTGTCAGTTTCAAAGTTTTCACTTTGCTTTTGGATCATGGATGAGTTTGTTTGTATTTTCACACCAACTGTATAAGAATCACATATACATGTATTACAAATAAATTAACAGCTTCGGTTATATATCACATTTCATGATTGTTTGACTCCCAAATATAACTTCACATTGGTTTGATTTAAATACGTGGGTATATCATAATGTCAGAAAGTCTGTCGGTTCGCTTGTCGAAGGTAGGTAGGTGTGTCTGGGGACACCGTTTTCCTTCACTAATCTAGAAATAAGCACCTAGATATGAGTGAAATGATCTCGACTGTTAATTCACAAATGTTTTCTTTATTTTATTTAATTACCAGGCTCTCAGATAAAATGCAGTAATTGATAGTTAAATGCATTTCTTCTCCAAGTGCATGGTTTCAATCGAGTACCTGTCACTACAGCAATATACTTTTTAATGTTCATGTATGCTTAAAGACAATAATGTTTCCTTTAGTATTATTTTTATTTTAAAAATTAAAACAAAATGCAAATGAAAAGCTGTATCATTGACTCCATCCCTTCATAGAATTCTAAAAAGAATATTCTTAACGGATGTATTTCTTTCAAACATCGTAAAAGTAATTTATAATCTGCAAAAAAACTACGGTAGGAAAAAACAAAAGGCTTACAAAATCCAAATCATCAAGTATTCATATGTTTACATTGTTTATTTAGAAAGATAGTTTTGTGTATTTAATATACATCAACAAAGTACTTTCAACATATGAGAATAACGATTTAAACATTATTCAGTCTAAATTCTGTTTCTCGTAAATATTTAGTTTTTCCAACAAGGACCATGGTTCCCAGTATCTATAAATAAAAATTCCTTTTAGTGGCTATGTGCACACTTCAATAACACCGTTCTAAGACAACATATTCCACATAATGTTGACATTAGCTTATGTATTCAGATACTACCCATTACAAAATCTCAGGTAACAACATTTCTTTACATTTTAACTTAAAATGTTGTAACTTCGGTTTCCTATAGAAAACGGAAACTCTGATTGATCTGTAAGTGATCAATAAATTTCTTTTATAAAACCATCATAGTTTAAATAAACAGAAAGGGAATTAGGCCTATTGAATCTGTTCACCTTCATTTTTATAGCTACTTACAAATCGCTTCTATTGTGTGAAAAAGTAAATATTAGCTTGTTTTACGGACTGGCTGATGGTTAGGATCGTATGTGGTTAAACACTGACGTCCGTTAATTCGTGCTCATACGATCCTCAAGTGAAAAGTAAATAGTGACGTTTTGCATTTATCATGTTTATCAAAGATAGACGGTGGCGATGCTGCTGCTGGTATGTTTAACATTGAAGCTTCAAGGATGTATTACATTGATTGTATGTCTGTATGGAAGTTGAGAGAGAGAGAGAGAGAGAGAGAGAGAGAGAGAGAGAGAGAGAGAGAGAGAGAGTTAATGAATACGCTGAAATATCGCGTAAGAAATAATTAATTTGAACTGAAAAAAAAAATCAAAAGGTGTTCTGGAAAAAATGTGAGTAGGTAAAGTTTTTTTGTTTTGTTTTTGTTTTTGTTTTTGTTTTTTTTTAATAGAAAATAAGACCTTAAATAAATGAATGATTTTTTTTACCAAAAAGTGAAAAACTAAGGCTATCTCGAGTGAGACGAATGTCAAAAACCATTATCTTTTCATGCTTTCTATAGTAATAAAGAAATAATAAAGGAAAGTTCTCACGTGTGTTAATGCCATAATGTAAACCGTTTAATGCTAGTCTGAAAGGTATTTTATATTTAATATTGATGACAATAAGTCGTTATAAAAACTGCGTCTAACATTTACTAATGTGTTTGAAGAGGTTCATATGGAGTATTCACATGCGACATACATTATCCGCCAACTTATATTCTTTATAAAACAGTTAAATAAAGGTTCTCTTCATCATTAAACAGTCCACAGTGTTAACGTTTTATTTTAATATCATCAGACCATTTAGATCGTTTAATGTTTTACACAATTGTTTCCATCACGATGAGTCTCCTTGCAGTCAAGGGGACATTTAGAGATGCTTAAAGGTTTACACAATGGTGTCTTACAATGATAGGCCTCCTTGCTGTGTATTTCACTTAAACAATTCCGAACCTTTTAAGAGCTTCTATAAGGACTCTCGACAATGGATTGAGGCCCATTACATTTTCCGATAATACTTCGGAATCGATACTTCGGCCTTTTCCGTTATTCACTTATCTGAAGTAGTGGCCAGGTGGCATCATTTGAGGGTTTGATATGGCTTAAACAGAAGCTTGATCTTCATGGAACAGATAGTTTAATATCTCCGTTTTTATCAATTAAATTGGTTAGACGTGATTATATTTTATTGTTTTTCGGGGATCTGGGGAAAACTGAATGGGCACAAATATAGAAATTGTGATATTTTGAAAGATATTTTTGCATATGAAGTGGAACCAAAAACCAAACATACCAATCTATGTCAAAATCACAATCCCAAGCAAATCAAATTTTTAAAACTACACTAGGAAAGTAAGAGTGAGGACGAGTGCTACGAAAAATTGAGAACATCCTGTTTAGCTAGCTACAATCACCACGTGTGTAATGAAAACCGAGAAGAAATGAAACACGGTAATCAAAAACATGTCCGAATCACAATCAAGAAGCAAAGTAAAAACTGACAAATTAGGTTTAACACGTAAAGTTCCACCAGGAAAGTGAGGCCGGGTGCCTCGGAAACGTAAGCACTTCCTGTTTAGGTAGCTACAATCACCACGTGTGTAATCAAAACCTAGAAGAAATGATACACGGTAATCAAAAACATGTCCGAATCACAAACCAGAAGCAAAGTAAAAACTGTCAAATAAAGTTTAACACGTGAAGTTCCACCAGGAAAGTGAGGCCGGGTGATCCGGAAACGTAAGCACTTCCTGTTTAGCTAGCTACATCCACCACGCGTGTAATCAAAACCGAGAAGAAATGAAACACGGTAATCAAAAACATGTCCGAATCACAAACCAGAAGCAAAGTAAAAACTGACAAATTAAGTTTAACACATGAAGTTTCACCAGGAAAGTGAGGCCGGGTGCCTCGGAAACGTAAGCACTTCCTGTTTAGCTCGTTGCATCCACCACGCGTGTAATCAAAATTTAGTGACAGGAACCTTGCAGTATCAGATGTTGAAATACAAACAACAACAAAGTTTTAATTTAACAAAAATAACTAAACTATCATTATATTAAAATAAAACATGTCTCTTCAACTTAAAATTATCCATAAACCCAATATTTTAACAAATTATTTGAATTCGGAAAATTTCAAACAAAATTATTTACAGAATGCGTAACTTGTATTTATCAGCTTTCAATCCAATAATGTTTAACCGAGGTCAATCGTATTTCAACATGAAACAAATAATCGAATATATTTAATTCGAAGGAAATTTAAGATTAAAAATATACTTGCAATTGCAAATTAACCAAAAAACAGAAAAAAATAGAGCGAAACTAGAAAAATAAATCAAGGTAGCCACACCCTAAAGGCACTGATGTACAACTCCCGACTTCAGACTGACAATGGATGTACAACCACACCTGTATATAATCTCAGGGGTAAATATTGTAGTCAGAACCTTAAACCTAAAGTAACGTAATGTCATCAGACCATTGTTTCTTAATCATTATTTATCTCTTACATAAAATTAAATTGGAAACAATAATTATTAATAAACACAAAATATGCAAAAATGACTGCACAAATTTATACACATTAAGTACATTGAAATGGACTTCTTCAAACAACGGCATTAATTTAAAGTGATAATGAACATCGTGTAAAAATTACTAAATCATCTAATTAATGATAATTTTTAAAATTTCCCTTTTCCCACGGTATCAAAAATGTAAACAATAAAAACTCACAGATTGCACTACATTAATTTAAGAAATACACAACCGGAAACAATAAGTCGTGTATATTACACAAAACGGACACGTTTAACTCAATGTTTTCCGACAAAGGTTTGCACATTTTTAACAAATGAACTAATTGCTCGAACAATTATTATTATTCAAAAAATACACCAAAAAAGAAAAAATCATGAGAAAAACATCTATACCCAATTTCCCACGCATCCTTCACGCACTCGAAACAATTCTGTATTTAAAATAAACCGTGCTCTATTGCTGTCGGTCAAGACGTCATATCGAAAATCGATGTACATTTTAAAGCAACACAAGATGAGCGGCAGGTAAGATCGCGGGAGACTGATTTCAAAGAGAAAATCGTGTACCTGCCTGATTACCTGGTATTGATTCCAACCTTACACTAACAGATCGATCATACAAATCCTTAATCAACCTAACATTAAAACACGCGTCAGAATTCAAATATATACCATTTTCCCATTACTCTCTTTGCAAGCAAAATCTTTGTTTGGAAAATATTTATTAACCTTTTTAAGATTCAAATGCTTTGAAAAAAATTCTAGGAGTGACTTGAATTGGTTTGTTTTCGAAACGTCGTCTTCATATTATTACTCCTTTTTCATATGAAAGTCAAAATTATAATCATCATATAAACTTATAAGCCTCAGGATTTAACCACAAATTTTAATTTGCTTAATTTTGAAAATGCATGCGACTGCAAACATATTCACTGTTTAAAATTCAAATTTTTGATTCGTTAACCTTTAAAGGAATTGTTTCCAAAACATCGCTTGTTTCGTTATTTCACTTGGCCTAAACATACGGTAAACTTTCTTTTTGAAGCATTTCCGTCTTGGTTTCAGTTTATAATAAAGATTCTCAACGCTCATTTTATCTAAAGCTTATTACGGAGTTCACTTTAATTTACATTTGATATGATAAGCATTTTGTTTTACTGGTTAACAATTGTTAATGTTGTGTTCCGTCGAAGGCCTTCATCCCATTTTTAATCAATTTTATTAGATCATATTAATTCATGGGAATAATTTGTTCCTTAAAAATTATTTGAAAACTTTTTTTTTGAAACAATGTACCTCATCTAGATTCTTTGAAGTTTCGTATGTACTTCTGTTCAGTAATCAAAAACAAACATACTAATCCATGTCCGAATCATAATCCAGAAGCAAAGTAAAAACTTTGGTACTGACAAGTTAGGTTAGACACGTGAACTTCCACCAGGGAAGTGAGGCCGGGTGCTCCGGAAGGGTAAGCACCTCCTGTTTAGCTAGCTACACCCGTCACTTGTGTTATCAAAATTGTGTGAAAGGAACATGGAAGTATGAGACGTCAAATATACTTCTGTTCAGTAAAGTATATAACATAATTATGTCATAAAAATAATAGAAAATAAAACAAGATTTTATAAACGTCTTTAAAATTTCCAATTAATTCACCAAAAATTGTTGGCTCATTGCTTTGTAAAATTACAACATTTTTAAATGTCCGCGTCTATGGACCACTACAAAGTAGGGAATTTTATAATCAGTGGTCGCAATATATTTGTTCTGTTTTGTTTCTCTTATCTTGTGCGTCTGTTTTATCAATTGAATGTATTGTGTCTTGTTTAAATTGAGTTGGTTGTTGCCTAATGCTTGCTTTTCATTTACGATTTTTCCTTCTATTTGATAAAATTCATACCTCTTATTCACTTGAACGTATTCATTAATTTCTATATAGAAATTTCACAAGGTTATTTTGATTATTTGATTATTCTGGAGCCATTATAAGGATTAATGACGCATATGTAGTTATATATCTACAGATTTTCATTTTAAGTAGTTTTACCACCGTGATACCTATCATTTACCTGAGTGTCGTGAAAAACCAACCAAGTTTATCGAAGAGAAAATGCGCATTAACAAATGAAAATATCAATATCGTCGATATTTTGTATTATTTTATGGGAATCTGGAGGGAAGTTATTGGAATTATACCTAATTCGTACATTAGAGAGAACAATTTACATCCCACTAATACATTTCTTGATGTAGGAAATTTCACATTCTCTGCTGTTTGTTAACACTTCCGATTATAAAGCTTGTTTACCGTCATTGCCTGGAAGCGCTCTTAGGTGGTTTCCGATCGTAATAAAACGTGGTTTATTTTACTATGTGTACATTTATGTACACAGGAATCTTTTTATTTCCAAAAAGCGATTTTTGAAATTTTTGAGTGACATTTTTTTTTTTGGATTTTGTTTCGATTTTTAACAATATTGGTTATTATTGCGTAGCAACAGAGTTACACGTGCTTAGCAACATCAAAGTTACCAACAACATAATACAATGAAGCAATCGAAATTGGAATAAGAAACAAATTGCCGTCTATGTGTACATGCAATCTGAAAACACTTAACGCAGATTCAAAGTTTGATGGGCAACAACCGTCACGATCATTTATGTCGCGATTTAAGTTCTTTTTGAATGCCTTATTGCCATATCTCATGTTGAAAAAATGTGTATATTATATGGTATACGTTTTATATTTTTATTATAATAATAATATAAACTTTAGTATCCGTACAAATACTCGTTGCTCCCTCTGTGTTTGTCTTTATTTATTAATTTTTTATATTCACTGTTCTTAGTTGCTTTGGCTTACAAATTTATTTTTCTACTTGCTGTTTTTCTTTTTATTCCGTTTATTGTTTCTGAAATTGTTGTTTCTTTTAAAGCAACATTTTAAATTGGATATCTGTTTTCCTCGACTCACTTTTAGTCTTGAATAACAGGTCTTTAAATAGGTCAAAAACATACAAATAATGTCATGTCCAAATTACAATTCTAAATGTAAAATGTGAAATACGTGAACTTCGACTATGGAAGTGAGGCCGTGTGTTCCGGAAGGATAAATACCCCGTCTAGCTACTAGCTACACTTGCTAAGTGAGAAATCGACTTTATCTTTCCTTTGCGGTTGCTGTTTGCTATTCTATGTTGATTTATTTCTATGATTGTTTTATTTATCATTGCCCCTATTTTTAACAAACATGAGTTTATATTTCAGTCATGAATCATTATGTCTTACATAAACAGGTGAGTAATAAGTTTTTTGTTTTATTTTATCATTTCTGTTACAGTTTCTTTGATAGTTATGTAATACACCATTAGACGTGCTGCTTTTACCGTGCGTACCATCGTAGTAAATAAACACATCGGTCTATCTTTAGATCAATGTATGGACAAGACAATGGCTTTTTGACATGTTACTTACTGTGGTACACGTATGGTTGTTATTACTAAGATATATAAATGGTTGTCAATCCTTTATTCAAGGTTGATTTGGGAAAAATACATTTACGATATTCTATATCTCTCGTTTGAACATTTTAAATACATTTGATTTTCCAAAATTTTGGTCAGAAAACTACTGATTATGGTGTTTATATTCCGAAATGGCCGTCTAGTGCTGCAAAATTAAAACGGGTACACATGATTGGTATTTTAGATTTTATGGCGACAAACTAAATAAACATAATATTGCAATTAAATAAGTGATAAAGATGTTTGATGTATGTCGTTTTTGTATTATTTAGCCGTTCTGTCATTCACTTGTTTTGTAACGTGTTTTTTATTGTTGTCTCGAACAGGAGATACAGTAAAATATTTTTTCACTTTTCAAAAACGTTTGATATATAAAGACATCGGCTATACTTTGCCACTTCACAGAGACAATGCTCCACGCGCTGACGCGATGACGTCAGATATCAAATGCTCTCGTTGACTGACAGGAGACGACCGATTTTTATGAGAAGGTGCACCAACATTGTATTTCAAAAAAGTTAAGATGTAAGACGGCAATAAAATTAATTTTTACAAATATTGTAAATATAAGAAACAAGTTCCCTTTTATGCAATTTGAGACAGCCCATTATACTTTGCAAGTTCATAAAGACATAAAGAAAATAACCTTATTTCTTAAATCGGACTAGTTTAGACTAAAACATTTTAAAACCTTTTAGATTGAGTCTTCTGTTTCTTCACTTTATGAATTATGAACTATGAATTATGTCGCAAAGACAGTGCATTACATGTATATTTACATTAGTAGTTGTGTATAATAAACATCTGAAAAGTTTTGATAAAGTTTATGACCATCTCATTATGCTATGGACCATTGAAATTATTATTTTAAATTGTGTTTTCTTCTTCATTGTTTTGTGTACTATTAAATAAGCGTTCGTCGTTTATTGTATAGTATAATTGTAACTTCTAATAAATATGCGGAAATATTGCCCATCTAAAGTAGCCTGGAGTTTTATAATCAGTGATCCAGAAGTGTGTTTGTTGCTGTTTTTTAATTTTTGTTTTTAGAATTGCAATTTAATTCTGAAAGCATTTTCAAATCATAATGAGTAAAATCCAAAGTATGTAGTTTTATTAATCAGTGTTGTCTTAGCTATTTTTTTCATTAATGGTTTCAAATTCTTGGTTACATTGGCTTTTGTCAAGTGCATATTTCTAGTTTTGTATTTCTAAAATTCAATATAAAAATGTAAATATTTAATCGTTGGAAATATTTTCTCATTGAGCTTTAAATTTTACTCATGCTCTAATGGACCACACCTGTATATTACTCGATTATATTTGTTGTCTGATGATGATGACACCTGACCAGGTGAGATTTACACTGGCATCTGTAGTACGGCCGTGTCCATTATCTAATTTTGTCATCACCCTTTAAACTCCCCATTCTTTAGTTATGTAATATACCATTAAGCGTACAAGTTTTACTATTTTTACTGTTATAGCCAAAATATCGATTTATTGGAAAATAAATGCATTTATAGAATTGCGGAGATTTGACACTTATCAGATATATAAGGCGATAGGTTATACAGGATTACCGTTAATAAAAGTAAGAATTACAGAAAACCGACTTGTAATGTATCTAACCCTGGGGTACTGTCGGGATAATGATAATAGTACTCAAGTAATGAGACACTTCCTACAGTCATTTTATCCCAAATCACTACAGGAAAGCTACTTTATCAACAGTTCCGTTAATTCCGCCATTTTTATTTCCTCTCTTTATCCGATATTTGTATAACTTGTTATGGTCGTTTTCCTTTTTGTATAATACTTTTATTGATCATAGAATCCTATAGTGAAGTGGATTCTGCGTTTATTATCTCCCAACTTCAACTCTTAGCTTTTGTTTCAAATTTTACTTTGTAATTAATCTGTCAATAAAGTGTCTTTTATTGTGTTTATGGTAATATCTTATCGAATACTTATCGTGGTTCGGTTTCGTTTTCTTTTGCATCACGTACATCACGCCTTTTCAGTTACAAATTATTTTCTTCTATTTGATGGTCTGATCAACATTGGTTGCTCTTGAATTTGTTTAATTTACTAGTCAGGCTTGTTTAAAACAAAACTCATTTTTAAGAATATTATCAAGATCTATCCGATTAACTGAACACCGATGATTCATTAAAATAAAAAAAGTAAATTTAATTTGAAGCTGAAAAAGACAAATAGACATTTATGACAAAATAGTCTCAACAAAGAACGCAACCAAAACAGAAAAATATTAATGGAAAAATGTATCCAAGTTATTATTTATTTTTCTATTATAACATTTCCTTTCATGTGCAATTATATTCTTGTTTCTTCTCCTTATGGCGATTATGCTTTACAATTAATACGCTATAGTAGAGTTTGTTGCCACTACGAGAACTGTATACAACCAGCGACATTTAATACAGTATTAGATGTCGTTGATACAACGAAGCAAGAAAAAAATGCTTCAAAATGTTGATGCAAAGATATTGCAAGCATAGGCTTATTAAGGCCATCAAAGTGTTTATGGTCGTCATCATAATGTTGTTGATAAGCATGATGTCTCTATCCATTATTATACTGGATATATATGATGCCTCATAGTTCAACGTTCCTTTCATTCCCAATTTTAATTACACACATAGCGGATGTAGGTAGTTGCACAGGCGGTACTTACCCTACCGGAGCACCTGGTCTCACTTCCCTTGTGGAAGTGCACACGTTTTACCTAATTTGCCAGCTTTAAAGTTTTTCTTTACTTTGTGATTATTGTTTGGACATGAATGGGTAAAATTTTTGATATTACCGTTACAATAAAAAATAAAGGTATTTTACTGCCTTTGTAAAATCATTAACAATTCTTTTAAATTTTAAAAACCATAATTTTTAACTAAATATTTTCCGTTCGCTAAACATAAGACAAGATAAGATGGCACATGCTTTGTGACCACTGATTATGAATCTACCGATGTTGGATTGCTAGTTGATCCAATGAACAATGGAGAAAATGCTAATAATACAGAATTGGAAATAATTTGACGTTTAATATTGGGATTCTGAAAAGCTTAACATTAAAAAGCTCTAAATATCACTTTTAACTTTATGAATATAAACTTCATTAATTTCACCCTAGAACTTCCTCCGCTTTTTATTTACATGTATTTTTTTACCTTATACAAAGCCAATGTTTAAATCAAAATAAACGACATTACATCGGATGGAGTTTAAACCAGAGGTTTATTTTCTATATTAACTTTTTTGCATTTCAGGTTCCAATGTCTTTATCTTGACAATGTGACACAATACGTTCATTATTCTCGTCACCACACTAACGAGCAAGGAGATAGAGGTTTTATATTGGTAATGATTTCTCCCCTATGAATCAATTAAATATTATCTGCATTAGATTATGCCTCTGGAATTGAAATTCAATTTACAGCGTCAAATCTCCGCAACTTTACATTAAAAGGAGAAGAATCCTATACAGAAGGCATTAGAAAAACATTTTATTAACGGCTAACATATTGGGATGAAACAATTTGTGGAACCGTGCTACAACAGCGAAGTCAATGAAAATATCCAATAAAATTTGATGAATAGACGTCAATAACTGTCGTGGTCTTTTAGTATCGAATACAAGTCATTTGAATTCAAGAAGCGCTTTATAGATCGCTTCATCAGAGTGCGGACGTCCATTCTAAATGTTCGATCAGGTGCAAGGGACACTTAACTTTCATATAGAGAGATGGTAATATTTCAATGTCTAGCTGTGTAAAAGACTTGAATGCTTCTTGTTTATTAAACAAAACTTTGGATCTGTTATTAGCATCATAATGTTGAGTTAAAACAGATACAAGCCATCATGATGACGATGAGAGATTGTTATCATTGTAATTAATTCAGACACGTTTTACTCGTATTTATCTTATTTTTCTTCTCTATATAATTTTTTGACTTTAAATAAATTTATACTTTTTCCAATGTTGACTTTTATTGACTTAATGTGAATAATAAAAGTGATTAATTCATATATTTTTTATTCATTTTTTATTTTGAATTTAGTTCCTTTATATAAATTCATACTTTTACCGATTTTGGAAATAATCTGTTTAATAATCTTTCCCTTAAAAGATAGGATTACATTTCTGTTCAATGACATTATCATAGGAAAATGCTAGGTTTTCAGTTCTGACAAAAGATGATTTATTTTCGTCAATACAAGAAACAAAACTGTTGACGTTTTAATTTTTTGTTTTAGCACTGTTATGAATAGCATGATAAAATGTGTTAATGTTTAATGAATATAATTTGAATAATAACATTGACATTAATAAAAATGTAATTTGCATAAAATGTATTGTCATATCTTTGATGTTAAAAGTTTTTGTTGAATCACAGATTTGTTTTAGATGACAAACTGATTCCCCATTATCAATAATCGTGTGAATTCATACTCTAAAGTTATACAAAAATATACAAATTTATGCATTTTATGAAAGTTTGTCGATAAATGATTAAGCTTTATTCAACACTACATGAAGATTCTTCTGGAATATATTTTTTAGCTTTTTAAGATGGTTATTTTCTTAAGTGATTTGCTAACTTGGTGCATCTTTGCTGCAAGTTATACTTTTTTATATATTTTTTTAAATAAAAAGAACGAAAACGCCAATAAATGTCTTCTTAATGTATTTTTCATTCAAAATTTATAAATGTATTGTTAAGCAAAATAAGTTTTTTATAATGCGAGTATTTAACCAAGGGATTTAAAAATAGTCAAGGGTTCTATGTTCTCTAATAGTGCTATAACCACACCAATGGATATTATATTGTTTTATAACCCAGTGTCCATGCGCAGATGGAAGTTTTATAATCAGTATGTCTAATGTTTATTTGTGTCCTGCTTGTCCGTTTCATTTGTTCCCTGTTTGTCCTTTTTGTCTCGTGTTTCTGGTTCTTTTTGCCTTGTAATGCTATTTTTGTTCTGTTTGTCGGTTTTTTAGGTTCGTTTGTTCAAAGCTTCGTTAGCTAAACAAAATCCTTAGTGAATAATCAAAATGTAATTGATATTAAAATATTTGATATAAAAATAAAAAATTTGGCATAATATGTTTCTATCTCATAATGTTAATTGTGTGCATTGACTTTTGAACACAAAATGTCAATATTATTGCTTACGGGTTTTGTATAACTGACTGACTAGGATAACAAAACTTTGGACACACGGGTCCATCTTCATATGATCGGATTAGCTATATTTAAATTAATTTATTCATATCACTTGAACTGTTTACTTTACTTTATACTTCCTATATGAATATATATCTGGGAAAATTTTGTCGTTTTATCATTTTTGTTCTTAACTTTTCTTTGTTATAAAGATAACTCGGGTTCGTGACTTTCCAAATATATAAAATTGTATTGTCTGAAATAATTACTAAAAATTTATTTCCACTAAAGTTTCTTCTTGTTTTTCAACCAACATAAGTAAATATCAAGTCTAATTTGATCGCCTTATAAACTTTAAATTTAATTCTGTCTATAACGGAGATCTGTAGTAGAAGACATGTACAAGAATCAGTAGATTTGGTAAAATAAATTTTACTCCTTCTATTTTTTTCTTGTCAACATCTTCAACATATTTAGATTTAAAAAAAAAGCTCCATGTACTAGTGATGATGACTTGTATTCAGAAACGACCGTCTATTGCTGCAAACTTAACACAGGTACAGTAATAACACAGAAGAAAACATACCTCAAGTTAGAGTATAATAACAAATAGTCACTGAAAATCAAAACTTTGAAAACTGGAAGATTAAGTGAAACACATTGAGCTTTCACAAGGGAAATAAGGCCTGATGCTCCGGAAGAATAACCGTCTCCTGCCTGGCTAGCTACGCCAGACTAATGACATATATTGTTCACAAATGACATATATGTTGTCTCCAAATATTCTTGTTTGGAACTAACCATTTGAAACCCTGAAATTCATAGTACATGATTATTCGACAATGCATGATTTGTTTTCTGTAATTTTTTATAGCGGAATACACACACACACCTCCGTAAAGTTTTAAATTCAAACATCTATACAGAAATAAAACTGCAATGATGATTCTATTTCAGTTTAAAATATATTTTGAAAATCAATACGGTTGATATACACATTTTAATGACGTTTGTAAATGTATTTCAAGCAGCACAATGTACCTCGTTATATCTCAATATTGATATTACATTTACCGATACACACTTTAACAGTAATAGACATCATTTTAACCAATTACTGCTATTTCTATTCCAGCAAAATGCCTTTGCCTTAGGAACCCCTACGATTAAAAGCCATAGGTCTTTGTGTTATTTGAAAATTATATCCTCCATCTTGACAGCCGACGGAAGTTAGTCCTGTTCATTCCAAAATACCGGAAGTTGAAACAATAGTGCTACGGAGGACTCAGTAGTTGACAAAGTATAAGGGAAATGAAGAGAGATGCATTAAGTAAAAGATCTGATACCGGTTATTAGCGTTTTTGTTCCTATTTACTATTGATTTTTGTTACCATGGAAACGATGCCGTGAGCGGAACAAATTTGGACTCGACAAGCACGCAGAATATAATTCAAGTCTAATCAGTTATATTAACTAACAGGGGTTTTCCATATATGTCATAACATGAATTACATTAGTAGAAAATAATGTAGTGTGCCTCTAAGTTTATCTGTCTCTCTTTAATGGTATAATTCCTCCATATTTAAATAAATTTGTAACTAGAAGTTAATGACATAGCTGCTATATAGGAAAAAGCACACAAAAAAGTTGTAAAAAGGATTTCCATCTCTTAATGTAAAGGAAGGCTGATTGTTTGAAGCAGGGAAATTATAACATCCACGGAAAATAGTATTATTTCCTCAAGTTGATTTGGTATAATTGCTGAGTAAATCACGGAACGAAACCAGCACCGGTGTTCCGCTTCTAGCAAATTACACCGGATGTAATAAGCATTGGATTGTGGGTCATCATGCCTATAAACACTTCCGAATAATTTTCCGAAAATCATTTCTTGGCTAATTGAGTGTTTCAGAAAGAAGAACCTCTCTTTTTATGTATAATTATATAAGACATTTAACTTAATGAGTGTTATTTAAACTAAACATTTTAATTTACTTGTGATATGTATTTCGAATTTTATTCTATAATTGAAGTGTAAAATTATCAAACACTTTTAAATAATATAACATATATGTCTAACATCATTCCATTTCAAAATAATGAAAAAATAAAATATCAAAATTTAAATTTTTTAATAAATTTTGAATAAATAGAAAAAGAAAAAGAATTTTTGTAAATTGAAGATCGCGATTTACTCACATCAAACAGATGTATTTTAACTATATATTATGTTTCAAACATTTTTCCGATGAACACTACTTTATATTTACCTTTTTAAAATTCAACTTATCAAAGCTTGAAATAATGAGTAATAATAAAAATTAGTATACTAATTTAGGTAATACGTAATAAACATATTACACCTAAATATGTTATTACGATCTTGCATTTTAGTAATTAATAAAGGAACAAATAAACTGTTTTTGTTATTTTTTCTCTTGAAAAGAAAAGTTGGCGCTGGTTAAAAAAATAATAACAATAATTTGTTAAAAATTGAAAAGGATTAGTTCTGACCCCAACTGAAAAAAAATAATCAATTACTGTTGTTGGTTGTAACTAAAATAACACACCAAGAAGGATATGGTGCTGGTTCCAACTGAAAAAATAAAAGGAATCAGCGCTGGTCTCGCATAACAAATGTAAAGATTCGTTGTAGTTTACAAAATTAAAATGAAGAATTGGTTTGGCTTCAACTAAAAATAAAAAGAGGAAATATTGCTGGTGACAAAGAAAAGGCAAAGTGTAAAATTTCTGCTTGTTTTAAATTAATAAAGTACAAAAAGGTGCTAGTATGATCTTAAAAAAATAAGTATCATTGGTGTTGGTTTAATCTAAAAAAGTTAAAAGTAAAAAGAATCGGTGCTTGGTCCCAAATGTACAAAAAAAGAGAAAAAATCGATGCATGTTCGTAAAAAGAAAAAAAAACAGATGAAAAAGATGAAACGATGCTTTTTCCTAAAAAGACAAAGAGAAGAATTGGTGCTAGTCCCAACTGAAAAACTGTAAAGCAAAGTTGGTGCTGTTTTGATCCGAACAAAAAGAGAATAATTGGTTCTGGTTTTATTTGATAAAAAGTAAATACGACAGTTTATTAATTTCTGATGAATGCATTTAGAGTTATGTGAAACCAAACTAAACATTATCCAGATAGCCAAACAGCCAAAAATTAATAAAATGTCTTAGTAACAATGGATTCAGAAGGCCAATCATATTTACTTTTACTTTATTTTGTCATGTTGTAACATTAACAATTCGTGGTACAATCGTCACCTCTCAATAACCATGTTCTGAATGCTGTCTAACAACAGATTTTGGGGATTTGTTAATATAAGCGTATTTCTGCTTAAAAGAGTTTGTATAAAAGTTATATAATCATAGTTTTGGGTATGCATATAAAATCTTACAGTTAATTATTAAATAAAAATTATAATTATTACAATAAAAAGTTGGCAAATTAATATTTCATGTAACAAACCATAAAGTGATTAGAATGTCTTCTAGGTTTTAATACACAAAATGTGATAAACAGATTAACACTGTTTTTTAATTCTTAATTTTTATTTTCGTATCAATTATTTGAACAACATTTGTTATCAAACTAATATGAGACAATCACTCTCAAAAGAAATAATACCTCAAAAACATGAATGTGGCAAAATATTTATTTTAATTATCTTGTAAAGTTGCTGATAGTATTTCTTATAATGTTGTAGTTTACGTATGCATATGATAGCTGTATCAACATTTATCAAGGACATGTTGCTTAGAAAATTGACAAATAAATTAATTGAATTAAAAAAATTTTAAAAATGATAAGAAATGGAAATAAGCACGTATGCCTTCAAGATATTTTACATAGTCAAACATAGGAACTAACGTATTAGGAATGAAATAATTCTTGTTCAGATATATCAAGTTTAAAGATCTGATGTTGCAACGGTGGATAATTGTTCCTGAAATCAATACAAAATGTTAAAGACGTTGGTGTCTTGTATAGAGTGACTTACAAAGTACATTAATATTAGAAAACCATCAATAACAATCAAATAAAAACTATTCACAACGATGAAACCAGCATGAAGAATGCCTCTATCGAAGTATCGAGTTACGTATAGTTTTGCATGTAGCCAATGGAACAGACGTTTTGAACTTTTAGTAGCCTAATGCAACCCCTATGTCTTGCTTATTTCTTTAAAATAGTGAAGGTGAAAGAGGAAAAAATACGGATGTTCAAATGTCAAAATAATGAATAAAATTATACATCAAGTATTTTTATTTCGTTATTTGAGAAAAAGAACCAGAGGCAAGTTGTATGTATCAAAGCAGCATACTGCATAGGCCGCACACGTTGACGTAAAGTAGATCTGGAAAAAACGACACCTTTGTTATTTTTCCAATTTACGCAATGAATGAATTGCATCGGAAGAATCACTCTAGGAGTACTGTAAACCGACCCGACTTTATAGACTGCCGAAACACCAACCCACACTGTGTTAAATACAGATTTTATCGTTCGGTTACTACAATCGATTACGACTTCACAACTAAACATTGGTTATCTTGTTTTGGTGCAATGACTAATGAATATGCATTTTAAAGTTGTAATACTTTGTACAAAACATTTCTGTCATAAAAAGGTACAGTTGCTAATTTTAACAGTTTAAAAAGTGTAATTTCAATTAAGAATTAAAACACGCAAGCAAGTTTAAAATTCCATACACATTCTTCCAAAACTTCTACTGAGATTTAATAAAAACAAACATAATGGCCGATGTCCAAATCCCAACACAAAGCAAAAACTCTGAAATAGGCAAATTTATTTAAACGCGTAAACTTTCACCAGGGAAGCGAGGTCAAGTGCTCCGAAAGGGTAAGCAATTCCTGTTTAGCTGGTTACATCCGCCTCTAATTGACAATGAAAGGAAAATGGAATTATGTAACTTCAAATGTAACGCATCCATCATACTTATCAACAATATGTGATGCTAATGATTGGGATCAGACAGCATTTCTTGTTTTTGGTAGAAATTGGTATATTTGGAAATATAAGCGTATTGTATTGTTTTTTTTTTAATTTATCATCAACCGATCACTACCAATTCTAATGCAACTTTTTGTTGAAAGTATTTTTTATATTATGACTTATCTTTCTTGCTAAGGGAATGCATTTAAGGCTAAAATGTTCCAAAAAGACCATGTTGTTGCAAAATCGATGCTCCTCGTTTTAACATAATAACATAACCACTTTGTTTATCTCAATCACAATCATAACGTTTAATGTTTAAAGTAAACATGTTTTAGACTTGTTATATGTTTCTGGTAATTGTGTATTTTGGGATTTGGTGATAAAATTAACAGTTCTCGGAAAAACTAAATAAAACATTTTAAAACTACTGCTGTAAACTTGTATGTTTTTGCTGGTGGCTATGTTTTTTACATCCATCTCTTTACTGAGTTTCACCATAACTAAGTAATATCACTTCAACATAAACGTTTTATAAACAAACAGAAGGTAAAGAAATCTTCAAATTAACGCAAAATTTCTGAATATCATAGTAGTATTGAACAGTTACAGATAAATCAAAATTTGCAAGAGTTTAGCTTAAACCATCTACTAGTAAATAATTAATGACAATGTAACTCAAAAATTAAAGATATCATTCAGTGATTTTTGAGCGTACATTTATTTATCTTGCTTATGGCCGTCATAACAAGATAAGTAAACAGTATGATGTCTCTTAAAATATATTTGACGCTCTTGTTTGCTGTGTCTTAAAGTTGCATATGACAATTATGACTCTATCTAGTGAATCTTTATTTTATAAACATAACTGGAAAATGAATGACCAAAAACAAACAAACTAATCCATGTCCGAATCAATATCCAGAAGCAAAGTAAAATCTGAACTGACAAATTAGTTCAGGCTCATCTAAATGTTCTACTAAATCATTATCGGTAACTCTAACATAAATTTTGACAATCGTCAAAGATGGTCTTCAGTCTTATTCAGAAAAAGTATATTCTACATCTGGAATCAACCAAACGTGGATTCTCAAAAATTCTAAGGAATTACTTGAACATCTTGCTTCTAATACTTTATCTCATGTAAAAAGTATAAAAACATTTGATTTTTCTACACTATACACCACAATCCCTCATTCTAAATTGTAAGAACGTCTTAAAGAAATTATTCACTTGTCTTTCTTCTACAAAAACGGTAAGCCAAGATACAAATATCTGGTGCTGAACAGGGATTCTGGTTATTTTGTCAAGCATCATACGGATTCCAAACAAAAATATACTGAAGATACCATCAACAAAATGTTGGAGTTTTTGATAGATAACATATTTGTTGTGTTTGGTAATATAGTTTTTCAGCAAACAATCGGTATACCAATGGGTACAAACTGTGCACCATTGGTTGCTGATTTGTTTCTTTATTCTTACGAAGCAGAATTTATGCAGAACCTTGTTAAATCTGGAGAGAAAACTGTCGCCAAATCATTCAACTCAACATACAGATTCATAGATAACGTTCTGTCTCTTAACAACCCTAAATTTGGAGACTATGTAAATGTCATCTATCCTAGTGAGCTTGAAATTAAAGACACGACTGATTTCTCAAGTTCTGCTTCATATTTAGACTTATACCTGAATTATGACGCACAAGAAATGCTACATTTGAAACTTTATGACAAACGTGATGACTTCAATGTTTCTATTGTCAACTTTCCTTTTTTATGCAGCAATATACTTGCTTCTCCTGCTTATGGTGTATTTGTTTCCCAATTAATACGCTATGGTAGAACTTGTTCCCACTACGGGGACTTTGTACAACGAAGTAGGCTGCTTGCAAATAAATTGTTGACTCGGAGATATTGCAAGCCTAGGCTTATCAAGGCCCTCTAAAAGTTTTATGGCCGTCATCACAGTATTGTTAAGTTTGATGTCTCTGTGTCCAGGATGGCCTTGGATATATTTGACGTCTCATAGTTCCATGTTCCTTTCACACAATTTTGATTACACACGTGACGGGTGTAGCTAGCTAAACAGAAAGTGCTTACCCTTCCGGAGCACCCGGCCTCATTTCCCTGGTGGAAGTTCACGTGTCTAACCTAACTTGTCAGTTCCAAAGTTTTTACTTTGCTTCTGGATTGTGATTCGGAAATGGATTAGTATGTTTGTTTTTGATTTAGACCCGTGAGCTTCCACCAGGGAAGGGAATTTTATTTCGTTCCATTTATTATAACCAAAATCAATATCAGAGGTGTATACAATATGATATACATTTATATTTTTAACGCATATCATCATTATTTTAAAAAAAGAGTAAAGAAATAAATAAATACAAAACTTTTAATGTAAAACTTACGTCCTTCTGTAAATGAAAGTTTAAATATACTAATGGGTATATTGTTTTTGTGTGTATCTGTATATTTAAGCGTTTTTGTCATTTGTGTTATGTACAATTTTCGCCCGAAAATTTACCCTTAATGTAACAATTAGTCAATGTTGCAAGACCGATTGCATTGTTGTACCATGCATACTATGGTGGCAATGATAAGTTAGTGGTTTGAAATTAACCCATTAGTAATTTCTGCTCGTATTCCACATATTAGTAGCGTTCAAAAATCCACAGTATACGAAAACGTTATATATTTGTATTTGGTACAATGTCAATAAAAGTTAAAAAAACGATGTGGTCGAAATGACAATGTTTTTTTTTTTTTATTGGAGATATCTTTTTGTACGTCCATAGTTCCATGTTCTTTTCACTCAATTTTGTTACACAAGTGGCGGGCGTAGCTTGCTAAACAGGAGGTGTTTACCCTTTCGGAGTACCCGGTCTCATTTCCCTGGTGAAATATCACGTGTTTAACTTAATTTGTTAGTTTTAAAGCTTTTACTTTAGTTTTGAAATGTGATTCGGACGTGGATTAGTGTTTGTTTTTTATTTGAAGTAGTCGGGGAGTTTTGGGATACTATGAGACAACTAAATACATGCACAGCAAGTTGGGGCAACACTAGTACTGAACCAGATAATAATTTATAACAATTTCAAGCCATAAATATTTCAAATTTAAAATATTTCTATTACTTCTTCTACTTTTTTAAGGAAACGGCATTATTTTAAATAATTTTCATGTCGTATTAAATTTGATTTTAATAGCCATTTTCAAAAATACAGTTAATTTGTACATGATTATCTTCTGTAACAAGTTCAATGGATTCCTCTTAAAAAACAAACTGCATTCGATTCTTCTTCATAAGGAACAATTTAAAATCTTGCTTAGGAATAGTAAGATAAGACAATGGGCATCAGACACCACCTAATGCGTAGGTATGGTTAGGTGCATATTCCAACAGCAAAAAAGTGGCGTATAAGGTAAGGTGCATTTAACACCCTAAAAATTACAGTCCCTTGATTGCTTACTCATTAATCTGTATGTATCATGGATAATAAAATCAGTTTTAATTTTGGTTTCCATAATTTATGAAAATATGATGAAGTTATGGAAACAATATTTGAAGAAAATTGCAACTAATAATTGAAAGCATCCAATTCTTGAAAAAAACCCAGTGTACATTAAATTATATCCCTTTAAAAAAATATACACCATCTGTATAAAATAGACCAAGAACATCAATGTGGGTGCAATTTCGGCATTATATACTCAATCTATTGTGTTTTGTATCTAACCAGAGACCGACGATAAAGGTTTTGATTAACATTAATTGGTATGTTTGTTTATGATTGGTGTATCTTTTGTTGGACGTTCTGCAGTATTCGTTTTCAGAACCTGATATATTTGTATTTCATATTATTGTTTCGTTTGGGTTCGTTTTTATTGCTAACATTCATGTACTAGTATATGCTATTCAGCTGGTGCCTTTGATATTGCATTAATGCTGCGTTTTCTTGGTTTGTTGTGCTATTGTTATATATTATTCCGCAGCTAATTTTGAACGAAATATTTCAATGCTTTGGTGAATTTGCTATTTCGTGTTATATCAAAAAACAAACATACTGGTTCATGTTCAAAGCACTATCTAAAAAGCAAAAGTAACAACTTTGAATACTGGTAAATTTCGTTGAACACGTGAACTTCCACCAGAGAAATGAGTGCCCCGGAAGGGTAAGTATTTCCGGTTCAAGTATATATAAGTACAAGTCACTCAGCTGCAACTTTCTTTGTTGAATTCTACAACCGTTAAAAACAACATTCAGCTAAACTTTGTGTTTAATGATTTATTCAATATTTACATCTTATACTGCATTGTGTCTTTTTATATATTATTTCGTGTGCCGCTGACTAATGCCAAATATATGCACATGGTATTCAGCTGAAAATCTAAAACAGTGTGCATTAAAAGATTCGACTAAAATCCATTATCTGAGCACAGTTTGCGTTCTATAATTTTACATCGTTCCATACTACAACCAATCCCAATGGTTAACCAAACGTTTTATGAATTCAAGCCGCGAAATTAAATTAATCTCTGGGATAAAAAGATCAATTGTTGCATTTATCGAACAATGTGAACTGTTATTTCAAAAGATATTGAAAATTTTAATGCATTAATCGTAATCGAAAAAAAATAAATTTTTTTTTGTTAAATTGGAAGAAAATTTTAAATATTAACCCTTAATATAGCCTATAGTACTATTAACATATATTTTAACATATGAATGGCAAAGTCAAAACAGCACATAGAAAAAGTACAAAAAATTCTGATAACATCTTATTTTTATAAGAAGTTTGATTTTGAAAGTGTGGATAACTGTAAGATAAGAACTTTATTTGCAACTTAATCATAAAATAAGAATAACATTTCATATTCATTCTTTGATTGTTTTTATTCAATATGACACATTATTATTTCAAATAAATAGACATCAAAAATTTGCATGTCTGCAATATACCACGCTCGTGCAAAGGCACGTGCACACAAGATCACAAGGAGAAAGTGACAATAATTGTTCACATATTCTCCGAAGAATATTTACATAACGTGATGAGAGTTAGCCTCATTGTCAAAAACCAATTGATAGGTTTAACAATATGGCCGATTATTCATGATGTGTTGTAGTTAACTCTGTGTATTGACGATGCAGGTGACAGCCATATTGAATGTGATGAGATTTTTATCCACAAAATGACGTCGATCATTGCTTAATGTCCGATCCGTCGTTTAATTTGCTTAGTATTTAATTAAGCGGTATCGTCTATTGCCTTAATAACTGTCACAACAGCTGCTCCCTAGAGAACGTTTAACGGCCATATTTTTCTATCTCGTCTTTTTGGTTTTTATCCTATCAGTGGAAGGATAAACTAAGTGATAAGTCCAAATTATTAACTCTGGCGCAATGAAATCTCATTCAAGGCACTTAAATTACAAGAGCAATCGGTCACGTGATCTGACACTTTATAGACATATCCAATTATTTACTTTTTTCTTTCAATGTTCGGAATCCAATTTTCTATCTGTCAAGTTTTTTCTTACATATTTGAGACGATCAAGCAGGAAGGAATTACCCACGGAATCAGCTTAGCCAATACTTCCTTCCGTTGATGTCTTCTATTTTAACCGTGGTGAAAATGACTTGTTTCACATCTATCTTTCGGTTCACTCATCCATACCTTACATTCTATCTGTACATTAGCGAAGACATTTCCTTAGATTAATTTATAGAATCTTCTGATTTATCTAGCTAAAACAATCGATAGAAAACAGACTCTAGCTAGTGTCTGATGGCTCACTAACGCACTTTTCATTAGTGTTTATGACAAGTAATGTTCACTCGCTCTTAAAACATAAAATCTGAATGTTTGTAGTATGTTTAATCATACCATAAGCAATTTCTAGTATTACACTTTTTTCGCATCAATCTCATTTCCATTTCGAGAACTGTAAACCCTGTGTATGCCGATATTTTGGTCCAATAACACTATCACAGCCTTCAAATGTTTCCATAGAGGAAATCTAAAAAAGTCCACCAAATGGCGCATGGCAGAAATGGACTATGAATAATAAGAGCCTAAATGGGACGGCATGTGTCCATGATGGTGCGACATATGATGGTGGTTCGGAATATTTGGGTATAGATTTGTAGTTGCGGATGACCAATAACCAGAATGTGTTCCGAATAGTCCATTTGAAGACGGAATTGGTGCATGTGCATTCATAAAATTCAGTTTCTGGTTGTGATGATAACTAGAAAAATAGAAGTCTTGTTGATATTTATAAGCGGCTGGATCTGAAGCAGCCGGCTGCATCGCCTGAGCTAAACCGGCAAAGTCAAACTTATATGCATATCTTTTACCATGCACTTTTGTCATAATGTTTTTATCATAGTAATATCTCAAGGCGCGACTAAGTTTGTCGTAGTTCATATTTGGTTTACTCTTTCGCTCACCCCATCTCCTAGCAACCTCATCCGGGTCAACCAGTTTGAATTCGCCATTTGTTCCTTCCCATGTGATATAATTAGACAATGAACTATCTGATAATAACTCCAACAAAAACTGCCATAACTGTATCTGTCCACTACCTAAAATAAACGAACGGAAAATGTCGACGTTAGAAAATGGAGACAAAACTATACATACTGCACTTCCATTTAAACTATACTATTTAGTGTGAAACATGAAAACCTTACACACTGTCAATCAAACAATTCAGATTCATATTAGATTTGCCAAAGAACCATTTAGTAAACAATTTTGATCTTACAAATGTTCTTTTTTGTAACATGGTAAGCGGTAGAGCGGACAATTGCTTTAGGAGCATTCGTTTTTGACCGTAAACTGGTTGTGTATGAGCTTTGGTTCGCTTGTTACAAGATGACCGCCGTTGTAATTATAAAATATAAACCGGATGGCGCAACCCTCAATAGAACTGGTAAAAAATGTGGCACGCCTTCTAAGTTTCATGAAATTGCGTAAGCAATTTAGGAAGAGATGCTGATACATCTTTTGAGAACAGGCAAACGGAAGGTCAGGAAGGTATGTTCAGAAAGCTTAAGTATAGCAAGGCTTTATCCTGACTGATCACGGCCACTAAGTTTCATGAAAGTTCGTTAAGCGCTTTGGGTGGATATGGATACGTATTTTTGTGAACAGAAAGGTGGACAATGGCAAACACCATGACACCCACCGGTTTTACCAACAGGGGACTAATAACCAAATTCCAAATACATTATTAGAAATTACCCGGATCTAAAACAATGTACCAAAATTGCACAACAATTTTACAGAAACTTTAAAGCCAAAGATTAAAATAAAATAATGCCTTGCAAAGGGTCCCTGATAATTTTTGTTAACTATAGCAACGTTTCTTTTCATTATTCAGTGTGTCATTTATTTTCAAATATTTTGGCTATAGATTTTTTGTATTGCCATCAGTAATTTGGACGTTGCACTCTATTTCAGTGGAAACATATAACATGTAGAAAACAAATTGTCTGCCATAACTATTGAAATATAACAAATGACAATGGATCAAAATTCAAAATACGCAACATATTGTAATGAAGCCTTCTTGCTACTGATTGCAATATCAAGTTTGTATTTGCAGGTAAATTACCCTAAAAGAGCGACCGAAGAGATAAAAACATATTCACATACATTTATTAAACGAGTAAAAAACAGGTAATAGACGAACTTGTATTTAATGATGTGGTATAAATTCTTTTAAGGGGCTGTTCGATCTCTTTGTTTAAATATTTAAAAACTGGGATACTTTAGAATAGAAACAACATATCCCAAACCTAAACACAAGTAGTTACATATAGTTATTATACGCAACTAAGATCAGGAAACAACAAACGAAGGTAAATAGAAAACAGGACAAGGGAAAAAATATAATAAGATAATTAATTATAAATCCCCGACTTTGGACGGACACAAAATCTAATGTGGTAATAATATAATAGTTAAAGTACCAACTAAAAAAACAAAATGCTGCATCTGTTTTGTACTGTACAGCTACATGTACATGTATAACCATGGGGATGGTTTCTAACTCTTGCAACGTGTAGTAGACAGTTTATTATTTTTTAGTTGTGAAAAAAGTTTAAAATTTCAAATTCAAATGACTTCTTGCAAACAATTTTAAGAAAAACAAAAGGAAATGTATAATTTATTATGGAGACCCTGTTTTAGGACACTCGTTCTGTAACACAAATATGAAAGCACGTATGATTTGTAATAATTAATATTCAGACAGTTTGAGTTAAATTACCTTTATCTATTTTAATTCTTAAAAATATTTTTTAAAACTATTACAACGTATTTTAAAATGACTTAATGTGTTTTTGTCAAAAATGCTTAACTTTATTAAATTCTGTTAAGTAACATAGTTGGGTATTTTTAGGATCTTTTGCTTGTAATAAATGTGCCGGTGTGCTTATCCGTTTACTGGATAAAGGTTATGTGAAGTTTTTTTCGTTGCTTTAATGGATAATTTGATATCACTCCTTTTGTCATGTATACCAAATTTTATAACTGATACCTTTAAAAGGTGGTATATGTCACTAGAGTTAATTATTTAATGATCATATTCATTGTTATACATGCTATTGAAACTAATTATTCACATTATATAATATATTTATATATATATATTTATATTTTAATTTTCTAAATGAAGTACATGTATTTAAAACATTATAATATGACGACGAAATTTGTGAAAAAAATTCATTCAGATATTTCAGAAAATTATAATATGACAAATTTCTTAATTCCATTAAGGTATATAGGCAAATTATTATTTATTTTTTCATTAAAGCACAAAACAAGTTAGCATGGGAATAAATTCAACCGTTTGGATTAAAAATAAGCGACAAAATATAGAGGATTTCAAAAAGCGATAATCTTGTTATCAAGCCGTTTACCCCGACTTTGTTTTCACAGAAAATAGTATTAACACATTTTAAATATAGTAATTCATCCTTGATCTCTGAAACCAGTAATCAATACATTTCATATTTAAAACCAGCTTTAGTATAATTTTCCATCAATAACAATCTATGAGTACTTAGTAGGGAAACCCATTTAACAATCCTCAGAAATAGTCCCGTTAATATTATTTGTCAATAATCCGAACATTTCTCTAAAATATTGATTTTTCCGGGATAAAATGTACCCGTTCTAATGGTTAAACAAATGACACTTGTTATGATGTTAAATCATTTTGTACATTTAAAGGGAAAAATTCCACATATGCTAGTACCACCTGGAATTTAACATTTTATTTAGCAGATGTTCGTTAAAACACTTTCCAAGTATTCTCTGAAAACGAACACCCGTAGTTAATTATGCATTCTTGTAGCATGGTTTAAAAACCGTAATTTTGGAATGCGATTTGCAATACAATAATTTTCAGATAATTTTTCTAATAATTTAGATATAATTTCTCATACGCTAAGGGGTAAATTCATGTAATGAAATCAGGAAATTACGCACAGGTATCAAAATGGGTATTAGATAGCTAGTAATAGACTTTGTTCTAATAGAATGGTAGTTCCGTTGCCATGACACTCCGGAAATTTACAAAATGATTGTCGTAAACTGGTCGGTATCCAAATTGCACAATTACGACTTTTGTATTGACTTTCCTGCCAGGTAATGCGTTCGGTTAAGTGTCGGGTTTCAATAACAACTTATAATTTTTTTTTGATATAAGAAGGATTACGCTTTTAACCTTAACTAAAAATCCATGATCAGATTTTGTGTCGTGACACTACATTGGATGCAATTAATGCGATTGTCGATACGACAAAAATGATTATCACCCAGCACAAAGAAAGAACAATTTCTCTTTTAATAAATGACTTGGTTAATTGAAACACAAAGTGTTTAAGATCGAAGTCTATAAAAATTCAATAGGGAACAAAAGTTAATGCGCTGAATAATATTGGAAAGATCAGATAAAACACAACAAGACTGTTAATGAAGAAAAAACGAAGTGTATTTACACCAATATCTCCAGTCAACCGTACAATTAAAGATCGGGGATAAAGATTAGAAGATGAATTCGTAACACGAACTGCCGCGGATAGAATTTTAATTTTGTATACATCTTTCTCATATAAATAGGAATCAAATTCAATTCGTTTTTGTATTACAAATCAAATAATACAAGAAAAAACAAAGGATATTTTTCTTTCGTTCGTGTACATTAAAAATTGCGCTGAATTATTTGCAATTAAAAACGCATGTTTAAATTTATTTTTATTTTTCATTCTGCTGTATAGTGGTATCAAATAAAAAAAAATCTCAATGATATTCTTCTTGACGCATGCATCCGAGTTCAATGTAATATTTAAATTTTGCAATTATTTACGGTAAGGTAGAATTATCGGCAAAATAATGTCATTTAATGTAAATTATATAAATATCAAGGAAAGTAAAAGTAAAGATAAAATATCCGTCGTTTTCTTTATTTTCTGTTTAAAAGATCCGACCGCTCACATAGAATTAAAATTAACCCTTGAATTCATTATCAGCAATATTTAACAATGCAGTGATATTTACAAAATGAAAGTGTGTTTAACAGTTATATTTTGCGTTTTGTAATTTAACCACTAATGCAGAATTTCAATACTTTTGTATTTCCATTGCGAAATCAAATTTCATCACATTTGCATTATTTTTTTAACATTCAGATATTTCAATTACGCAGGTGAAATATGATCTTTCATTTTAAACATAAAATCCGTCAGATTTACATTAAATATTTATTGATGAAAAGGGGCGGATTGCGTATAGAGGCTCAAATTGATACATGGAATGCTAATTTTGATATTCACATTCGTAGTTCAAATTCTTGAAAAAAAAATTGCCGGAAAGTGTGTAATTGCACACGAACAATCTCAGTGCACTGCGCTATTGAAATTAGCAATTCGTAACTTCAACATTTTAGAAATGCGTTATTTGTTTAAAATGCCAAGGGTGAAATTCTCTCTCTCTCTCTCTCTCTCTCTCTCTCTCTCTCTCTCTCTCTCTCTCATTTTAACTTACCTTGTGGTCTCCAGTGTGTGTGGGCGGCTTCAAATGAAGGTTTAGTTATAGACGGTATGGAGTTTGGATGTGGATATGCTGCAAAAGAAAAGAAACGTCATTTGAAAATTTAAATAAGACTTAACCTAATTTTATATTTTAGAACTTTCACGAAAATGAATTAGAATTTCTTCTTTAGAAAAAACGCAATTGGATTCCAGGAGATTTCGTTAAATCGGTGGCAAATAATTATAACAAATGCGAGTGTATTCACTTTGCACAATATTTATTCCAGTTTTTTTGATGACATAAGTGTGTTCAGCGACATTTACATCGCTAATCTGTTATTAAATAAATAAATAAATAAATAAATAAATAACCCATATTTCTTTATTTTCTAGGAAAGTTTGTCTAAATTTAACATTACACATTGAAAGTAAGATGCAAGTTTTTGAGCAATTCGTTTGAGAATGTATTAATATTATTATATTCATCACTAATTTATGGTCTCGTTATTCGTTTTCTGCAAACTATCCCGATAAACATTAACGACAAATACTGCGCAAAATAAATAATTGGATATTGCCAAATTAAATAATTTGAATTAAATTGAAAGATAAATATACTGAATTTGTTAACGAATTATTTTTTAAAAAATAGTAAATGGAATTTGTTTTTACTATACTAACATAAACGCTATGCGAGAGGGAAATTTTGACAAGTTTAACAGTAATTTTTTCTTCAAAAGTATTGAAAATTAAAAGTGTCCAGTAACGAAAAAGTTTAAAATTATATCCATAATTTAGAATTAAAAAAATAAAGCGGAGAACTAAAGGTATGGGGAAAAATCGAATTACATAGAAGGATATTATAGAAAAAATATTTGTAAATACGTGACTATTAAATTTCTTAAATACTTTATTACGGGAACACAGATCGTGAAAAATCGCAAAAATGAATAAAATACTCTAATAGCTTATTTTTCGTAATTGTAAAATACGTGCTTTTTTCAAAAAGGGGGGGACTTTTCAAATTGTTTAACTTGATGTTAATGAAATGCACTTTGCCTTTAGCAAAATAAGAAAATGAAAATAACACATTCACATGTAAAAATACAAGTATATTAGCGAAATCATTGTGGCGTCACAATGATCAAAATTAAAATAATAATAAATAAAAACTTACCCGGACTTTGTGGACTAGGCTGAGGTGACCAAGCAGACTTAGCGTAGGATGGATCTACAAGGAAAAAATGAGATTGAAATAAGGATTCCTTCCAACAAGATCATTCATGAAGAAATAATGCACACTGTAGCGGGTAACGTATGTCCTTTATGGTTGTAATATTTCTTGTAAAACTCCAAAAAACGGACACAGCATAAGCAAACAATTAAGTACCATGTTATGTTATTACATATAGTTTAATTCTTAAAGTATTGTCGTTTAAACGCATTTTGTAAAAATACATTTCAAATTATAAGCATTGGCATCAAAGTTCTGCAAATTATAATTCGAAAAAAGAGATATTTTGTATTAAAAATTATAAATTCACACATTTGATTTATTTATATATAATGAATGCAAAATGTCGAAAAATTGATTAATATTATAATTCAAAATCGAATTTTATTCTCTGAAAACAAGTTTGGACATTTTACATTAGTTGAAGGAAGGAAGCATTCCTACGGCTGTTTGATCACGGGATAAACAATTTCCCCTCCTCTTTATACGTACCCGGAAACACCATTCCCGGTAGTCCCGGAAAACTACAGGCACGGTAATAGTCTGGCTGCTTTAGGCCCTGCATTTGTACGGCTTATGAAACACAATTCAATAATAGATAGAATTGCTGTTAAGTTGTGTCTGGCTCCAAAAAGGTGTTTGTTGATCAACTGTATCAATCCAATTATGGTTGCTTGGTTTTCGTTTCCGAATTGCGTTGGCAACAATTTCCCAAACGGAACCTTCCCTACTGCCGGTTACATGAACGCACAGTTCAGTCTTTGGGGAAGGAAACAAGCATACATGGAATTTAAACAAGTTCCGTATCGAGTTGAAATAATGTGTACAAAACCTGATTGATTTATTATGTTAGATTTTTATACTATAGTCATGTTTAATCACAGAGCAATCACTGTATCCAATCAGGTTTTCATTAAAGGGGCGGGGTTATTGCGAGAGGGCGGGAATACATCCAGTGTCATTGTGTCAAGATCTATCAATAATCAAGTATTAAAGACTGATCCCAGAGCAACATGCAAGCACGTGCTGAACTGTTTACATTTTATGAAAAATAACCTTAAAGCACGAATATAAGATGACATTCATTAACTCTTGAACTAAAATCCATAGAAACGAAAAACGCTTCATAATTCGGTAAGAGTAGTGTTACAATTTTTTGTCAAATTTTAAATCATAAATATCCCAATTTTAACAGTAAACCGAGAATTTACACAAGTTTGAACAATTATTTACTTTCCTACGACGGATTTGATACAATTCATTGTTCGTTATTTAAAGATCACCAGCCGTGTTAATTCTATCATCAAACGAAACATTATTAATTACCTCAAGAGGGTAGGACAAAGGTAGAACATAACTGTGACACTTCACCACATTGTTGTCTATGTTTACCAAATAAAAAACGAAATAATAAGTAACAGTTGAAAGGTAATTTACTGCTAAATTTAGCCAATTAGAGCCCTGTTTTGTTGAACCGTCGTACGTTTAAGCAGTTATATAAAAAGAACGGTTACATACATGTAGTATTTGATGTCCATCTTTTTAACACGGTTTATCAGACCACCTGCAAATAATATTCGCTTTAATATGCAGCGAAATAAAATAATCTTAAAATAAATAATTGGATTGGTTTATGTAAAGGAAACAGATTTCTTTTTCAGAATAGAAACCATTTTTCTGTTAATTTGATCAAATGCTATTTTTTTAATATTAATATTTTTGAAGGTGGGAAGAGATGACGGATTATATTTAGTCCGTAAAGCAACATATTTAAGACGACAAAAAGGCTAATGTTTTAAAACTCAATTTTTATGGATGTAATGAAATAATGAATTTAACCGATATGTTAATTATGTAAATCAACTACAAGCTTACTAAGTCATGTTCATACAACTGTCGCAATTAAAAGCAAATCAAATACCTTTTAACCAGATCTAGAGCTCTTAAACAAAATTTATTTTGTTTTAAAAATCTTTACTTGTAATATTTATACACATTTATCAAATAAGTAGTGGTAAATTTGTGATAAAAACTTTTTTTATAATAATTTTGTCGAGTGGAATTTTTCAATGCATACATTTAATATTTTGATATAGCATTTAGTATAAAATATTTGAGCAACAAAATGTAAAAAAAACCTGCTAAAATAAACTACTGAGGAATGACTGTTTTGATGCTAAAACGTCTGATTTAATATAAAATTGTAAAACATGTAAGTTACACTTAAATATAATCATTTAAAATAAAAAGGTAATGCCTGCAACAGGTATGTTTTCTTCCGAATTACTCCTGCAGATAATAGCTACATGTACATAAAATGGCGGCTTTCTGCAATGTTTGTAATCTTAATTGTTAAATTATTAGAGAAACTAGCAAGTACATTTTAATATAATTATAAAATTCTATGAAATTAATATATTGAATACCGTTGTATAATAATTTCTATAAATGATAAGATCTAACCCCTCTTGTCTGGTGCATAGATCAAACAGACATAGAATTATAACAGTGACGATTTATCGTATTGTCGTCAATGTTTACCAAACTGTAATCCAAATAATAAGTATTTTTGAAATGTAAACATTCTGTTCTATTTAGACTGTTCAGTACTCGCCATGCGTTTAATTATATAAGAAGAGATTCACATAAATAGTTAGATGTTATATTATGCACACTTTTAATTGATGTTAAATTGAAGACGTTTTCATGTTACATACAAATGTACAAGTAGCAATAGCTTAATTTTTTTACTAATCGTTTTACACGTGTTGAAATAAAGCCGAATTTTTTAAAAGAAACCTAGAGTTTTTTTTTTTGGAAAATTTCATACCAACAAATAGCTGGTTAAGACCATGCACATACATATATATATATATATACTCAGTCTAGTATATGCTTCTTAGCCTACGTACCGACTATAAATGCTAACAGAAGTCTTTAATGACTTTCACTGCCGCTATATTTTAGACCGAACGACCTAGACTACAGATATAATGATATATTTATTAATATTTTATTTCAAATGAATTCGTTACGCAGTCAATTCTAGTCGTGATAGAACAACGTCACAGGGAGTGCTTACCGTATTCCTGCTAATATTTACCCTAGACATCCGAGCATGGAAAGTACCTGTATTGTTTTATTTTAACCAAAGAAGGTGCTCACGCGCTTTTATTAATCAAGCGTACATTTTAGTCCATTTTCTCATTTTTAAAATCCTCTCTTGCCCAGATATTTTATACCCACCTCTTTCACAACTCAAAACTAATTAACAGTATGACCGTGTAAGACAATTTTATCCAGTCCCCTGGAATAAATGTTAGCTTACCAGCATTGTTACTTAAATTCCCCACTGTATTTTCAGCTCCAAGTTCCATTGGTTCATTTACAGTCAACCATAGGTCATCTGCGTACTGATTCTTCTTAAATTGTTTCAGTCATGCTAAATTTTATTCCATCCTTTAAAAACCGCTTAAACGGTAGTGCTAGAGGGCGTTTAGCTACCTGATGTGAAGGACACTATCTCAAATTGAATACTTCATCATGACAGGCTAGATAAACAATTCCAAGCAAACTGAAAATCATATTTTAGTGACACATTCTACTTAGCTAATTTCAATGACTGTCCTGTATTTTTTAGTGTATGTACTTGATAGATAATTTGTTATGCAGTATTGTGTTATATCACATCTATATACTTTAACATCATTTAAACAGACACCTGCAATTATTTGAACAATTTTTTCAGATTAGCCATGGTTTATTAAATGTTCAGCATCACTGTGTCTTTATAATAGAAGAAAGGCATTTAATTAACTGAAACGTATACATCAAAACGACCAAAAACACGAAATAACAAGGAAAGTGAGGTCGGGTGCTCCGGAAGGATAAGCACCCCTTCCCTAGCTATCTACCACGTGTGATATCAAACTTTGGAATGAGAGGAACACGGAACTATAGGACGGAGACGTCAAATGATTTAGGGCAACTTACGATACAGAGACAACATACCTATCAACAATATTGTACATGTGATGGCAGCCATTAACCTTTTTAAGGCCTTGATAAGCCTAGTTATCCAATATTCCAGGATCAACCATTTATTTGTAAGCTTGTTTCGTTGTTTTAAAATCTCGCAGTGAGAACGAGCTCTACAAAAGCGTAATAAATTAAAAACAAGTAATGTTTACACCATAAGAAGGAGAAACAGATATAATGCTGCGTGGAAAAAGAAAGTTGACAATAGAAAAACTCATTAGTTTGTCATATTTACAAATATAACTCTTCGTAGATGAAATAAAACTGCTGACTTTGGATCTACACTGAAATAAATGTTTTCGTACAAATGTATATAATATAATATTTTTGTCAATTACATATTCTTTATTGAGTTGGAGCCTACAGGATCTATAGCCATATATACATGTACATCCAAGGTGGTAAATATAAAACCTTAATTAAACACACAAAATAGTAAATAATGGAAAAAATTATCTAATATAATACAAAATATTTTGTGTTATTACAAATGTAACATATCTCCCCAAAAAGTATTTTTTAATATTTGAATATCGACATATTTCAAGTAAGATTAACTTACACTGTTTCAGAAGAAACAAAATCATGTAAAGATAATTATGTCATACCATTTTTTCAGAAAAATTGTCATTACATACATTCAAAAAGTATAAAAAGTATATGACAATCAAATTAATGTATAATGCATTCAAAAATAACACATAGTAATCATAATTATGACTTGATGTTTCTACATTATTCTTCCCATTTCGAACACACATTAATATATGATTTACAGTTATAACGAATGTTGGCATCCGTCGTCCTTATTTTTCTCATGTATCGGGGAAATTAACACCGAAATCGAAAAAAAAAAAAAAAAAAACAACCCAAAAAACAAAAACGAAGATACATACAACAGTTCTTCTCTGATATACCTGCTTCTCCTGTTATGGTGCATTAGCTTCCCAATTATAACGCTATGGTAGAGCTTATTCCCACTACGGGGACTTTATGCAACGATGCAAACTGCCTACAAATAAATTGATGGTGCAAGGATATTGTAAGTCTAGGTTTTTCAAGGTCTTCAAAAAGTGTTATGGCCGTCATCGTATTTTTATAAATATGATGTCTCTAAATTTACCCTGGACATATTTGACGTTCCATAGTTATATGTTTCTTTCATTCCTAATTTTCATCACACACGTGGCGGGTGTAGCTTAACAGGAAATGATTACCTTTCCTAAGCACCCGGTCTCACTTCCCTGGTGAAAGTTCAAGTTTTAAACTTAGTTTGCCAGCTTGAAAGTTTGAGATTGTATTTTGGACACAGATTGGTATGTTTATTTTGGATATAGAAACGAGGTAAAGGTTACAACGAGTCTTCAACGAGCAAATGTACCACTAAATCATTATTAGTATGTGGAGCATAAAAAAAGGTCTTAGAAATTACACGGAACTTGAACACATTGCTTCTAATGCTTTATCCCGAGTAGAAAGTATAAAAAACGTTCTACACTTTACACTGCTATCCCTCAATCTAAATTGAATGTCAAAAACAAATTATTCGTTTGTCATTTTTTACTTTAACTAACACGGCAAGCCAATGTATAAATACCAAGTGCTAAACAGGGATTCTGTTTTTTTTGTCAAGAAGCATAGGTTCGCAAAACAAAACTATTCTGAATATACCATCAACACAATTTTAGTGCTCTTGATGAAAATATTTTTGTTATGTTTGGTAAAATATTTTTCGAACAAAAATCAACTTACATATAGACACTACCTTTTTTGGATTGTGGTTTAAACATTGATTGCTATGTTGATTTTGATTTGTTTCTGTTTTCGTATGAAGTACAACACAATTTATACAGCACTTTATTATACTAGAGAAAAGATTTATCAAATCATTCCACTCCGCATACAGATATAAAAATAACAATCTATCTCTTAATTATCCTAAATTTATGTAACGTCATCTATTGTAGTGAAGTAAAAGAAACGACGGTTTTGTCATATTCTGCTTAATATTTGTTTTTTCCTCAATTATGCCCTTTCCACGAAGGTTATATTTGAAGTGATGATTTTCATTTTTAACCAACTTTCTCTTTTTCATGTATCAATATACCCACTTTTCCTGCTTATGGCTTATTTGTTTTACAACTGCCTGAACTTTATACAACGAAGCAAGCTGCTTACAAAACGTTGATGCAGGGATACTAATATTGCAAGTTCATTCTTATGACAACCCTTAAAACTTTATCGCTGCCATTACAATATTGAAGATGTATCCAAATTTGCCCTAGATATACATGTATTTGACGTTCCATGGTCCGTGTTCTTTTCATTCTTAATCAATTTGTATTACACACATGGTGGTTGCATCTAGGTAAACTAGATTTTTTACCCAGTGTAAGCCCGCTTGTGTAGCTATATGTTCTAGTTTTCAAAAATTATACATTTGTTTAATTATGATTGAACATAGACTGTTATGTTTGTTTTAATATTGGTCTTTTGAGACCGTGGTTAATCTTGCTTAGACAGTTTCTTATATATTTCTTCGAAATTAAAAATCGTGGAATAATATACAATTAATAAACTATGATAGAGCTTGCTCCCAGTACAGGGATTTTATTCAACCAAGTACCAAGCGAGCTTATCTTATTGTTGATTAAAGGATTTTGCAGGCTTTGGTGTATCAAAGTCCGAAGAAGGTTTATGGCCGCCATTACAATACTGTTGAACAGTATAACATCTCTATATTCAAAATTATTTTTGGTACATTTTATATCTAAGCGGTTTGTTCCTTCATTCTTACGTTTTTTTCTAACGTGGCGGTGTAGGTAAACAGGAAGTACTTCCAAAACACTAGACCTCAAATATCTAATTTTGATTGATTCATAGTTCCAAATAAGAAAAAGATGAAATGTCTCGGAAAGTATGCACAATTCTACCACCTCAAGTTCTGAGTCCACAACATATATTAATTTTTCTTCTTGTTCAATAAATGACGTTCTGTCTCTTATCAATCCTCAATTTAGAGACAATATGGATATCGTCCATTCTAGTGAGCTTGAAATACAACATACAACTGATTCGTCAAGTTCTGCTTCATTTTAGACTTATACCCACGAAACGCTACATTTGAAACTTTATGACAAACGTGGTGACTACATTTTTTCTATTGTCAACGTTCCTTAGCCCGGCAGCAATATACCTGATTCTCCTGCTTATGGTGTATATGTTTCCCAATTATTACGGCATCGAAGAGCTTGTTGCCATTCCGGGACTTAGTACAACGAATCAGGATGCTTGGAAATAAATTGTTGACCCAATGATACTGCAAGCCTAGGCTTATCAAGGCATTTTCCAAAAATTTTATAGGTGTTATCACAGTATTGTTGATAAGTTTGGTGTCTCTGTGTCCAGGATTGCCCTGGACATATTTGACGTCCCCTATAGTTATATGCCCCTTCCACAAAATTTTGATTACACACGTTGCGGGTGTAGGTAGCTAAACAGGAAGTGCTTACCTTTCCGGAGCACCCGGCCTCACTTTTCTGGTGGAAGGTCACGTGCCTTAACTAACTTGTCAGTTCCAAAGTTTTTACTTTGCTTCTGGATTGTCATTCGGACATGAATTAGTATGTTTGTTTTTGTTTTCTGAAACACCAGTGCATATCTGATACCAAAGCGTTTGTTAGTAATTCACTGATCCTGATTGTTTTGGACACGTATAGACTCAATTATTAACTGATTCTAGTTGTTATAGACTAGTATGGAATTCAAAAGTAAACAAAAGTATATTGTCCTTGTTGTTTAGTATTAGCAGATTCATTAGCTACTAGTCCAGTAATCTTGGGTCTATATGTATTTATATTGCAAAACACCTCTTAGGTTTTGTGTCATAATTAAATAATAATTACGTAAAATACTCATATTTTGTAAAATGGAATGCACTTGGATCTTGATCGAAGGTTTCATTGTGATCATCCATAGTCGCTTAAGTCTAATTTTACAGTTCTGATCATTTGAACATTTTATTTCAAACAAGATGTCTTACTGGGTATGTATCGTTCAACTGACACGCTATTTGCATTTACATATGTTTTGACCGTCTGGTGCTGTAAACTTAAAACTGTTATAATACATGTATGTAATTAAAACCCCTGAGCCAGCTGTTGCCCCGAGGATACCACAACTCAGTAGACAATAGTTGTGTATTCTTGTCAAAAATATACTATTATCTAAAGTTGTTGCTATTTAAAATTTGAAATTCCTCAAAAACTAAGATATACTCCCTAATAAAAAGTATTTCCTCAGCTGATTTTTGTAAAATATATTTTGATTCTTTGGGTTTCTTTTCGACATCTCGAAAATTGATTTCATAATTTTGGTCCAAGCACTTCTGATGAGGAATTATTGTATGCCGAAACGGGCGTCTAGTGCTGTAAAATTAAATCTGGTATAATATGTTATTCCAAACAGCCTTGTCAGACTCAATTTTACATCGGTATGAACGTAGGATCATTCTCAGCAAATATTATTCAATTTGATCCAGTTGTTTTAGAAAAGTTTGAAAGAATTAGCATAACAAACATCACTTTGCACTTTTTAAAGAATTTTTCGAAAAAACAGTAGATTTTTATTTAAATGGCTATATATCTAATGTCTGTATATGAAATAATTTAAATTGATCGATAAATAAATCCGTAACAGCTATATATATATTAGTTTTATTGATAGTAACAACAAACGTTTTGAATTGCGGCAAATGAATCTCAAGGTCTTCTGGTCTAAATTTTGTTGTATTTGGTCGTTTGTTTAAATGGATTTTAATTGCAGTCATCTTGTCCTCCTAACGAATTAACCAATCACCAGTTTCACAATCATTCCTCGATTTTAATCTGACAAATGTGTAAATCTTAATAATTTTGTTAATGTAAAAGAGATTCGGGAATTTAAGGTTTCACTTTGAGTATTAGTTCTAGCTTAAGACATTTTAATTTTGTTTTGTCAAAAATAATTATAAGTAGTTCCAAAAAAAGAATTACCAAAATTGCTGAATTTAAGTTCAAAAATTCGACCTCAGGAATGATTGTGAAACTGGAGCAAAATCTTCTTCACAAACTTTGGTTCTATTCAGTCTGTTTCACGATACCAATTATCGAATGCGTCATATTAAAAAAGATCAACTCAAAATAGAAGAAATTGGATAAATAATGTAAAATGTCGACGTCATGCTACACGCTGTTATACTAGTATAACATCAGTTAGGCATCTTTTGTATAAACACAGGAGTTCACTAACATTTTTCAATATTTCAATTGTATTTTAAATTTGATGTGCACTAAGTAGTACCGATTGCGATGACGAGAGACTTTTAAGGGGTGAGCGTCTTACCTTCAAGAATACAAAGCAGTCCTAACGTACGACCTCTCTATATTTTATTGTTTTGTTTTGATACTTTAAAGACTTTGTTGAAAATAAATATAAGTAGCTTCATTAAATTACTACTACATGTATTTTACATTAAGCAGCAGCCACATTCCAAAAATGTGTGCCAGATGATTGAGATATATTTAACAACCAGAAAATCTCGAAATAATCATAGAACAGTCGCCAATACTTTTTACCTTTTTGCACTGCCCGATAACCAGTGGAGTTGTTGAAAGTTGGATCAATTCAAGATGTAACCGAATTTTTTGAAACGATTTTTAACTATAGCTTAAAAATAGGGGGATTATAATGATCTACAGAACAAAAAGGCTCACTGATAAGTGTGTGAGTGGAGAAAAAAAAAAAATAAAAAATAAAGGGGCTCATTCTTTGCGAAAAACAATCTTGATACTTGAAAACCTCTTGTTGTCACAATGTGGAAGTTTTCTCATTGATGTTCATACAACACGAAATTTTTCAGATAGTTTTGCTTGTTCTTATGTTGGAATTTTAATTTTAATTTTACATAAACGGTTAAATGTGGAAGCAGTTTTTATACATCTCATCTTTGTACTATCTTTTTTGCTCCGAAAATAATATATTTTAGCATATATTTTGCATGAAACGGGAATTCGCTAATTATCTAGATGGCGCATAAGATCCACATTCAGGTATTTAAAAATATGATTAAAATCAAGGCGACACAGATACAATTGTACATTGTTACAATGCGTAAGATTTTTCTTTACGAACTTCTAATATCTTGACAATCTCATTGTCATCGGTTACTTTAAAATTTATTACATTTTGAAATACAGTAATAACACAATTTTGATTATTATTAACATTGAAAATAACCCCTTTGGCATGAAACTAATTGGTAATGAAACTTGAGAGGGAATTCAACCCTCTCATGCCGCTTGTTAATTAGCATGCAAATATTGACATCTTCCACACACGGGCACGTGACCTCTAATGTGATGTGCACGCATGTTATAATGTTGTAGAAGCGTGCATAGTAACGCAGGTGCACGTTGCACGTGGTATATACACCCTATTTCAACTAAAAGTTATTTGAAAAGAAAAATGTGAAATGAAAAATGGAATTTTTCTGACAGTATGTATCAGTGCGCCGTCAATAAAATATTGGATTTATGAGAATAACTCCCTGCTGGGTCGTCGCGGTTTTGCTATGTTATTCATATACAGGCATATTTTACCATTGAATTTTTCACTTTTTGCATGATGTTCAGACGTAGTCAAGATAACGCCTTTTCATTTTCGTTTTTATCAGAAGCGGAGATAAAGCGTAAAGTTCAATAACTATTAACTCTATTTTATTAACAAGGCATAATATAGATATCGATGTGCATATAAAATGTCTCGAGGAGGGGTACTTATTGTGTTGAAGTTTGATATTGAATTATAAGTTCCAAATGCTCTGCCTCTTTTCACTTCATTTGTAAAGTACCTTTCAAGAGTTCATTAGTTTGCTGTAGGTCCAATCATGCACGTGGCAACTTGTGATTGCGTAAAGATACTTAATGAATAGATTGCCCCAACTTTTTGTATTGTCCGTTGGTGTCTCAAAATTATTCAAGACATGTAATCTTTATTTTATTTTATTCTTTATAATAATCCTTACAATGCAGTGCTAAAAGTGTCAAGTCATTTTGTGGCGAAGTCCCGGAACCACAATGCCTTATTGAAGACTTAATCGGGAATGATTAGATGAACATCACCAATGGAACCAGACACGAGAAAAGATTGTATCCATATGTTTATGTTTATATATAAGACATGGTTTATTTTATGTTCTTTCTCTCTCTTTCATCTAACATTGTTTTGATCGACTTTGTCGAATACAAACAAATGTATTGGAAATTCCATAAAGACCGATCAGATGAATCAAAAATGGTTTTAGGTCATTGCAAATTTTTCATAACTAAACGGTGAACGGTTTGGATTTGTGTTTTTAAGTTTAAGCTTGATTGCAATTGCTGAATATATGAACGTCTTCAGTAATAACAGATGAAGTCACAAAAAGTAATTCCAATGTTACTTCATAGGCTCCGTTAACGTTGATTACATACGTCTGTCAATATAACAATTATATATAAATAGGAATATGTAGGCAATGCAGCGTTAAAAAAGAGGACACCAAGAGTTATCTAATAAGAAAAAACTTATTTATACCTCTGAATATAAAACCCAATTTTTGGTGAACACCGTAAATCAATTACAATATCACTTTCTTTAATTCAAAGACATCTTTAGGTGCAAAATCGACTCGGCCAGATCAAATGTTGAAGAAAGTCTGCCCGTTCGCTCCGCGAAGGTGAATAAAACGCATTGATATAATCAAAATAAACATACTTATTCATATCCGAATCGCAATCCAGAAGCAAAGTAAAATCTTTGAAACCGACAAACTAGGTTAAACACGTTAAATTTCACTTAGAAACATCTTCTATGTAACTAGCTACACCCATCGTGTGTTCCTTTTACTCCGTTTTGATTACAGACGTGTACATTGTAGCTAGGAGCACCCGGTCTTACTTCCCTGATGAAAGTTCACGTGTTTAATCTAACTTGTCAGTGACAAAATTTTTCTTTGCGTTTAGATTGTGATTCGGACATTGATTAGTATGTTTGTTATTGTTTCTACTGATTCGGAACCATTTAATATTAACTGTGTATCTGAAGTCCCATGCACTCATGTATTCCGGATTTGACTTACATGTGTTAATTTCAAACCATGCTATAAAATGAACCAATCGATGTAAGTTTCATGCATCCAGATAATATTTCAGGAATGAATTATTTGGATTAATTTGTTTATCGCCATTTGATGTAATGCATGAATTTAAAAATGACATCAAATAGATAGATGTTTACTATTGATCCACTGGTTTGTTTAATTGGTCATACATAATTTCCTTTTATTATTACTGTTGCGGGAATATGGTTTGAAAAACATTAGGGTTAGGATTAGGGTACAACCCTTTATGCCTGTTGCATGTCCACAATCGGGACTTTTAAATCATTTAGTCATGATGGTCATGAAATAGATCCGTAATACAAAGAGTATCAAATTCAAAGCAAGGTTATATTTTTAAAACATTTCTTCAGTTTATTTTACTATAAGGCTACGAGCTTTTTTATATTTATCTGGGTAGATTTTATTACATTTTCTTCTAGAGATAATAGAAAACAATAAAGGAAGACAAAATTGACATTTTTACGAACTATTATTTACACATTTTAATAAAAAGTGTTGACAGAAACCCATAAAATGAAATGTTAGATACAAATTGAACATTTGACACCAAAGCTTACGCCAAAGCAATTTCAGCGTCAAAACCAAAATTATTAGTAGCAATAAATTCCAAATATCTATTCGAAGCCGGTCGGCAGTGGCGATGATATATTATAATAGCACCTCAGGTCACCGACAGCCGCATATTCGTAATAATTCAATTTTAACCTCGGCATATCAGGTAGGTGTAACCGCCGCCATTGTTAATGAATAGACACTTTACTCATAAATTTGTCCTTTTCAATACAGCTTCGGTGATGAGTCTATGTTTAACGAAGCGCGATCTTTGGGTCACTCCAGGTAGGAATATATCAATGAAATATAATACCTGTGGATTTCGCCATTCAGGTGATAAACAAAAAGACACGCGCCTGTAAAGCATGGTAAACACACTTCCATTTCATCAATATATGATGGGATGTCCCCCGTCACGCATGGGGTAGCACTGCTCACCAAAATTTAGTTACACTAGAGTAACCCTTTATGACACACGATTTGACACGGGGTAGCTTTCAAATAATCTCGTTTTGATCTCCTTGACACGCGACTTGAATTATTGGACAACAACTGCAAGGATCGCATCATATTGAAATATGGATCTTCCTATGTTATCATGTTTGATTTTTACGATTGTCAAAAGGATGTTGAAAAGGTAGTATTAATGGAATTAGATAGTGACCATTGGAGTAAATATTTACTAACGGTGGCATATAAATATAAGAGTGTGGCTTAATTTAAAAGATAATACTTTTTTGTTGTATTTTCTAAAGGCTTGTACAAAATTTATAATGACCACATATAAATAATTCTTTACTCAGAACTCACAAATATCCGAAATGACATATGGTTCGTTGCATTAGTTAGAAAAAATTATACATAACCAATTATAAACCCTGTGTACGTGTATAGCCTAAATTCAATTAAATTGTTTCTTGCAATACAATTTTCTTGAAGTCGTTGCCATCATTAGTTTTTCTCGTTTTCTTCAGTTTAATCAATTTTTTTAGCATTTATTTATTTATTTTGTTTTTACCTTAAAATTTTTGTTCTTTAATATGTTTATTGGTTTCTAGCAAAAACAGAAACAATTTTATTTGTAAGACAAAGAATATGAAAAAATCGTAAAATCCTGTGAAAGGAATTTTCTGTGGTTGAGAATGTGACACAGGTAAATGTTTTATTTCTGGATTGTCCTGCAACTGGACGTTTGTGTACCACAATGGGTATGCACTATGTGTTTACTGACATTTACGGTAGAGCACTCGCTTTACATACGGGCGATCTAAGTTCGAATCCCAGGGTCGGATGAAGGAAAAGTTTCATTTGTAACAACTTTTACGTTAAACCAATAATTGTAATTGAGTGTTAGCAGTAAGGGAATTCAAATATTTTTAAAAAAGAAGATAAAAATTTCGAGCACGTGTCTTAAAAACGTTAATGTTTAAAGATGTGTGTGTGTGTGTGTGTGTGTGTGTGTGTGTGTGTGTGGACATTACTCAGTACAAGTCATTGACGTGTTTTTGATGTTACATAATGAACCTCTATTATATGTTAACTGTAATGTTCAACATACATTTCCTTAAATAGGTTTTATGACTTAATGGTTTCTTAGAAGATATGCGTTGAGAGCTTGTAACACTCCTTAATTGTTGGTCTTTATCAAGCTTCTAAGATCAGGGGGTATAGATCATTTATTCATTTTTGTATTAAGACGCGAACTTCCGCACTTACTAGAACACTATAAATTTACGACCTGTTTGCATGCAATATTGTTGTTTTATAACATCAAACAATTAATGTAAATCAATGGCACTGCCTGCCTTGGCTTTCTATTATTATACCGGTAAATGAATCTCAGTTTTAAACTTCCATTAGTTCTTCTTACCAATCTTCGTGATGATGGTTTTGTTGCTTCTTCATTCACTTAATTTGTGATTTTTTGGATGTAGGTTCCTGTTTTATTACAATTTGTTAAATAAAGCCGGATAATTTTGTCCACCAAAGGTCAATATGGTTGATATCATAAGATTGGTACTGATCATCTTCACGTTCATACACAGCTCATTTTATATTACCTTTTCGTCGAATAAACTGGTTTTGGCGGAGAAGACTTGAAAAGAAAACAATGAAAAAAAACCAAAATAAAAAAAAACCAAACATACCTCATTTCTTTATTTCTAATATTTTTCACTTTGTATGTCTCTCGGTCTTCAACTGGCAAAGATTCAATAATATATACCGTATTCAATTTTGACGTTTTAGGAAACATGCTTTCATTTTACTTTCTGTATTAATTTTTTATTGTGTTCTTTTCAAACATCATCGAAGGAAGCCAATGACTTGCATAAGTCTTTTAATTTTATTTCAACTTATTCTTAGATTACTATAATAAGGTTTTACCTCATAACTAACTAGACCCTTGTTCGGCGTTATTTTTGCATTTTAATACTTATATTTTGATTTTTAGTGAATGGATAACGAAGACAGACAACTCCTCTAACAAGGTTCGATATGCCGATTCCTTTTATTGAATATAAACAATTTTATGTCCGATTTTTAAATAAAAAAAATGAAAAGTTTTTGCTTTTTGTTTATTTGTTACACAAACAGAAACGCTCTAGATTTGTGGTTGTGATGAAATGTTGCTCAAAACATGAAAAACCAAGTGTTTTAATACGATTGAAAGTCCAAAATGTGGCAAAAGAGAAAACAGGATCCGATTTTAACCGATGGCAGTGCTTCATTTGACGAAGTGGACAGAAACCATAGGAACAATAATGCACATCTTTACCAACCAATAATAGTTGGTCATACAAAGTTTTATCAAGGACAATTAGTGTCCGATAAAAAGATAAACAAAAATGACAAAATATTTCATGAGAATACCCGTAAGATGAATCAAAATTAAAGATAAGTCAATCAACATGTTACTATTACGGTAAACATAATTTAAATGTCCGCAGTCAAAATTAGAAAGAATTTGGACAGGAATTAAAAAAATAATCTCCAGGCCACCTCCTTACTTTCCACGCCGTTTCCCGTTTAAAATGGATATCCAATAAAAACAAACAAACCAATCCATGTCAAAACCACAATACTAAAGCAAAGTAAAAACTTTTAAGCCGGCAAATTAGGTTACACACGAGAAATTCCCACAGGGAAGCAAGACCTGGTGCTGCGGAAGGGTTATTTCTACGGTTATAAATTTTAAGATGGATCTTCAAATAACCTCATGAAGGGTTTTTAGTCCACATACAAAGCGTTTTTGTCGCTACTGTAGTTAATTATATTGGTACTTTGAAAACTTAAAGTCTTGCACCCACCTCTGAAACCATTCATAATTTTAGTCTTTCATGCTTACAAAATTGCTTCATAATGACAACTTAGATGAACATCTCCAATCATGTCTGAAGCTGAAACAATTCTGTTTACATTATTATCTTTGATTTAAGACAGACTTGCCTTCTTAACTTTATCATTTCTTGTTCAACGAAATCGCGAAGCATAAACAATGTACTAGGTAAGAACATACAATCAAGAACTCTAATTGCTTTACGATTTTAGGAGAAGTACAGATTGTATAGCTTTTTATAATCTAAGGACGGAAAACTATAAAACCTCTCCCAAGCAACCCCTAGATCCAAACTGGAACATCTTTATCCCGGTCTCACAATCATTACTTAACTAAGATTTCCCTTGACTTAAATTGAGCAAATTTTGGCAAGCTCTTTTGGAACTAGGAATAATCATGTTTATCATAACTAATAGAAGTTACAATCTTTATGAAATCTTTAGAATGACATTAAAACGCTTACCTTTAGGTGTTGCCTTAATTATTAAGGTTTTTAAGTTGCTAAATTTAAGATGAAAAAATTTTGTTATTAAATGGTTGTGAAACTGAGGCCTGGTAGTAGACGAAAACGCTTACCACCGCGTCATCTAAACTTAATTAGCAAGTGTTTGTATGAATTTGCTGAATTAAAGATTAAAAAACTTAGTTAAGAAATTATTGTAAAACTGGGGCCTGGTAGTAGACGAAAACGCTCACCACTGCGTCATTTCAACTTAATTAGCAAGTGTTTGTATGAATTTGCTGAATTTAAGATTAAAAAAAACTTAGTTAAGAAATTATTGTGAAACTTTAGCCTGGTAGTAGATGAAAACACTTACCACTGCGTCATGTCAACTTAATTAGCAAGTGTTTGTATGAAATTTATAACATACAGATCCGAACCATTGTGGTTAGCTTTTCGAAGATACCTTATTGTGTCTATAATGTCACCTGTGATCATTATAATTCTCGATTAAGCTTACATAAATAGTAAACTCTGTGATATTGATATGAGTCAGAAATAAATAAGTGAATAAAATGTACATGCAAAAAATAAATTTGCGTGGATGAGCGATTTGTAGATTTCGTGGCAAAAGCTTGTAAAATCTGTCATTTTCGACTGGTCAAACGTTTTGACTTCTTTTCATACAATAATGTCATGCCATTTGTACTTTTGAATGCACTCTACAATTATTCTGTCACAAAACCTTACCATGGACATCGTTTGAGTACCGTTATAACGCCATTTCAGGTTTATATAAAACCTCAATTTAGAAAATTTACGACTATCGGGTTAGGGTTCGGGTCACACGACTTACTTCATTTGTCCTGTCACGGTGTGGTTACACTTGTCTTCCATGTGCTTGTTCACATGACTGAGTTTAAACTCCGGCGATGCATGAACAAAATTGCAGCTTGTATTGAAAAAATTTCCGGTCATTTTACGTCTCTTTTCACGCGATTTCACACTCAGTGAAGGATAAATAGCTTATAATGGTCCTCCGAGCTGGAAAATCTAAATGTTTTTTCTCAATATACTCGTAAAAACTGTTTATCATGCATCTGAAAATGCAAAGTGTGTGTCAAAACAAGGACAAGTACCTTATAATAACTAATCAGTGCAAAGCTTGCATTAAAGACAGAATGTCATCTATAGTCTGTATACTAGTAGTTGCTTTTATTCACTGGGGATTTAAATTAGCTATATTCGCGGTTTGACCTAATGGCTCGAAATTAAATATTTGAAGTGAATATTTTCATGTAGCATTCATTAAACTTTGACTTAGATAATCCATACAGAAAACTGGCCACTGCATCGCGAAATTTTATACCCTTGAATAAGTTCCAGTGTCTGAACCGTGAAATTTTATCCCCGCAGAATTAAACAGCTATACAATATACAAGTGTCACTCTCTGAATTGTATTCTTATTGTTATTGTAATATTATATTGCATCTATATAAACTGACACAAAAAAAAAAAAAGAAACGAAAAGAATATATATCCAGCTCTAGTGTTGTGCCATCTTTATATGCTGATAAGTTATAATAAATATTTAAATGAAAACAATAAAGATTTTACTTTATAGAATTTAAGAATTTTGAAAAAACAACCACAGTGTAATAGCCAATGTTATGAAGAAGACCGATTTAACAAAGAAAATAAGACAAAGCGAGATTATAAACACCCCATAAAACAGCTTCAATTTGAAAAAAAAAAAAAAAAAAAATAATAAATGCTTACCCTTCCAGAACATCCGGCCTCGTTACCCTGTTGAAAATTCACGTTTTTCAAGTCTTCAATTTTTTTTACTTTGCCTTTAGAATGAGATTTGGACAAGGGTTTTTATGTTTGTTTATAATCTTGATTTTGGACGGATGCTGGATTGTAATGATACAATGATAAATTACAATTTAAACATACATGTACAAAATATGCTCATACGTTTTATTGAATGCAGCGGTAATCTGTCCGGTCTTAACATTGTCCGACAGGCCACATGTCGATGTTAAAGTCCGACGGTCACCATCAGAAATAGGTCTAAATCTCGATGTTTAAGTAGTGTGATGACAAAATGAACCATGTTAATAACATGCTACATATATTGTTGTTGTACAGTTTTTAAACACTTAGATAAAAAATATCCATAAGGGTGATATCAATAACAAAAATTATGACTTTTGGTTTCTCCACACACAACAATTGCTATGGATATCTCGGTGAAATGAAAACCTTGACACAGGCGAGTGAATTGTTTCAACTACCACGTGCTAAAAAGACTAAAATAGCCTTATTAAGAAAGAAATTGCCATTTGCAAATTGTCTACGAGAGAAATGCAATTTTTCTGAAGACAACCATACATCTACTTTAGGAAAACAATATCTCGTTTACAGACTTAACCACTGCTGAGAAAACATTGTTGTGATCACCATTCTTTGTCTTAAAACTGGACTAACACAAGTTACATTTTTCAAAGATGACATATATTAATTGCATTAAAATGTGGCTGATTTCAAACCACAAAACAGTTTTTATAAATAAATTAAAAAGAATATGGTAGCAATTTCTTTGAGTCTGGGGTCATAGTGTGTGTGTGTGTGTGTGTGTGTGTGTGTGTGTGAAAGACCTGTTTGTGGATTTTGCTGTGACCTAGTTGTAAAATAAGCATAGTTATTGATTTAGTGATGGAAATGTGGCAAGTTTTTTAAAACACAAAAACTATTGGGTCCATTTTCTGGCCATACGCACACACATAAAAATTACACTAAATTTTGATTTATAACTGTTGAGTTATAAAATGGTTACTTCGTTAAACATGTATCAGTTTGCATTGTGGTGAGTCTTGTAACAGTCACACGACAGAATACTGTATGTTGATATCGAATAAATAAGCGATAAATATCGAGAAATTCAATACATCGTTTTTCAATAAAATCTTTTTATCTGAAAGTAATTGAATTAATAACAACAGCCTTTTTTAAAATACAGAATTAAAGGAAGAAAACAGCGTCCATTTTTCTATACCACACTCCCACTGACACGGCATCACCTTCATGATTATTCGATATGGCAATACATTCAAATACCTTTAGACACGTGCCGTTGTAATAGGGTACGTGTGTCGAGGTAATAGCGATGCGTGTTTTGTCCATTTTAAGTGCACTGATAAGCATTCGGCTAGATGTAGTACAGACGTGTATTCAGAGAAACCAGTGTTGCGTTAAGGGCTAAGTCATTGCCAGGTATATGATTAAAGACAATTTTGTTATTTTCCAATTAAAGTTGTAGGCTTATTGGAAAAGATCTACGCATTCACACTGCGATTTTCATTGTCTCTACAAAAACCATTTAATGACAAAATTGTAGTATAATTTCATAGGCGCAATTTTACATTAATAATCATCTGAAAAAATATTATCGTTCCACGAGAAATCAAAAATTACGCTTCGCTTAATTTGACGTTAAAATTAAAACCAACCAAGACCTATCCTCTCTCTCTATCTCTGGATATTTTAACAATGTGCTGTAGGGACAATGTGAGAAATGTAAAGTGTAAAAAAAGTGGGAAGTGGTTCATTTACCTGCAATGTTGGGACAGTTTTTGTTCGGACAATGTCAAATGTCTCTACATAACCTAACTCTACTCCATCGAAAATAGCGTGTGTCTTAAGAGCATGTCAAGTAACATGTAATAGATATGGGAACACGAGTTTTGTCCCCATACTTTTTGGTGGTGTCTCCTGTAAGCCAGCGATAGAGATAATGATTGTGCTCAGAGCATCTCTCTCTTCCCCCCTCTCTCTATTAGTAACAGTTTTCACAATTTCACAATGTTCTGTGTTACGGTAGATATATCAAAGTTATTAACCGATGATTTCCGTTATCATTTTGTATATACACGTTGTTTTAGTCTATTGTCATTATTATGAACTTATAAGGAGTTTGCGATAGTTGCAAACAAAACATAATTTATGTAATGATAATGGAACATTTTAAATTAACCGATGTGGCATTATAAAAATTATGACACTTCTTTGACAGAACCGATTTTAAAAGCTAAACACAATGGTTCAGATTCATGCAATCTTGCAATTAGAAAAAAACTTTCATCCGTTAAGTATGAAATGTTCCATTAATGGCTCTTGATCGCATACTCTGTCTTTGTGTATATTTGTACCTAATGCTTAAAAAGCATAAATGTAATTATTAAGCAATAAACAAAAGAAATTACACTTATCTTATGCAAGAATCGGGAAAGCTTCAATAATTTGAAAGTATGGATAACTAACTCTAAGTCATCATGTGGCAGTAACTCGGTATGTCTACTTCTCTTCAATAATAACAATTCTCTTGAACATCCAGATAACATTAAGTCAAACCAGTCTCTTTGAGTCATTGAAATTAAAAAAAATATTGAAAATATTAAATAAGGTGGTTCTCACAAACGTTTAAATTAGGGACTAGAATCAAAGCAATATTTGGACTTGCCATGTCGGATTAGTATGTTTGTTTTCCATATCCCTGAAACATTTCCATTTTTACACTCTATTTCAATTTTAATTTTGTCTAAAAAGTCTGAAATTGTCGGATTTGAATATTGTTGTAAAACTTATTTTTTTCTAAGATTGAACATAGAATTTAATAGGGGTTGGTCCGTCGGTTACAAAAGGAAGTCCGACGGAAAATGCTCACCATTACCGTTTGATAATTTAATTTGTCGGAGAGTAAGAAATCAAAAATACATCTAATTAAGTCATCAAGTTGTCCATTTCAGCATTGTAGGGTAAGCAGAATTGTAAGCAAAACAGTATTGTACATCCCTCGAGGCTTATCTCCACACCTTAACGCTCCAGTAAGAAAGTACACCAACGGTTGTTGTAATATGGCAAATCAAATGTGGCAAACAGCGTGTGAATCACTGTACCTGGTTAGCAGCACCGTTGAGGTACTGTTCTTTATCGTCTGCTATACTTATTGTATCGGACATTCTAAAGTGCTTAACAAGTGTTACTTGCTTCCTGTTTGACAATCCGGTGTAACAAAATAGGGATAACATGGATATCAAATCATTGAAATTAAAAACAAATGAAATAATTTGGGGCCATCTAATTCTAATTCTTTATTCCGTAAGTCTACACTTATTGGTTACATACAAGTTTGTAGAATACAATGTATGACGGTACATTAAATAAATAACAGTGTGTTACATAGAGTTATAAAATAGCATAGTAAGTGCAGTGAAAAAAAAATTAATAAACCTTATTTTGTAAAGTATAAATAGTAATAACAAACAATAAACTTTTTTATATATGGATGGACCATGATATACAGATAATTGGCCCTTCTATATGTAGCATTTTTTAATTTTTTTTTACCAAAATTACGCAACTGGCGAATATTCTAAACACTCATCATTTGAACCAATTTAAATGCCGAGGGTTTTGTCCAATAAAAACGTTTAATATATAATTGACGCAAGTCTGAATATGAGGACATGCGACAATGAAGTGGAACTCGTCCTCGATTTCCCCAGTGTTGCTCATCTGATGTTTCGATGAACAAAATGTTGGAAAGCTTTGAAAAAAATCGCCGTCTCGGTTTTCATAGAACTGATTAGATAAATATCGGCCAATAAAGACTTTTTTAATTATAGAAATCCATGTACTGGTTTATTTTTTTGATCAATAGAGCCTTTATGTCTCCATTTATACACAGAGTATTGCAATCTACATGCGTAAAATACATTTCCCGCGTGAAAAAAACACTGTAACATCAGAACATTATCAGCCATGTTATGCAGTGACTGCTATATGGGAATGAGTTATTCAACTGTTTAAATTCACCTACATGTATATTGAAAAGAGAAATAAATTCACTATTATTTAATTATTTGGAAAATCAGTGTAACCAATGTCGAAATTATATATACTCTTGGTCATTTGAATGCTAGTTCATTTTGGCATGTTTTGCGATAAAGAACATCGAATCAGGTAGGTATAATATCTCATCAAGTTCTTTTGCTTTACTAAAGTTGACTTTCCGTTTGAGGCACAAGGGAAAAAGAGAGGTAACTCTTATTGATATATACATGTATAATACTTTTTAGATTTTATTTTATTTATTCATTAATCTTTTATTATTATTATTATTATATTACTATTATTATTTATGAACAAAAAATGGCCATGATTGTATACACCGTATACCTTATGTCAAATTCCTTAATAAGTACATCCAATAAACATGATTCGATGATTTTAACATAAGATTAAGCTACATGTTATAGCAATAAAAATCATAAAACCCGAATTATAATATGATAACTTACATCAAAGACAGGGGTTTGATTTCCTTACTTGACTATAGCCTTGTTTCCTTCAGATATATCCATCTTAAAAATAATGTTGATATCATAAAATTATAGAAATTAACATTTTAAATTAAAATTATTTATTTTAAAAAAGTGTTTATAGGCATTTTTATATTTATATGGATGCTATGTTATTTCGTTTGTTTGCTTTGAATGCGGCTCAAAAAACACTCACCTGTGCTTTAATACATACTTTAAGTGATATAGGCCAACACCAACACCATCACCATCACCGGTACCACCACAACCATCACCACTATCATCATTATTTATTTAATACCTCTGATATAGAGATATATACTAGATATATTAGGTGATAAACATTAATCATATCAATTTAAAGCTTGATCAAACATTAACATTAAATATGCACAAAAATAACATATTTACTACTGTATTTCCGCAAATTGAGTGCACATGGAAAATGCAAGAACAAAGTCATATTTTCCAACAAACTCACAAAAAATTGTCAAAACTTGATACAAAATGTATTGACCTAATCGGAAAAAATATTTTTCATTTATCCATTAGCGAATGTAATTCTGTACATAGACCAATTTTTGAAGTTTTTAACAAAACAAATATAACTATGTCAAAATTATCCCTTCTGTACCTTCTTACTCGGAACAACTTATAAATGGAATATGCATGATGATCACACCTGGAAAAAACCCGAACAACAATGACCCACCTGACCCTAAATACCCTGATGTAACTTTGAAAGAGGCCCAATTGGTGTATAAACTTCGTCAAATTTTCCAAGTTTTCCCACAATTTTTCTATGTACAGGAGAACTGAATAACTTATTTGGCATTTAAAATATAATTTGGTTAGGTCAGTGCATTTAAAATGAAATTCATTGATAGTTTAATGGAAACATTTCCAATTGAAAGAAATATATAATAAAAAACGATGTGCACTGAATTTAAGGAAACACAGTAGGTCTCGGTGTATATTTATTCGGAATGTAAACCGCATTTTAACCTAGATCTTTACTTTGAAAAACAATGTCTGCACATTACATTCGTTTGTATACAAGGAATTGACCAAAGACCTACGGTTATTTGTTAAATCGTCATATGGAAATGAAGGATCCATATATTCACTATGATTTGATCTGAGTTAAGTGGCACACGTCTATGTGATACGGGTGAAACTAGGTATTTGTACATGTGTATGAATGCGATGTCCTCTAATGAACTTGTGATTGAACTTAAACCTAGTTATATGTACCTGTCGATAAATCATGGCCGACTACAGATTGAAAGTAGGCGATATTTATCAAGATTTTAAATTAACTGATTGCACACTTATAATTTCTCAAACTCAAGGTAAGTTTTTGCAAATTTTAAACAGTTTAAAATTTTAAATGCTTTAAGTAATCGATATATTTTATTGTTTTAAAAACGTTTACGAGCATAATGTATTGATATTTAAACCAGCGACATATAAAACTGTATTATATTAGGTGTTTATTCTTACATGTAATTTTAAGCTTCCCTTGACCTAATTTTTTTTAAAAAACACAACAACAATTCAATACATGCTTTTTAGAAATATTTTTCTGTTTAGGTTGTCGATCCATACAAATGGCTGAGGTAACTGACCGAGTAATGAATGAACATTTACATTACTGTAAGATTTCTTGATAATAACTAAGCTGCTTAGGAAGCAACTCGATGATACAAAAGGCCTATCAATAAGCTATAGCATGAAGGCCGAGAAAAGATCCGAGAAGGGTCGGTAGGGACATTATCGATATATAAAACTGACATTTGTCGGCGCTATAGCTAGATTTTGATTCGACAAAATATTAACAATATAACATTAGCTCTGTATGAGATTTTCGATGTGTTTATAGTTTGAAATAGAAGAATATATATAAAACCTTGTTGGTTGAAGCACTGCATTTGTATATATATATTGTGATACAGTACTTTTAAATGAGTGGACAGGGTCCTACAAAATGACATTGTATTCGCGGCCATGAAGTACCGTTAATTTAATCTGTAAAATTCAGATACATGTAGTTAAAATATTTAATAATTTCATTGTTTATAAAGTTCGTTCCATATGTCACTGACTACTGCCATGCATTGTCAGCTGCAACATGTCTTGACTGAAAATTGTAAGACACACATCCATGTGATTATTGTCGCTGTCGTCCACAATGCTGCAAATATTTCGGTTAATGTTTTTAAATGTTTTCTCAAATACATGTATATAGTCACTTGAAAGTAAAACTTGATATAAAAGTTTCTTTGCATTTCTACAGAAAATTTAAAATGGAAGGCTTTTATTAAATGTAAAAATATTGTTGCTGGTACATGTTCCAACAGGAACTTTTGGGGATAACCATCTATATGGTCAGTTATGACTTTTAAGAAGCCTAAGTGCATTGTAAGGAATAACCTCCGCATTAAATTAGATTCTTAACCGGATTTAGCTTTTGAAACAGTTAATAATATATAACAATAATTTTAACTTAAATTCATATCTTTGAGCTGAAATTTAAAATCAAAACTACACGTACAAAAATTGTAACTTGTTAATCTTTTCCGAGGAAGCAACATAGATGTATTGATGTAATGTGCTTGGAAGTGGAAAAAGTATGCTAGCGGTTAAGCTAAGTACAGTCAAACCTTTCTATAAAGGCAACCCAGGGGAACCAGTAAAAGTGGCCTTTATGGGCAGGTGGCCTTTATATACAGGTTAAAATAATATGAATAAAGAACAATTGGGATACAATTCTACAATATAAGCAGGTGACCCTTATATAGAGGTGACCTTTAAGACAGGTTGGACTGTAGTAGTAAGTAGTGATGTAATTATAAACAGGGAAAAATTGAAGCAGTATTGAAATTGTTCAAACATGATACACTTCCGCATAGCTAAAACAAGAAGAAAATCGCTTCGAGAACAATAATAGACCTCTGAAAACAATACACGTTGTAATACAAAGAGACGGAACGCATATAATGTGAAAGTGGAAAATGGATTTGTTTTCAGCTATAGGTCTAATTAACTGAACAAAAAGCTCTCAGAGGAATGTTGACATACAAATCACGCTATAAACAAGGAATATCGCTGATTTAAAAAAAACGTATGTTTTGTCCCCATGCAATTGCTAAATGTAACTGCGGGGTGTTAATAAATTGCCCCTTTATTTTTAGTTTCTATATTAACCATTCTACTTAAAAATCACCAGGGAAATTTTATATTCCGACAATAAATTTGTCATAAACCAAAGGTTACGAAGTTTTAATTCTGATGATGTAGAAAACCCGGTCATAGAAAGGAAGCACAACTCGTTCTAAATTCGTGTTTTGTCGCTTTATGCTGGACGCTTCGTATTGTTAATAAAACACTATCCTGCTTATTTACAATCGTCAAGGTTATTTTTTATTGGTGCGAGTAATTTAACTTAATTTAGACCAAAAGCCACATTTGTTGCAAATGTAATTTGATGGAAAATGATCTTGTATTTTAGATAAATTTTTACTAGAGGATGTGATAGCTGTGACAAAAAATGAAACCGCTGACAATAACTGGGAAATAGTTATCCATTATATCAAGAAGGGTACTGACTATAAATGGACAAAAGAAGAGTTAACGGTATCTGGAGACTCCGAAATCAGGCAAAGGTTCTTAGATGATATTAGGCAAAAAGTCAATAAAGGTACACACTAATTAAATATGTTTCAGTATTCTGTGTATTTTCTCTTTAATTCTATTTGAAGAATTGGTTATGATTTCAATTAATCGATTTCGTTCTCATAATCGTTTTGCTGGTTGTAAGTACAACATTTTTGTTTTAATGATAATGGACAGTTTTACAAAAAAGGTAAAACGTGTATTTACATGTAGATGTGTTTCGCATTATTATTACATGACCATTGATTTTGTTTCTATTTGTTTGATTATGTGCTTGGTAATTTTTTGTATGCACAGCCCGCAAAGACACCATTATGTAACGTTTTAAAACCCATGTTACGTTTTGTTGCTAAACACTAGCATAGGGACTGCCCCACAATACACCATGCGTCAAGTTTGACATGGCCGTTTGACCTTTTTTTGAATATTCAAACAGACATATACACAGGGTTCGATTTTAGCGATATTTACCACTTGCAAAAAATAGCTTGTACAATTTTTATTCACTAGCTAAAATGAAAAATGACTAGCTAAAATTTATGAAACAGTTTTAATAGCTCATAATTAACATTCAATTTGTAATGGTACTAATGGACTTTTGCGACATTTTTTTTAACTTTTTTATTCACGTGCTACAGTAAAGCATGACGGTAATGGGATTTTCACTGGTCTATTTTAAACAACGAATCAGAGACGAAGAGTAAATTAAGCAGCCTAATCATAGCCACGTGTTTCGGGAAACCTAATATTATACATTGACGTATATGCCCGAGTAATCCGAATTTGTTTATGATAGAAATGCCCAGACAATATGACTTATTTTGGCCGCTTTTCGTTTTAAATTTCATTTGAAACATACAATGTGACAGTTAATTGAAAAGTAGATTATAAATGATTTAGCTTCTTTTTTTATTCACTCGCTCAACTATGCGAGTGGCTTTTATTTCCACTCGCTATTTGGCAGATCTACAAGCTATTAGCGAGTATGCGTGCCTAATTTCGAACCCTGATACATTATATAATTTAGGACTATATAAAGTTGATATATAAGTATAGATGATAGTTGTACTGGGTACCGGGTGTTTATAGTAATAAAACATGCTGTCTTCCTTAGATCACACATTTTATTAGCCCGATCAAATATTCAAATAAAAGGTCAAGCGGAAAGGTCAACTTGACGCACTATATACATATCCCTGCGAGATTATTGTTTTGATATACAAAAACGTGTAATACATTTAATTTTTTATTTTTATTCAGTCAATAACAAAAGACCTAAGAAGCTTTTGGTGGTATTAAATCCAATTTCCGGAAAGCGACAGAGTGAAAGCACGTACGAGGAACAAGTAGCGCCGCTCTTTCAGTTAGCCAACATAGACACTGTAGTAAAAGGTATGGGATTGTTATGGGGAATCTCATATTAGTTTATAAATATGATGAATGTTTGATAGTATCACGCAAAGAAAAGCACATACATGTATGCTATAGATACCTTAGATTAAATAATCGCAATGATTAATTATAACCTGCACATGGTAAATTTGAGTCGACGTCACAGTTCGTATATTATATAATATAATAATATTACATAATTATTATGCTGAGGCTGATGTTTAATGTTGTAAGCAAGGAGCAGGGAACGAAAAAAGAACAAAAAGTCCACATCTATTTATAATAGAATTAAAAATCTATAAAACTAACATCTGATTTATAAAAATAAGCGCCCAAGAAATACGTAAAAACGATAGATTAGCTGCTTAGGCTGTTGCATACTCAATGCGTAAAATATGTGATAATTTGTTGGATTGTATGTCAGATTTTGCGAATAGAAGTAATAATATTCTTATTCCATTTACAGTGTCGATGAAATCTGGTAATACAGTAGATATAATAAAGGAATTTGATTGCAGCACAGTTGATGGGTAAATATAAGTCAAATTCTGTAACTAAATATATACATGTATACAGAAAGACAAAGAAAGGCACAGTGAACATGTACATCAAAAGAATTAGATAGGAAATCAAGATGTTCAAATATTAATTGATCCACTGGTTGGTTATTAAGGTTTCCGACGTTAGCAATACTCAATGCAATTAAGAACCCAATACAACAAATGTTCGAAATAAGAAAACTCACACTGATACAACTGATTTTAAAACTGAGGACTTTAAATATTAAAACCAAATCATCCAATATCCTGTTTTTGTAGAATGGTTCAGGATATAAGAACAAAGTGTTATGACTTTTGTTTTTGTTTTCACGGTTGTGGTCATTGTTAAAGTATAACACTACAAATCCATATGTCTCCAAGAACCTTGAAATGTGATAAACTCACTTCTCTATTGAAAGTTTGCGTTGGCAGTTTTTAAAGTTTATTTTACATGTTTACTTTTATTTGTATTGAAAAGTGAAATATAGTAACTGAAAAATATGTGCTCAGCACAAAGAAAGGGGTAAATAAAAACAAGACCCACATACTAGTATCACCAGTTGAGATTACTGACTACACAAAACAACAGAAAACACTTGATATCCAGTGGAGTGGTGTATGCAATCTGTAAGTCCCTAACAATGGTAATGCCCTAAGTTTTACCGCAGCCATATACCACACGTTTTAAGTGTTGAGTCGATATTGTCATAGATTAATGAAAAGTTCAATGTTTATTATACTTATTTGTTTAAATGAATCTGCAGAATGAAAGTGGATTCAATAATGAAATCAAATGACAAACTGAAGCGTGCGTATACGAGTCTGTAATCGTTTAATTTTTTAATCTTTTTTTTTTCTTCAGAATTGTGCTCTGTGGCGGTGATGGAACTTATAATGAGGGAATGAATGCAATACTCCGTAAAACTCAGGAGTCAGCAGGGATAGATTATGATAATTGTGATGTAGATTTTGTTCCAACTAAAACAACGATTGGTTTAATACCCACAGGTAAATCTTTTTCTACATATATGCCACCCGTTCTTGAAAAGAAAATTGTTGAATAAATTTTTATTGTATCGAAAATATTATATAGCAACTTTAAAAGTATTTGAAGCTTAATCAATTTCGATTCGAAATCCTTATGATAATTCTTTTTTAATTATGTAGGAAATGTTTTGAATGATGTTAAGTCAAGAATGTTTAATATTAAATCCTCCTGTTTCTTTGTTTTGGAAATTAAATTGATCTAGGTTAGGCATTTCGGCTGTTCCAGGTTTTGGATTTACATGAAGATAAAATAATTTCAAAGCAGTAAGGAGAGAGTATTTATCTGTAATTGTTTATTTTATTTCAGATTAAACTAGATTTACGAATTCTATATTTTCACGCGGACCCCGAAAATGTCGAAAGTTAATTTATAAATGTTTCATGAACTCTGAAATGTCATTTGATTTGTAGGAACCGGAAATGTAATGTCCCGGATGTTTTATGGATGTAGAGACATTCAAACAGCAGCATTACATATTATAAAAGGTAGGAATATAACTATAATGATCATAGCCGACATTGTTTAAAAACTATTGGTGATCAGTATGCATAACGTGTCAGTGTTTCTTCGAGTTTTTTCTCCTTTTTCATTAAGTTTTGCATTTTATTGTTAGTATAGATTTTACATCTTGACACCATGGTCATTGTTGAACAATATAAATAATAATAATATTAACAATGCTAACTGCTGACACGTCGAAGTGCCATCAAATCTCGTTTGTCTTGCTTTTTGCACCAAATTGTTAAATAACTGAAATTAATTTATTATTCAATTTTGTATTAATTTATTTTTAAAGAAAATTAGTTGCACTTTATCAATGCAATAATCAGTAAATATGCATTTTTCGAGTAGAGCAATAACGGTATGCCCTTGATACTCGTCTATATATGTATACATGACTATCATTTGCGGTATACGGTGCTTAAAGAGGGTAAGGTATGTATGGAACCTCTTTTATGGCACTGAAACGTGATCAGCTGGACATCCTATTCGCAATAAATCTGGTGTCAATGAAAATTCGGGAGTATTACAAAAGTTGGTTCCATGGCCAATAGTAAATCATTAAATAACTACATGAAGTGAAGAGATATTGTTTGCATTGGAAGCAAGAAGGATCCATTTAAGTCTTGATGTTGGATCTGAAATCCCGTCTCTATGTTCACCAAGTCTATACGAAAACAACACTTAACTTGTTACTGTTTATTTGTAGGATCTAGTAAAACCATGCCCGTTATATCAACATATTCAAGAGGAAAATACATCTCAAGTGGAGCTATAGTTGTTTGTTATGGCTGTGATGCACATCTATACCAGTATGTAGAAGGATTTCGATGGATGGGCGTATATAGATATTTATGTAAGAAATCTTCCAAACAGTTAATATACCATCGTTGATTTTTAAAGTCAATTTTATCTAATAGTTACATATAAACGTCTCCGTAGAATGTCAAAATGCTAACTTATTAACTTGTCAAATCTGGAGAGAAGACTGCCTCCAAATCATTTAACTACATTCTTATCCTCTTCATCCCGTCAGGACATAAGACACCAACAAGCGTCCTCTATTCAACCCCATGTAATAAGTGCAGATATATAGATGAAACTCTATCTAATAAAAATCCTTATCTTGAAGATAATGTGGATGTGATCTTTCATATTGATCATAAAATAAAAGAAACGGCTGATTCTTCAAGTTCTGTTTCATATTTACCTTAATCATTATGCCAATTAAAGGCTATATTTGAAGCTCTGTGGGAAACTGACTTGGACTTTTCTAATGTCAACATACATATTGTATACAGCAGTATACCTGCATCTCCTGCTTGGTAGAGCTTGTTTAAACTACGGGCACTTATACAAGAAAGCTAACTGTTTACAAGTTTTATGGCCGTCATCCCAATAGTGTTGATACGTACGTTGTCTCGTTATCAAAAGGACTTTACCTTGTTCCATGCGTCCTAAGGTTCCATGCTCCTTTCATTCCCAACTTTAATTACACATGTGGCAGGTGTAGCAAACTAAACATGAGGTTATAACCCTTCCGGAGCAAGGGGTCTCACTTCCTCGGTTCCTCGGTTGAAGTTCACGTGTTAGGTTCAAAGTTTTAACTTTGCTTTGGGATTGTGGTTTGGACATGGTTTGTTTTTTATAGCTAAACACAAAACTAATTATGCTTTATATTTTTAGTTGTTCCAGTTTATTACTACGCAGTGAAAACACTTAGTAAATTTGGAGTTTGTATCGATATAACAGAAAGGTAACGTATATATTGTATGTTAGTATGTTAAAATCGTTACAAAAGATTGGTATTAAATCTGACATCTCATAAAGGGCATACATCAAGTACATGTAGATAATTTTAGTAGTTTGAAATGAAAACGAGCTCAAATAATAGCAATTGGTTATTATCCCTTACCCAAAGCTTTTAATTTATATATAATTTGTCATTTACAAAATTGTTTTGTATATCAGTTTAAAAATGTTTTATTGATATTTAACATTACGGAAATTGCCCGTGAATAGCTGTTGCACATTGCATAGTCATTCTATGTAGTTTAAACACCGATAACAAACCCAGTTATAGATAACAAAAAGAGAAGTTGTATATTTTTTTGTTTTTAAAAGTTTTATTTTCAGATTTTGATTTAAAACTGCATGTTTTTCTATGATTTTTGAACCAGAACAATAAATAGTCTATGTAACAAAAAAAGTATGAATTTATATATTAAATAACATTTTGTGAATTTTCACGTGTTTAAATTGATATACCCTTTTTCATTTTTTTTAAATTTTTTTTTGGGTTATATTTTGGACATGGTCTGGTATGTTATGTTTTGTCATGTACCAGTTACTACAGTTTTATAATTTAGCTTTGAAGTCGTTTTTCTGTAAATGTAAATAATTTTGTAACGATGGAAATTGTATTGAAATGACAAGAGCAATTCTTATTAACAGGTGCTGTGATGATGATGGTAATTTTAAAGATAAAACAGGTAAATAGAAGATTCATGTTTATATAAAAGAAACGAAAGTCTTTAAAATGGCGAAATCAAAAGCAATGTATTTTTATTATTATGGTTCTTGAACATTCTACATTATTGAAATAGAAATTAAATTCTATATGCTTTGGGATTGAGCTTACCTGCTTCAGAATTAAGGTCCATCAAAATAAATATCTGAACGTGCAAACCATCAAATGAACTTTACCGGTACAGTACTAGTGGAGTGTAATGAATGAAATAGTCTTGAAGCCCCATTATAATTACATTCATTATATGGATGCGGTAAGTTTTGACAGGGTGAACAAAACCAAAGTTCCAGATTCAATTCATCGCGCTGTCATTTTACAATACTCGATTTTGATGCTCTATTATTTTTCTAAAAATATGCATATCCTGTCAACTGTAGATAATTTTGTCAGTCATGTGGACTCTAAACATAGAAAATATATATATTGAAATAATAGCTACAGCGCAGTTACATGGTTATTATCAGTAGGTGGGGAATCCAAAAACCAAAAGGAACATCTTAATTGAACTAACGAAATTTCAAATGATGGACACGTATGAATATGACGTATATGTAATCCTATTACAATTTTCAGCGAAAACACTAATTTACATTCGCTGTAATTCCAGATCAGTTTTCAGAAAAGGAAGTATTTTCAGTGTCTTATCGATTTGACAACATACTGAATGAAGAATGTACAATAGCCTCAGAACAATGGAATCCAAATAATCTTCAAATGGTCATCTATAGACAATGTTACCAATACAGGCTGGTAAAAAGACATCTTGATAGAATATTTAGACGACCTAGTTATAATGTAAGTTATATATTTTTTCATTTAAAGTGAACCCAAGTTGTCGAACTCATTTTGGGACATAAGTGATTCGAAATGAAGATATTATGTGGGCCCATAGGTTCAAAGAGGAAAATTAATGTTCTCGCCTTATCATAACAGCATTATTGAAATGAATATATATCTTGCAGCCTAAAATGTTAATTTTGCAATAGGCAATGCAATCAAGAAGAACCTACTTTAAGACCACTTATCATTAAACTCGATTTGGAAAGCGAGTTGATATTTTGCCAAATGATTTTCTGTTGATATTTCACCACTAACTGTGTCCTGTACTTTGCTGATGATAAAACTGCCGTATTTGGACAAACATTGATCCTGCATGTACAATATATTAAATGGTATACATTATTGTAGTTTCACTACTAACTTTATCCCATACCTTACAACAAGTAGTTACTAAAGACGCAAACTTAAAAAATAAGGTTTTAGAAGACAATGCAACATGTGTATTGTCCAAATAACAAATCATAACCAAACATTGGAAGAAAGTATTCGATGAGCAACTGAAACATGAAAACTGAAAACTAGAACAACTTCAATGTATTTATATAACCGTGTCTGACAAAAGTGGATCGGTATTATTTGTAAAGCAAAAATAAAAAAAATGTGACTTCAACGGATGGGTGATCTAAACCACCAGGTACATCGTCTCTCTACAACTAGATTTAAATCGTAGTTTAACAGATTCTAGTGTTAGAAAATGTTTCAGTTTCTTTGACGACGGTTTTGGTATTTTCTCGAGGTAGTTCTACTTCGATTTTCAGCGGTCGCTTTGTAAAATACTTTTGACATGTGTTTAACCCAATATTTCTTTACACATATAACAGGTTTTGCACATACAATACACAATATACGTTTACATTTACTTTAATTAAACTTGTCTTGTTTAATTGAAATGTCATTATAATTATTTATATATTTTAGCTACCTCATGACTATATTGAGCGGTACAAACCGTGGAAATTTAAGATGAAGTGTGATCATTACAACAGCAAAGATGATTATACAGTCTTACTAGATTCCGAGTTTATAAAACTTGACCACCCGGAGCTTGATGTCAGGTAATTATATTCTATACATGTACATGTTGTTTTACTCAGGGTTTTAGGTTTTTTATATAACTTAACCGATCATTACTTGGCGTTAGATAGTTATATAAAGAATTACTTAATTAAGCAGTTCTGCTTTTGAGAACTGCTTCGGTCGCACAGTGGTAGAGCGTAAACATCGAGGGCCAGAGGGTCGTGCAATGTAGGTTTAAATTCGGGCGGGGTTAGACGAAAACTTTAAAATTAAAAATACCGCATCCTTGCTTGGCGCTGGGAATCAAGAGAAAAGAGTATCGACTGGTTCACCCAGTGCCAGACTATTCTGGCCATACATAATGTTTTGTCGTTAGTTTCGACTTTTGGGCTTTAACTTGTTACTATCGAACATAATTATATTGTTTGCAGCCAGCCTACGTTTATTTATTTTTCAAATTTGAAAATGTATGGTTCTAATTAATTTTCTGTTCATTTCAGGGTTCATAGTCCAATTGTTAGTGTATTTACTAGTCTGTGAGTGTTGGATGAAAAGTTTAGAGTGGTCCACTTGTTTACCAAGTACCTATTTATTATGCTTTTGCAGAGAAAATTGTTTTGAAACAGCAGTGAAACGACGACTTATTAGAAAAATATATAATTCATCGTTGATCATTTGTTTTAACACAATGACTTTATAAATATGTCTCTATCTCATACAGGTCTTTTATGCCAAACAAAAAGAACTACTACACAAGGACATTTGTATGAAGTATTTTAACACTGTAAAAGAAATGCGTTTAAACCCAATTGATGTTGAGAATGTTAATACGATTGATTCGTCATAATTGTGATGTTTTTGGATGCATTATTTTGTGAAACTAACAAAACAACACATGATAAAATCTATAAAAGGATAAATCTGTGATACACACCTGAGATTATAATATACACACTTAATCTTTTTAAAAGTACTGTCATGAACTTTTACTCAAATAATGCATTTATAAATTGGAATGCATCATTTTAACAAAATACAAAAAAATAACACATGGTGAATAATATACATGTATAAGTATATTTATATGCATGTATATAAATTTGTTCTGTTATATTCAGGGTAAAATACTAGTATTATTCATTTAAATAAAATAAATTAATCATTGTTTTAGTGTATGGTTAGATTTTATAGAAAACTTTACATTCATGTCTTGTCCAGAATATCATTAATATTAATCATTATCATCGTCGTCTAGAGCTTATGTCTGGTGCGATATTATGTCCACTGTAATCTGTATAAAAAAGAAATATTAATATGACGTATCGCCGGCCATGCCTTTTATGTTCCGATACTGGCCGCAATCACAGTACCAGAGCGGCGTCACTGCGACTAATTACGTTCTATTATCAGTGACGTCATTAAATGACATAATTCAGGCTGAGCTTTCATTCATTTTGTGTGTAATTTAAGCATGCCTGGCTTTTGTCGGAACATTGTGGGCGTGATCGGCTATCCTTCAATTCAAATAGATGACATTATGGTTGTCCATACAAGCACCAGAAATGAAACCTAGGTTATATTGGTCAAACGCGGTTCCAAACTTTAACCACTCATGATCAGCGGCAACACTTCAACACCTATAGCTAGTTGATCAAATACTCTCTCAGACTGTTTTTTTTTCATCAAAATAATTATCTATGAGATTGTCAATACAAGCGATTAAATTCAAACATTACTTACTGATGAGCAACGAGTTCCATCACTTACATGACATTCTGTCTCTTAACAGTCCTTTTGTGTGAATGTCTTCTGTCCTAGAGAACTTGAAGTAAACGTACGACTGATTCTTCAAATTTTGCTTCATATTGAGAATTATACCTCACTTATTACACACACGAAAGAATACATTTGAAACTGTATGACTTCAATTTTTCTATCGTCAACTTTCCTTTTCTCTGCAGCAATATATATATCTGCTTCCCTTGTTTATGCTACGTTCCCACTGTCGTGCGATCCGTTACGAACGCCACGATTGACCATTCGTAGCTGATCTTGGAATTTCGCGGAAATTTCAGGTTTGGATACGAGGCGATGCGAGTCAATACGTTCTGGTACGATTTGTTGCGCTCGGATGCGATATGTTCACGATTTGTCAATTTCAGGTGTCACGATCTGTCATGATCTGATCTTCCGTTCAGATGCGATCACATACGTTCCGATAGGACTGTTTCGATTGAGTCCACGATTGGGTCTCGATCTGACACGATCATCACGATCGAGTTCCCCGAATTAGGACGATCTGATACCTGCAGATACGTTCCGATACGTTCATCAAGAACAAATGCGCTCCGTTACGATATAATACGATTGTGGTCGCGATGTCTTTCACGATCATGATTGAGGGTGATCACGATTTGAGCTACGACTGGACCCCGACGGGTATAAATAAAGCCCGACTGACCATGGACTCAGGGATATTGCAAGCCTAGGCTTATCTTAACAGAGCGTGGTGTTTGTATCGTCTAAGATCGATCCCGATCACCACGATTTGGAAGCACGATTAGATGCGATCTGTCGCGCTTTGTTACGATGCAATACGATCTGATACGATGATCCCGATTGACAATTGATCGTGTTGATCGTAGAAAATTTTTGAACCGTTCAAAAATTTTCTACGATTAACACGATTGTCACGACTGACCTCAAGATCTGATAGGATCATCACGATTACTCCACGAATAAGACCACGATTTTAATCGTGGCGCGCATCGTGATAGTGGGAACGCCCCATTATGATAAGTGTATTTGTTTCACAACGAATATATAATGTTAGATTTTTTACCCACTACAGGAACTCTATGTACCGAAGCAAGCTGCTTACAAATTAATTGTTGACCCAGGAATATTGCAAACCTAGGCTTAAAAATTTTATGGTCGTCATCACAGTAATGTTGATACGGATGATGTTCCTGCGTCCAGGATTTTCTGGATAGTTTCACGTTCCTTTCACTTAATTTTGACTGCACACTTTGCGGGTGTAGCTAGCTGAACAGGAGGTGCTTACCCTTCCGGAGTTTAATCTGTTCAATCACGTTTTTAACAAAATTTGTCAATTTCAAAGTTTTACTTTGCATCTGGATTTTGGTTTGGATATTGATGAATATTTTTGTTTTTGATCATTACAAAGAAACTATAGGGTTTGATAGCTCGAAGTCATCTCTATCTTTACGAATACTAAAACGCGCATAATTATGATATAATTAACTTAAGGCGTTAAGTATGCTTAACCGTTGAGACAGCTTCGCTTTCGGTTGCCAAAACCTAGCTGCTTATTAGGACCTACTTGTTAAGGAACCCATGTACATGTACGTTGAATGATTGTGATTAGATGTAGCTTACCACATGGTATTACTCGGTATCCGTTCAAAGTCGTGGGGTTTACTTTCAGTGATATTAGTTTGTCTTGTGTTTGCTGTTAATGTGTCTTTTTTGTTGGCTTTGACATCTTATTCAGCTATTGATTTTTATATTTCATCTTAAAACATGTTTACAAACAGCAGCATATCAAAGGTCAGCGTGGACCCGAACTAAGGTAAACATACAGTCTAAATCACACTCTGGATGTTTATAGTATTGTTTTGTTCGGGTGTCATGGTGCTTCTTTAACGGTTTCTTTCTTTCAGCATAATGTTTCTGTTATGATTAGTATTAATACACACTACGGTAAATCATTTGGCTAATTCAGACTTGAAAGAATGTAGATATTTGTGCGAAAAATTACCAGGCTGAATGAATACTTAAGATATAAAAAAGTAAATTTAGCATTGAGCGAATCGGGTTAAATATCGGGAAACAAGAGGCCCATGGGCCTGATACGCTGACCTGATAACTAATGGCTAGCTGATAGATTTAAAGAAATATTAAATACTAAACCCCAATGACTTTTTTCTTTAGATCATGATAACCATTGTATCAATACCTACAACATTCTAATATACATGCCTATACAAAAAGTTTATAGTTTTCGAGATTATTAACCATTTCGGTATTGTTTCGCATCTGTGACCTTGACCTTTGAACCCATGACCTTTTTCTATACATCAAAATGATCGTTGTATCAATACCTACAACATTTTAATATATATGCCTATACAAAAAGTTTATAGTTTTCGAGATAATTAACCATTTCTGTATTGATTCGCATCTGTGACCTTGACCTTTGAACCCATGACCTTTTTCTATACATCAAAGTGATTGTTGTATCAATACCAACAATATTCTAATATACATGCCTATACAAAAAGTTTATAGTTTTCGAGATAATTATTATAATCAGAGGTAAAAAAATAGGTCACGACATTCACAATTGACCTTGACCTCATTTTGAAGATACTAACAAGAAGATGTCAAAACTGAAAATCCCATGTCATTATCTGGTCAAATAGTCAAGTTATAACAATTTGAAGCTATTTTACGATTTTTTCAAAATTAAACGCAAAAACGCAAGACCTATTTTTTATCCGAATTTCACAAAATGAACAAACTATAGGCTTAAGACCCTAGAGAAGACAAATATAACATCAGATTTTTTCTCCAATCAGTACTTTCGGAGAAAAAGATTTTTTAAGATTTTGCACCCCTAGGTCACCTTGACCTAGTTATGGTAGCCATAGCAACGCCACGAACAAATCTGAATTGCACCGGCCCATATATACTTCTGACAAAGTTTCATTAAAAACTGATCAGTAGTTTCAGAGGAGAAGTCGAAAATAGGTGTTAACGACGCACGCACACACGCACGCACGCACATACACACGCTGCGCTATGCCATAAGCTCACATGACCTTCGGTCAGGTGAGCTAAAAACTGAAACTGTTTTAACTGTTCCTGCAATGAAGATTACAAATCTTCGGTTTAGAGATTTTATAGAACACTGTAGATTTCCAGAAATGTTCCATATTGCAAAGTACATTGTATGAACATGTTAGACTGCTACAAATTTTGGCCTTTCTGAATGAGAAAAACGGTCAATCAATACTGCCAATATGTATGAAAGTTTTTGTTGAATATGAAGCGTTCTCAATTGGTCTAAAATGACTAAAATCCAAATCTGGAGGTGATCGAATGAAAAAGTGAATCGATTTTCTACGATGAATTAATTTTCTTACCGATCCCAAAGTTTTACTTTGCTCTTGTGATTGTGATTTGAACATGGATCGGTATGTTTGTTTTTGTATATAATTAGAAATAAGCTACTGTATTTCCACAAATTCAATGCACATGGTAAATGCAAGAATAAAGTCGTATTTTCCAACAAACTCACAAAACAATTGTCAAAACTTAATACAAAATATACTGACCTAATATGAAAAATGTTTTTCATTCATGAAAAAGTGAACTTAATTCTTTACATAGAGCAATTTTTGAACTTTTTAACAAACTAACAAATATGACTATGTCAAAATTATACCTTCTGTACCTTTCAACTTGGAACAACTATAAACGTTATGTCATAATTGGAATATTCATGTTGATCACACCTGGAAAAAACCCGAACAAAAATGTCCTACCTGACCCTAAATGCCCTGATGTAACCGTTAAATGAGGCCCAATTGGTGTATAAACTTGGATCAAATTTCCAATATTTTCGCAAAATTTCTCTATGTACAGGAGAACTAAACAATAATGTATTTCATTAAAAATATAATTTGTAAGGCCAGTGCATTTTAAATGCATTTTATTAATAGTTTAATGGAAACATTTTCAATTAAAGAAATACATGTAAATAATAAAAACCATGTGTACTGAATTTGTGGAAATACAGCAATACTCGAATTATTAAGTAAATCGTCGTATAATAAAACACAATAGATACATGTTTAATGGTCTTAATTTATTCAGTAAATTCAAATATACAAAAATATAATACAAATGGATTTTATAATGATCGTATTCATAACATGCACATTTTAAAGATTGGCAAAGTAATGTGTTTAATACATGCTGAATCGGTAATTCAAAAAGCATTCACAATTTTTGAAAATACGCGTATGTATGTATAAACAAACTTGTTCTACGGCTCACGAAGGAAGAGAGCATATCTTCCGAGAAAAGAGTAAATGGCTAAATATCAAGTCGAAGTGGAATTAAAAACAGTAGAAATTCTCCCCAAAATGATTTATATTTATAAGGAAACAAATAAAGTTAGTATTCAATAAGAAACGCGAAAGCATAAATAGTTTTTTATTTTGAATGTTCATACAACTTGTTTAAACGTATTGCACTTCTATAAAAAATAATTGTGAGGATCTGGAATGATATGTGGAGCTTCATGTGTGAATCTTCTCTTCAAAGGTAGCACCAAAAATACGCTCCCATTATGAATCCAGAATGGGTTTGTATACAGACAACATATTTAGTAGTACACAAGAATAACGCCTGATGTCATTGGGCAGATACATGTACGGCACTGGTGAAAGTTTTAACACCCAGTCTACAAAATTTGGACACATTGCAGATCAAGAACATCCCTGCGTTAGTTGTCAAGCAATCGACCCACGTCAGTTCTCGCAAGCTTTTCGATAGTTCGTTTGGGAATGTGGGCTTATTTGTTGCCTCTGCAGGCGGTTGATAAACTTTCATCAGAACCGTGTGGTATTTATTGAACATTATTAGTCCCAATGCACGTGAGTTTATTATGATCATGTCTTTTGAAGAATGTTTATGAACAGAATTGCACATTTTTCAGTTCTAATTCGTTGAGCATTATCCCCACAATATACAACAGGAACATATAAAAAACATTTTTCAACACCTCGACAAAAAGTAAAGCAAAAAGCTTGAACATAAACTAATAAATAAAATTCGCTATAAATATATGATCATGTCGATTGTTCCTAACTAATCACGTGACCCCGTTCCGTAATTGGCACCACCTGCTCTCATTACTTCGGCTCGTATTGAATCTTCATCTAGTTCTTCTAACTCATTAAATTGTAATTCTACAGCAAAATTCTGAAATTATAATTAAAACAAAACGATATTTCGTGTTTAAAGGGAGGCAACTCTTGAATATTTTGCAATTGTTTGAGCAACAGGAAAGGGGAAAATTCAGTAGCTAACCAAAAGCTCGAACAAGCACCTACCCAGTACTAGGCTCCACCCTAGTACCAACCCTGTTGGTAGATCGGGTGTGTTCCCAAATGTAACGGGGGAGGGAAAGATGCAGCGGTCAAATCAGGATTCAAACCGGGGACCTATTTCCTATATGATGCTATCAATCAAATTTTGTTAAATCCTACTGACTAAGACAAAATTAAATACGTTGTTAAAAGCTCAAATAAAATACAATTGGTAGTTACAGTAACGGTCCAGATCGCACCACAACTAACCAGGATTTTAGTCATGTTTAACTGAAGAGCGTCATATACTTACCCTTATTACTTCTTTAACGAAGGCCTTATCTGTGCTCATTCTGGCCTTTTTAATAGCGGATACATTCTGGCCGATCCAAGCTATCAATGTGAACTTCGATCTTCGACTTAATTCGTCACCAGTTGTCACTCGTAGAAAACCAAAGGCTCGTTCATCATCTGGAAATTTATATAAGGTATGGGTTTCAACATTGTCAATTAACAGAAATGTATAAGTGGTCCAGTGCCAATACATACAGTCAAACCTGTCTAAAAAGGCCACCAATTGGAATATATAAAAGTTACTTTATGGTCAGGTGACATTTATATACAAGTCAAATAGTATGAAGAAAGAGTAATTGGGATAATTTATTACTGGTCTTTATAAACAGGTGGCCCTTATATAGAGGTGGTTTTTCATGCAGGTTCGACTGTATGCACATGTACATTAATTTCCATTGCATGAAAATACATGTAGTTTCAAATAGTGCTTTATATCGAGAAACAACCGGTTATACATGTAGATAGAATAGATACAAATATCTTATGACGACGAATGTAAGAAGCTCGAATAACCATTGATTTCGAATAAATGTCAGTTTATGATAGATTGAATTGAATACATAGCATGATGGACTAGAGCCAGATATGTTCATGAACAATACTTCATATAGTAAATTTTTAAAATTTACCATTTAATAATGTATATGTACACGATCCTTATTTATCGATTCTGACGCAATTTCTGTTAACCTTGTAAAAGAAATTTGAAATCCCATTTACGGGCAAAAAGATTTCCTGATGATGATGGACTTAAGGCTGCCACAGAGGCATGGATTCAGGACCAAACCGAAGGGTATAGACAGTCTGAAAGAAAAGTGGGCTAAGTACATTGGGGTAAATGGGGACTATATTGAAAAATAATAATAAAATGTATGGTTTGTTGAGGCAATATATACCCCGTTCTATGAAGTTTTTGACCTCCCCTCGTAGGGTTAGGTGCCTAACAATACGCGAAGAAGCACACTAATTTCTATATGTAGAGTCATAACTGTAAAATAGGGAGTTTCGATAGGTTGGACATTGTGCTTATTAATCTTTAAATCGTTGAGGTTTATGACAACTAACTGTGTCTCATTGCTGACTTCCTCACTAACTACTCATGATCATCTCGGAATCCGGAAACAATATACACTGCTTACTTAAGATAACAATAATAATCTTCTACACTGTATGTACATTATTAAGAGTTCTAACAATGCAGCGAATTTTCCATAAAATGAATGATAAAAGTTCTAAAAAAGCATTATGAGTAAAGATATCCATATTCATATTCTTTATTCAGCCATAAGTTACAAATTAAATGGCATTTATTACTTTTTAATGCATTATTTTATAAAAATTTAAAAGTAGCACAAAATGACATATAGGTTAAACATATTTGTATGAAAAGTATTAACAATGAATAAATTATATAAATAAACATATACATGTAATAAGAATATGCTTAAATGTTAAACTACTCACAAAAATGGTGATTTTAAAATGATTATGAAAATGTGTATTAGTATATCCATTATTTAAGCTGTCCAAGTCAGCTGTTTTAATTCTTTTGTGTCAGTCGTTTTAAAATCAAACGTAGGACAGAATGGGTGTTGGAATCAAGAAGTTGGAAAACCAGTAATGGTAGTTGAAGAACACAAGTAGTTTTGCCAAGCATTTGTCAAAAACATTGGTGAAATACGATGACGATGTCTAAACTATTGTTTATATCTCCATCGCACTCTCAATAAAGTGAGGTAGTCGGGTACAATATTAGCGCAAAAGGACTAAGGGTTTTTAAAAAGTTGGCGGCGGAAATAATATACTTGCGCGAAATGACGCTAAAATGGCGCAAACGGATTCCAACCCCCAGACAAGTGGATGATTTTTGTTTTTGTTTTTGTTTTTTTTAATGTTTTTTAAATTAATTTTTTTTAGTTTTAATTTGTCGAAATGGCACAAGGTATAAGGTATTTGTTTACATTTTGTGTACTCTAGGCAGTCACGGTTTTTCTCCTTTAATATTGGTGTGTGAAAATTGAGTAAATATTCGATTTAATGAATGAATGACTTGCATCTTAATAATTAATGTATCTCATTAAAGACATACATTTATATTTAATTACATATAATCCATTCAGAGGTTTCATGCATAATTTCATATTAGTTATGTATTCAGCGTGTGGGTGGTTAACAAATTATACGAATGAGTCGTGATACAAATAGTCACCACACTCTGACTAACAGACTATATTATTTTTATTTATATTCATATACATTTTTCAGTTTTTATAGTATATATAAACAATAAATACCACATGAAAGAATGGATTTTTAAAAAGATACTCTCTCTTTCTCCCCCTCTCTCTCTCTCTTCATAACATTCAGATTAATATAATTTATTTATTTCAAATTTCAAATTACAGTACAGCCCTGTCGAAAGTTTAACACTAGGCTAAAGAATTAGTGTCGATATGGATACTCATCTCGGCCCTCTCGTTAATTTTATCTTGATACTTGCTATCTAATCCTCGACAGTGTTTTAGTCACTAGATTTCGGGCCATATCTGCTACTAGTTTCCGTTATCCAGTGTTAAACTTTCGACAGGTCTGTACTGTATTTATAACTCACTCTCTCTCTCTCTCTCTCTCTCTCTCTCCATCACATATTCCGATTAATATATTTTCATTCTATATAATTATTTCAAATTCCAAATTATTTATAGCGTGAATATAAATCACAACATGCCATTAGAAAGCCAAACCGATTTCTTTAAAAAGTTTTAAAAATAGTTTTGTATCTCAATTCATTCACGGAACGGCAAATCTCTCTCTCTCTCTCTCTCTCTCTCTCTCTCTCTCTCTCTCTCTCTGTGATATAAATGTCAAAGTTTGACGGTTGTAAAATCCCCTATGTATCATTACCTATGAGAAATACATTGTTATTGGGGCTAATCTGATGTTTAATTTAAAAGTCGTTAGACACTTGACTTAACGATAGTATGGGTATTATTAAAGAGGAAGGGGGCGGGGTAAATGGAGTTATCTAAAACTTGTATCTCAATAATGTCAGGTCAGTCCCGGAGTAATAAGAGATATCGCCGATATCTGAACAATTTAAAATGCATTTTATCATTTAATTACACAATGTTTAATATTACATTTAACTGTTAAAATGTTTTATTGTGTTTGCTCTCTCTCTCTCTCTCTCTCTCTCTCTCTCTCTCTCTCAGTCTCATAAAATACATGCATGTGTGTTTATGTATATAAGTACGATTTTTTCCAATTTTGAAATTAGGGCGTCTCAGTTATTTCCGGGTATGTAGAATAGCTAATAGTATTTTAAAACATATTTTTTTCTTGTCTATCGTAACCTATATTAAATTAAGAATTAAGTTTCAGTTTACACCGATGATTGCAAAAATTGTCAAATTAAAAGCTTGTAAAAACATTAGACGAAATATAAACGCTTTTGTATCTTGCTTATATACTATTCTAAAGCTTGGGCGGTCTTCACGTTGGTCTCTAATTTGCTAATACAACATGCACAAATACAATTCCCACTGAGCCAACAGAATTTCAAAATAAGTTGGATTGAACATAACTCCACCTGTCGCATGTTCATCCTCATCCTGACTATTGCCATGTCATGATATTTCTGTCATATACCACTTTTTGAATTTAATCATAAAACACATTTTATGCTGACACGGGGGTAACATTTTAATTTTCATTATAAACTCATAACTGATTTTGAAAGCGTAACTTTTTCATATACAACTACCTCAGAAAACCACACTTTTCCCTTGAACATACCAATGTTACGTAAGAAATAATACATTTTCCTTACATTTAAGATGGATAAGATAATTTTTTCCGTATTTTACCTGGATTGTTTTTACCTGTGATATATGACTCACCTGCAAAGTTTGACCTAAACTCGGAGAATTCTGAACCTGTGGCATGTAGGACTACCTTATTACCCTCGTATTTAAGCACACACCTGCAAATGAATACATGCATTGATCAGAGATGAAGTACACATCTATTTGTAATTTTAAAATGTTTAACATTTCCCACAGGTAAAATTGAAATTTAACTGAACAAGTAAAAAGTTAACAATATCAGAAAATAATTAAACATATTTTGTCATTAATTGTTTGATAGTGATAGTTTCGTTAATTGTCCAATAATTCATTCAGGGAGTGGCAAGTCTCTCTCTCTCTCTCTCTCTCTCTCTCTCTCTCTCTCTCTCTCTCGAGGTACCGGTAATAAATTAATGCTGAACTGACATAAATTGAAACCTTAGTTAAAGTTATAAATCCACAATTGATGGAAATCACATGAAGTGAGACATTATTGAGAGCTATATTAGTCATTACGGCAATATTTAGACAAGTTCATATAGTACATTACCGGCTTTTCTCTACTTTCAATTACCGGTATGGCTATAAAAAGGTAAAAAAAGTAAAAAATAACTTGAAAATATACCAGTTTGTGTCAGATCCATCATGTCTTACTGCTTCATAAGCATTTCTTATAGATTCACGATCAATTCCGTTAGACATCTTGAGTTTGAATGCAAACTGCTCCACACATAGACTGATGGATAGCGGGGCGGTGACAGAAAGAAGGACGAACGCAGTATTAGATAAAATTGTTCAGGGACCATATCAAAATACCGGAAATTGACGCTCGTCTTAGTTCCGGGGTTAAAGTTTGACATTTATGTGTAATTATATGTGATTGTGTTAATATTCTACAGGTACGCGTAACACACACACACACACACACACACACACACACACACACACACACACACGTGCAGACTGTGATTATTCTGTAAATGACATGTTACTGATAAAGATTATGAGAACAGCCGACAGATCTGTTTTGAGGGAATTGAGGGAATTCGGTATATCGAAAACAGAAATTTACATCAATAAACTTTTGACCATATACATACTGGGTCATCAAATGGAAATACCAATACGAAAGAAACTGCTTCAGTGGTAAGGTCAAATGGTACAGACCTGTCGAAAGTTTAATACTGAGCTAACGAAAAGACGCCGAGATCGGCTGCCGAGGGCCCACCTGTAGACAGATAGTGGCCGAAAAGCCATTCGGCAATTAAAACTGTCCACTGCTCGGCAACTCACTACTACTGAGTTCGATAATGACCAGGACTTTAATTGCAAATTACACATTTTAAATAAATTAAAAATAAATAAATAAATAATAAATAAATAAATAAATAAATAAATAAATTATTTAATTAATTGATTAAAAATAAATAAAATATGTTTAAAACACCAATAATTAATAAAATGGACGATGGATTACCTGATAATTTTCAAAATTTCCTGTATCTTTAATTTTCAATAAATAAATAAATAAATAAATAAATAAATAAATAAATAAATAAATAAATAAATAAAATGGACAATGGAGTACCTGATTACTTCCAGAATTTCCTGATTTTAAGTTAGATTATAGTGAATGAAATGCTTGACACTAGGATCTATACAGGCGTTTCACTCTGCAGCTTTACCAATTCATATTACTAATACATATAAAATTAATCTGGATACCTTCTATTATTCTCTTTAAAATATCTAGATTTCCACAATTCAAATCTGGTCCGAAAACTACTGACGAGGGATTTTTTTTTCGAAACGGACGTCTAGTGTTGCATAATTATAACAGGTTTAGAAATAATATCTACAATTCCAAAAAGCTAAGCTCAAAGCGGTCTTCAAATGTACGTAAGTGATTGGATATAGGTTATCTAAATGCAAAACTTTAACTCGGGTTTCTATCAGGGTTATCTTTCCTTTACTCAATTTTACACCCCCATGAATTACATTTGGGTGTAAAGTGTAAAATAAGCATGTCGAAAGTTCAACACTAAGCTATCAAACTAGTGTTGAACTGTCAGCTCATCTCCTCGATCCCTTGATAGCTTTAAATATTGACAGCTGCTATCTAACTTTTGATAGTTTTTCTGCCACTAATTATGTGCATATATATCTCGAAGAATTTTTTTCGTTAACTCTATGTTAAACTTTCGCCAGGTCTGTACTGTTATGGTCCAAACCACAATGCCAAAAACATAATTATAAGTTAAACACACGAACATCCACCAGAGAAAAGAAGCAGGTGTTCGAAAAAGGTAAACACCTCATTCATTCATCCTCCTTGACGGAGATAAATGACTTTTTATATTATAACATCAAATAGTAAATGACAATACAAACAATAATAGCAGCAACATTAGCGAAAAGCGGGTGTTCCAAAAAGTAAGCATCTCCTTTATTATTGATTTTAATTATTATTTATTTAAATAAAGGAACACCCGTTTTCACTTTCATGCGTTTACCCCGGGTTATAAGTGTGATAAATGCCAAGTAATGCTATACCGACCTTGTATTGTAATAACTATTTTCGTGTGATGTAATAACACCTTGTAATGAAATAATAAACAAAAACAACAACGTATTAAAACATGGTTTATATGAAATATAAAATTCCCATGTGATGTTAAAATGAAGTGAGCAAATTTATATTATCCACGCACGAAGCACACCGGACAAAGACCAGTCACAATAGCTAACTTGAGCACTTTGTGCACAGTTGAGCTAAAATGTAGAGTTCTAACTTATTCAAAATGATTATAACAGATAAACAATGCATTTGCTATATAAATGATATAGTAGAAATAAAATAAAAAATATCTGATACATTTCACACTAGAATTATATTAACTATGTCATTTCAGCTGAGAAACAAGATGCAACCCGTGGCCTCTGGTTTGCTGATTTCACTCATTATTAAATTATATTCCACTTGTCCCACAAAAACATCATTTGACTACCCCAACACCGAATTGCATTCTGGGTCATTGTGCCTCTTAAACGCTATAAACCCGAAATGAACACCTGAAAGACAACTTTGTTTTGCCCCGTGTGGCACGTTTTAACGGGTGTTATTTACACCTATCCGAGTTCTATTAATTTTTACACATTTTGCTATTACTGTGCTATGAAAATAAAACCAAAAAAAAAAAACCAAATGTTTCGCTATATACTTGTTATGTAATTAAAATCCAAGTCTGTAAACTTTACAGGTTTACATGGTAAACGGCATGGTGTTATAAACAGGAATATTAACTGAAGAGAGTGATGGTGTGTTTTGTTGTGCAAGTATTTATGACAATTTTGTTTTATTGCGTACTAATGGAGACAGAGATTGAAATTAAACATAAAGTCTTAGAACCTCACCATTGAGGGCCAAACAATATTGGTATTTTATGGAAATAGATAATTTATTTCGAATAAAGTAGAGAGAAAAAACATAATCAGAAAACCACTTGCTTTCTATAAAATCTTATCAAAATTATATTTATTGATAAAAATCCATGACTTAAGTTTCTCAATTTGGATGAGATTGAACATAATCCGGAAAGTAAACATCAAATGTCAGTCCAATTCATGTTCCTTTAATACTTTTGTCAGATCCTATTCCAAGGATCGGATTTCGAAAGAATGAAATCGATTAAATCGGAATCACAACCCACAACAGTCATTGCCTCAAGAAGTTCAGATACAATATTTTGGCCCAGTCCAATCGCATGATCTGACATTCTCCATGCATTAAGCATGTAGTAAATCCGAAGTCTTACACTTCCATTGTCCATCTTAATATGTTCAATTTCAGTAGAAGTTAGACCAAGACATATTCCCAATGATTCCCACTCTGCACCAATCTTCTCCGCCATTTGTATCAATGAACTGTCTGAGAGTACACCATTTCCTGTATAATTAAAGTAAATGCATTTCACACATTAAGCAAAGAAACGACAATTACTAACAGTCAGATCAAACAAGTTTAAATTGTGAATAATATTTGTTAGAAATGATTACATATTCAATATTGATTGGTCTGTCCGATGATTGTAAAGAAAATACCGGGCTAGCCCTGCAAGCGACATACACTGGGCTGATCTCACTTGCAACCTTTGCTAATGCAAATATACTACTTGAGCCAAAATGATACATGTGAAATGTGTAAGATACACATATTACGCTCGTATACACCTTTCACAAATTATTCTCTAATTACACGTGTAACTAAGTGACCAAACTACAGGCACGGTAACATTAACATTATCCATGAAATGTGTAATATTAACGAAAATATATGTATTGTTTCGCACCATTCATGCAGAAAGTATCTATCATCATTTTAAGATATTGATAGTCAACATTCTATTTTGAATCGACTTTCCAGTATAAGCTTATTTTCCTCGAAACCATTTCTATCGCGAATTACATTTCCATACACCGTTTTATAAATACTTTTTTTTACGTAGAATGTCTCTTATTCTGGATATATTTGACGTCTCATAATTCCATGTTGCATCCATTCTCAAGTTTTAATTCACATGTAACTGGTATCTCTAGCTAGGCAGTAAGAGATATTGTATTTGATTTGTTTAAATACACACTTTATAAATAGTTTTACGGCAGATTGTCTCCTGTCATAACAGTGGCGATTCACATTTTTCCTTGTTGCTATATAATGTCCGCGCATGCGTTATAGCACAATCTTGTAAGCATTTCGTTATCTTGCAAATTTTTTAATAATCTGAATGGGCGGGAGGGTGAAAAACGTTTCTACAACGTCTGAAAGTTCAGATTATCAAAAACTATGCAAGATAACCAGATGCTTACAAGATAATGCTATAACACATGCGCGGATATTGTAAATGTGAATCGCCACTGTTATGACAGAAGACAATCTGCCATAAAACTATTTATAAATGGGATTTATAAATGTGTATTTATGGCAGTATATAGAAGGTTGTGCTCAGTTTGATGGCGGAGATCAAAAACAAACATACTAATCCATTTCCGAATCACAATCTAGAAGCAAAGTAAAAACTTTGGAACCGACAAGTTAGGTTAGACACGTGAACTTCCACAAGGGAAGTGAGGCCGGGCGCTTTGGAAGGGTAAGCACCTCCTGTTTAGCTAACTACACCCACCACGTGTGTAATCAAAATTGTGTGAAAGGAACACGGAACTATGAGACGTCAAATATATCCAAGGCAATCCTGGATCTAACTTATCAACAATACTGTGATGACGGCCATAGAACTTTTTGAGGGCCTTGATAATCCTAGGCTTGCAATATCCCTGAGTCAACAATTTATTTGCAAGCAGCCTACTTCGTTGTACAAAGTCCCTGTAGTGGGAACAATCTTTACCATAGCGTATTAATTGGGAAACAAATACACCATAACCAGGAGAAGCAGGTATATTGCTGCATAAAAAAAAGGAAAGTTGACAATAGAAAAATTGAAGTCATCACGTTTGTCATAAAGTTTCAAATGTAGCCTTTCGTGTTCGTCATTATTCAGGTATAAGTCTAAATATGAAGCAGAACATGAGGAATCAGTCGTGTCTTGTATTTCAAGCTCACTAGGATAGATGGCATTTACATAGTCTCCAAATTTAGGATTGTTAAGAGACAGAACGTCATTTATATTTCTGTATGTTGAGTTGAATGATTTGGCGACAGTTTTCTCTTCAGATTTAACAAGGTTCTGCATAAATTCTGCTTCATAAGGATGAAGAAACAAATCAGCAAGCAATGGTGCACAGTTCGTACCCATTGGTATACCGATTGTTTGCTGAAAAACTATATTATCAAACACAACAAATATGTTATCTATTAAAAACTCCAACATTTTGTTGATGGTATCTTCAGTATATTTTTGTTTGGAATCCGTATGGTGCTTGACAAAATAACCAGAATCCCTGTTCAGCACCAGATATTTGTATCTTGGCTTACCGTTTTTGTAGAAGAAAGACAATTGAATAATTTCTTTAAGACGTTCTTTCAATTAGAATGAGGGATTGTGATGTATAGTGTAGAAAAATCAAATGTTTTTATACTTTTTACATGAGATAAAGTATTAGAAGCAAGATGTTCAAGTAATTCTTTAGAATTTTTGAGAATCCACATTTGGTTGATTCCAGATGTAGAATATACTTTTTCTGAATAAGACTGAAGACTATCTTTGACGATTGTCAAAAGTTGTGTTAGAGTTACCGATAATTATTTAGTAGTACATTTAGATGAGCCTGCTATATATCTTTCATTGTATGGATTAGTAAATGTTTGAACTTTGAAAAGGCCATCAAAGATGGGGACAAAAAATCCGCCACAGTATTGTTACAAAACAATACTATTCCCATCCACTGTCCCCATCTTTGATGGTATAATTGATAACATATGATTATGTAATAGTATGCAATTTTGTCTAATCGTCATTTAATAATAAATGGCCTTTTCAAAGTTCAAACATGTGTTTGATTTTATTTACTAATTCTCCACCATCAAACTGAGCACAACCTTCTATATGCTGCCATAAATATGTATTATTGGATACAAAATGTAGAACAATCTGAAAAAAGTAAATAAAAATTACCCGGTGAATAACCAATAGTAGAACATTGCTATTTATATGTAGTATGTAGATTTAAAAAAAAATTGGATAATGTTACCCATGTAGAAACCATCCAAAATATCTTACCATCGAATAATTTTATAAACTCTTCTGCAGAATCCTTTAAGCCGTCAAACCCACTTTTTTCAAGAGCGTCCATTATTAGTTTAACCTGAAAGAGAATTCAACTTAAGTTATAATTATATCATCAAATCTAAAACAAAAATATCAATCCACGTCCATACCACAATCTCAAAGCAAAGTTAATACAGTAAACATTCTCAAGGCAGCGAGAACATCACACGTATTTGAAGATGTTAGAACTAACTTGGAAGGTTTCGTGTTCGAGAAAAGTTTAGGTCGAACTGATAACGTAAACTTACCATAGAATCTTGCAAATGACAAACATTTGAAACCTACATGATCTTAAACATGAATGATGTCATTCGATTAATCGTGAATACATCAATTATAATTATTAGTGACATAATAGTGAAAACTTATCTTTGTCACTTTTCTATGACAACTTCCAACATTTTTCTAAACAGAAACGAAATAAATTGCTGTGTATGTTCTGTATCCCATATTATATGTAACACTATGTGTGGCGATGTATCTAGCTAGCTAAACAGGAGATGATTATCCTTCTTGAGCATTTGGACTAACTACCCCTGTTGAAGTTCACGTGTTTAACCTAATTTGCCAGTTTCAATGCTTTTATTGGACTTCTTGATTGTGATTTTTAGCAAATAAAAATGAATATGGTAAACTTACTTTGTCTACGGATTTTGGTTTTTCTCTTATCCAGCATTTCATAAACTCCTCACACATATCTGTTTCATGTTGGAAGTCCTGTTTATTTATTTTTGCATTTAATCTACGAATCATGCTTGTAGCTTCTAAGGCATGTACAAACCGATCCCAGTTTTGTGTATCACCATGTACGTTTAATGCAACAGCTATGTACTTTACCAAAATAGACACTGAAATTCACATACAAGTAAACAGCTGCAAATAATTTTTATGGCATTTATTTTCTATCGATATTATACAATTATTGACTTTTGATTTTGATTAATACAAGGGTTTATGACCACAAAAAGAAACGTTTTATTCAGCGACGCCTACGAAATTAAAAATAACTTGTAAAACAGTTATTGTTTTATTATATGACTAATAGACAAATGTCTTTCAAAACAATTCGTAACAGCTTCTTTAATTTATTAACAATAACAAAATGGTAACAATAAATCTACCTAAAATGTAACTGAAACAAATGTAAATTTTTAAAGGTCAACTGTTATTCAAAGTCATTTTCCAAAGTTATAATTTATTGTTATAGAAACTGATTTTAATATGTGCAACCATTTTATATTTTGTTTACTGTCGAGATTCGGCTAGTATTAATAGTCGAATGTGACTAAACATTTTCAATATTTCAAGGAAAAATAATATCTTTGAAAATTTCTGTTCCATCAGTATTTTCTGCAAATTCTAACAAAAGTTGTCTTCTTGTGAATTGAATAGAGTAACTTGATTTAGATCAGTGTCAATTTTATCAATTTGTATCGTACATAGTTTTTCTTGGGGGTGAGCAATAAACTGGTAAATTGGATAGAAGATTCTCTGACAATGCCTTAGATATAGATTTATTTATATTTGTTGAAGTGTACCCCGTGTATGTTTTAAGACTCGGTCCTGATTTGTTTCAGTTACACTCATAATATGTCTACTAGAAATATAGGAGGATAGTGATTGCCTCCTTCCTGACCTTTCCTTTATAGTTATTTTATTGTAGCAGAAAAAGTTTTATTGGACCCAGATTACGAAGGATGTTGATCTGAAACTGTGATAAGTACCTATTGATTCTATGTCGTAAGGAAAATACCTCGACTTTTTGTACACTTTACCGTTTTCTTGGCGAGCCTTCAAATGAAATTTTGATAAAAACTCACCCAACTGTGATTGTGGCCATGTTTCGAATCGATTATCATCTACACCTTTTTCATCCTAATATGCGATACATGTTCTCATTAAAGAATTTTGTTGCTTGCTGGGTGTAAATAGCATCCTATGTTTTCATAATTGTATTATGTTCCTTGGCATTTACTTTCACGAAACGCTTTTTCTGTAGATCCATATCAAGGACACCAGCTAAAATGTTTTTACCCGCCAAGATTTTCAGAAAATACAATTAGATCCGACGTTCTTGAAGTAGGTCAATTCTGATTGGCTTATTACGTTGTCTCCGATTGGTTTTATTCTAAGACACTGGGAAATCACCTCAATCTATTTTAGGGACCTTGAGAGCAATTTAAACCATTATGTTACCCTTACGTGCAGAATTGCGCGATGAACATAACGATTTGTCTAGTGCAGCTTAACATGTTCTTAGCCAATCAAAATTGAGTGAAATCAGTTGTCATATAGTAAATATAATTAACCTATGGACAGTAACAATGATATGGTAACGTGATTAATGTTCATCTTCTCGACAACTACAAAATGTGCAGAACAAATTATTGCATGTGTCTTAATTTTTAGGGTATTTCTTTCCTTATTGGGTATGTATACAGATATGTGACATACAAATATTTAAGTCAGTAATGAAAACACTGTAATGGGATACAAGGAATGTCTTTGTAACTGAAATAATTCACTTCACAACACCCATGGCAACCGGAATCTCTAATAATGATGAAGTATTGATCTTTAAAATGTATATTTGAAATGTTTGACCTGTCGATATGTATTTTCATCATTTTTAGCATCAAATGCTTGAAATATTTATCACAGACATATTATGTTAATATGTCTAACATGTGTCTACTTACCTATGGTGTCCATGACAAACTTTGTTCTGTATTGATTTTGAGTATAGACCTGACATAAATATGAAAAAAGTGGATTTAAGGTCAATGCACTTAGTAAAAAAAAATTGGGCGGCACCCTAAAGGTTTAGTCTTCTGAGGTTTAAAAAATTATTGCTATTTTTACTATTCCAGATTTTAATTATTCAAAACTATGAATGAAAATTTATACGGTAATCCATTACTTTTTACGCTAGTATTATTATAACCTCATGTAGACAATTTTCCAGTTTATTATCCATTTTTCTCATCTGTTGCCTCTTTCATTAAGGCGTATCTAACAGATTTACACCTCTTGACGTCTTATATTTTTAAAACATATTTCATAATTCATACTCAGCCTATGCTTCATTTATACAACCGGTTTTTATTTTAGTCTTTGATATTAAATGGATAATTACATATGTGTTCTTGAAAAATTTAATAGGTTGATTGATTAAACAGAAAACTACATCTTTTTTGGTAGAAAAGACAAGTTTTGCTTTGATGATGAAGATGATTTCATATTCAAATATTCTTTTAGCTAGGGGAAATAATTGTTATTAATATAACCCAGTTCTTAGGAAACAGATTAGATCACAGGCGGAGAAAATATTATTCGATTTTGCTAATTCACTAATTTACCCGTCGTATTGAGATATATTTAACCGATAACTTTTAGCAGTGTACTTATTTGGCATTTGGCATTCCTGAACTAGTTCTTAGATAGAAGTGGTTGCAAGGTTCTTATAATGAGTTTACTATAACTTACTACAAAAAATGAAACCCATCATTATAGTTCCTACATAAATTAATAAATATATACTAAAAGTACAATGAAATCCGTAACTGAAACATGTATTCGGCAATAAAAAACGTAACTCAAGGATACTATACAATTTAAATAATCGAAAAGAACATAATTATGTTATTGGAAGGCAACATTGGATATAATTTTTCCGACTTTTGACGGATACTGGCTTTTTGTGTATATAGGTAGTCCCATGGCTTGTATTTCTCTTAATCTTTCTAGCATAAGTTGCCTAGCGTAATTTTCAATGATATCCTTTTTTCACCCTCCCAGCTCCCAGTTAAGAGACATTCTGTCATTTCTTGTATTTGTTACCATTATAATTAATCTATAATAGAACTCTTAAGTAAATGAGGATGAATGTGACATAAAGGCGAATAATGCCTACAGGTAATTTAAATCAAGTTTAAACTCTATTTACGAACGAGTAATATGAAAAATAAAAGTGTCTAACCTGATACGATAATATAAAGAATGGAACAATCTAGAGGATAGTGACGAATTTATTCGGAACATCCTCTGGATGTGAAATGATAAAGGCGACAACTTTCTCATTTTTAGCAGCGTATTACAGCACTTTATACCTGTTGATTGGAGTAAGGAATTTATAGTCAAACTACCAATGAAAGGAGACTTGACTTTATGCGGCAACTGGAGAGGGATTACTTTACTATCAGTACCAGCCAAAGTGATGTGTAAAGTTATAATTAGAAGAATAATAGATAGAGTGGATAAACGATTGAGAAAGGAACAAGCAGGGTTCAGACCAGGTAGAAGTACAACAAAACAAATGTTCTCATTTTGAGAAATATCATAGAACAAGCAGTAGAGTGGAACACCGGCATGTATATCTGTTTTGTTGATTATGAAAAGGCCTTTGACAGTGTGGACAGAGAGGTGCTTTGGACAATCATGAGAAGCCATGGCATACCAGATAAGCTTATCAGAATAACAAGAACCATGTATGTTGACTACAAATGTGCAGTATTGGATAACTCGGGAACACCAGAATGGTTCAAAGTAATATCTGGGGTTAAGCAAGGTTGTGTCATGTCCGGATTTCTCTTCCTACTAATCATTGACTGGATAATGAGGAAAGCAACAGAGAAAGGAAACACTGGTATCAGATGGAAAATGATGGAAACTCTTGAAGATCTGAACTTTGCTGATGATTTAGCTCTAATATCATGCAATTTGAACAACATACAACAGAAGGTGAACAATGTAAACAATGGGAAAACAACAGGCCTGAACTAAATGTCAAGAAAACTAAGACAATGAAATTGAATGCGGGTAACAATATGAAGGAAGAAAGCAGGCTCAAAATCGGAAATGAGGAAGTCGAGGAAGTTGACCAGTTTGTTTACCTTGGTGCTACAGTTAACAGCAAAGGAGGGACAGACTGTGACATCAAAGCAAGATTAGGGAAGGCAAGAGGTGCATTCAACAAGCTAGGCAAGGTGTAGAAAAGCAGTCAGTATGGCAGGAAAACCAAGAGTAGAATATACATGTCAAATGTAGTATTTGTATTATTATATGGTTGCGAGACATGGAGAATGACCACCAGGGATGAAAAGTTATTGGACACTTTTCACCACAAATGTCTCAGAAAAATCCTCAAAATATACTGGCCTGTAAAAATTACAAATGAGCAAATCAGAGAAAAAACACAAACAAAAAAGATAAGCGAGCTTGTTAAACATCGGAGGTGGAAATGGATAGGACACATTAAGACAGAAGCCAGATCAACATCCAAGGATTGCTCTGCAATGGACACCAGTAGAAGGAAAGAGAAGAAGAGGGCGGCCGAAAGAGACCTGGCGCAGGACTGTTGAATAGGAAGGTCGGATTTTGGACTTGGGACATGGAGTGAAGCTGCTAAAATAGCTGCCATTAGAGATTCTCGGAGGAGAAAGATATCTGGCCCAATTTTCCACAAGGAGAGATGGACATAAGTCAAGTAAGTCATTACAGCACTTTTGAGGAAGTTGAGAAAAAAAATTATAGATTTTGCTAAAATTTTCTGAGTTTATGGAGTCTTATGCGATCTAGCTATCTAACTTGGTAAGATTTTTGAAGAAACTTCGGATCATTATTAATTTTTGGGCCAAACATGCAACTAGAGGCTCCCAGGAGCCTGTATAGCTCACCTAGGTACAGTTGTTGCAGAATGAAAATCAACAGATTGTCTAATGTTTAAATAAATGCTTGAAAATTATTACACAATATTTATTTCTATGACAAAATTTTAATATTATTTACTTTCAAAACTAAACCAAAATTTTGAGACAATACATACCAAGTATCATCGATTTTTCATGTATAATACCTGAGAAATTTTCCTTATCGAAAAACTGGTCAATGGACCATATAATTAAGGTCAAGGACAAAAGCCATTAGGCAGTCTGACTGCTGTACTATGGTAGCCACCTTGGATTACATGCGAACATGTCGGACACAATATTTCAGGTAGACCACACTATTGTCACAAAGTTTGGTTGCAATTGGCCAATGGTTTCACAAGAGTTGGTTTTTAAATGCAGATGTTATTTTAAAATACCAAATGTAAAGACCCAATGACTATTATGGCCGAGTTTGGTTCCAATTGACTCAGTAGTTTCAGAGAAAAATATGTTTGAACGTATTTTCCCATAGGGTCCAATGTTAAAATATGTTCTCCACTGACGGCCAGCTTGGATTTTGTGTGGCCCTCAGAATAACCAATGTAGTAGGGGGCCACCCAAAGACTATTGTGGCCAAGTTTGGTTCCAATTGGCTTAGGGGTTTTAGAGAAAAAGATCTTTGAAATTGTTTCCATAGGGTCCTATGTTAACCTATGTTTCCCGTTGGCAGCTATCTTAGATTAGGTGCAGACTTAAAAAACACCACCAAAAGACTATTGTTGCCAAGTTTGGTTCCAAATAGCTTAGGGGTTTTAGAGAAAAAGATCTTTGAAATTGTTCCCATAGGGTCCAATGTTAACCTATGTTTCTCATTGGCAGCTTTCTCAGATTAGGTGCAGACCTAAAAAACACCACCAAAAGACTATTGTGGCCATGTTTGGTTCCCAATGGCTTAAGGGTTTTTGAGAAAAAGATCTTTAATATTGTTCCCATAGGGTCCAATGTTAACCTATGTTCCCCGCTGGCCGCCATCTTGGATTAGGTGCAGACTTAAAAAAAACACCGAATACAGAAGGCACCATCTAAGGACAACTGTGACCAAGTTTGGTTCAAATTGGCTCAGTAGTTTCAGAGAAAATTATCTTTGAACGTATTTTCTCATAAGGTCCAATGTTAAAAAACGTTCTTCGCTGGCGGCCATCTTGGATTTGGTGTGGCCCTCAAAAACACCAATGTTGTAGGGGGCCATCCAAAAACTATTGTGGCCAAGTTTGGTTCCCATTGGCTAAAGGGTTTTAGAGAAAAAGATCTTTGATATTGTTCCCATAGGGTCCAATGTTAACCTATGTTCCCCGTTGCAACCATCTTGGATCAGGTGCAGACTTAAAAAACACCGGTTTCAGAAGGTGCCATCTAAGGACTACTATGACCAAGTTTGGTTCCAATTGGCTCAGTAGTTTCAGAGAAAAATATCTTTGAACGTATTTTTTCCATAAGGTCCAATGTTAAAATATGTTCTCCGCTGGCGGTCATCTTAGTGCGGCCCTCAAAAACCCCAATGTTGAAGGGGGCCATTCAAAGACTATTGTGGTCAAGTTTGGTTCCCATTGGCTAAAGGGTTTTAGAGAAAAAAGATCTTTGATATTGTTCCCATAGGGTCCAATGTTAACCTATATTTACGGCTGGCTGCCATCTTGGATTAGTGGAGACTTAAAACAACACGGATTTCAGAAGGTACCATTTAAGGACTTCTGTGACCAAGTTTGGTTCCAATTGGCTCAGTAGTTTCAGAGAAAAATATCTCTAAACATTTTATCCCATAGGGTCCAATGTTAATCTATGGTCCCCGCTGGCGGCCATCTTGGATTTGGTGCGGACATATCGGACACAATTTTTAAAGTAGAGCACCCAAGGACTGCTGTGACAAAGTGTGGTTGCAAATGGCTCAGCGGTTTCTGAGGAGTTGATCTTTAATGACGGACGACGACGACGACGACGGACGCCAAGTGATGGCAAAAGCTCACATGGCCTTTTAGGCCAGGTGAGCTAAAAATGGACTTTTTATCCCAAATTTCCGTTAAAAAAACTCCTGTTCAATAACCGTTTATTGTACGAAAAAGTCGTCAATGCGTCGAAAATAGATTAAGATCTCGCGGAAAAAACTTTTTCTCTATGCTGTACACAAAATTCACAATAAGTGTTCAAAGTTGACCCTATTGCTAAAAATAAAAAAATATGCGACCTATCGCGTGCAGCTGTCTTACAATACACAAAGTGCGCCAAGTTGCACGTGGCATTTCTGCATATCATTATAATTATCCAATCATCGAACGACATCTTTAGATGCCTTGAAGGAGCCATGTTTCTTTGATGACAATGACGGTAGGCGATGTGGCGTTATTAGACGTTATTATGGTGTGTTATCTGCCGTAAGTAAATTAATAGAATGTTTTAACACATAATTTACAAAAGACAAAGCGTTTTGAGTGAGCAAGAATTGATTTTCACTGGGGAAATAAAACCCGACTGTCCGACTTCTTTCGATGAATATATATAACACTATGTAAACAAAATTATTCTAAATACATCTGAATATTCTCAGATCCTCACAAGTTGACGGCTGTCCTCTTAACCTCACACGTTTATTTTCACATGTTTAATCTATTTCGAGTTCCATTAGACCAATGACGGCACGTCATTCTAAAAACTTTTGTGGTAGTATTTAGCGTACCACTTTAAATTCATTCCCATTATAAATTAACCAATTCTTTACCAAATTATTTTTAATATTTAATATAAAAATTATTATGTAAAAAAGGTTCCAAATCCCGATTGCCGAGGGGCCTGTGGGAAGTCTATAGCTGCTAAGTGGCCGAATGAGGTACAGAACTCGGACTGGAAGCCATTTAACATATTGACTTTTCGAGGATCAGAGATACAGTAGTCACTACTGCAGCTATTCATCCACCAGCTGTCCAAAGCTTGGTATCTTTGTACTTTCGGCACTAATTCGTTAGGTCAGTGTTTAACTTTTGAAAGGCAAGTACTGTACATTCGCTCTACTAAACTTTTGCAGAAGAAATGAAATCCTCTAGATTGTTCCATTCTTTCCCGCGAAACCCCTAAAGGTGTCGGCACACTAGTAAGTAAAGTTTAAGGTTACATGCTTCTTAGATTTTCATCTATGTTATGATAATACGTTGCTAGAATATTAATAATAACACTAATAATAATAATAGAAGAAGAAGAAGAGGAAAAAGAAAAAGATTAAGAAGAAAAAAGAAGAAAAATGAGAAGAAGAAGAAAAAAATCATATATAAAATTACAAATCATAGGTAACTTTACCAGTTTTTCTAAGTATAACGGTAACTTGCATACTCCTTGAAGAAATTTTTCGGTTTTATCTGCCAACTGAATTCTCAAATATCCTCGGAAGTATTTTAAACTTTTTTGAATGTTTCTGTCGACAGGAAGTAAATGACAAGTGATACTATCTCGAAAATATCTGAGTGATTGTAGTTGTAATCTATCTGATTCAGCTTTAATGTTGCCATTGAAATTAAAGTATATATTTTCGCCCTCGGATATACAAAATTCCCTACTGTGAGCTGGACCTTCAGCATATCCTTGTAACACTAATTCTTCAACATACTTTGTCTTATTCTCTGATGAAACACAGGCTATGTGGGCATCATTCCAGTTATAGCTTTTTTGTTTGCACACGACATGCATCTTTATGTCATTGCTGTGTTTAACCATTTCATTGGCCGACTCAAACACTTGTTCGGTTGGTGTACTTTTGGGTAAAGTCAGACCAATGAACCTGAAACGCCATTAAACAATAAACATGTTCGAGCCATAGTTTGCACTTTTTCAGTATTTTATATATTAAAATTATTTCTAATTATTTTCTATTATTTCAAGGCCCTGAACATTGTATAGTCGTCATTACAATACTGTTGATACGTATAATGTTTCTAAAGTGAAGGTTAATTTCACACCTGTCGAGTTTAGAAACCTAAACAGGATATGCTCACCTATCTTTACTTATGTGGAGGCAGTTAGAATATCAAACTTCATTTGTCTTATTTCAAGCTTTTACATTGTTTTTTTGGGAATTTAATTTTGTCATGTATGTTTATATCTGATGATTAAGACTAGATAATAAAATAAAGAGTATTATAACATATATCAAATACGTATGCATATGTGCAATAGTATAGAAAAATTTAAAATTAAATATTAGTGGCAATTGAATAAGGTAATTGGATTATTTTAATGTTTTCAATGAATTATTCAAATGCACAAATAAAAATCTATCGTTTGCCCATCTCGCAAAATGCGAGACATTCTAACCGTGTGAATATGCAAAATCAATTGCTATTTTTCTTACAGGATATGTGAAACATCTTCAGGAATGTTTATCTTTGCAACATTGTCATTGATCTCGCAATCAGCAAACTTCCATTCCCGACCTTTTTCTTTAAATATTGCGTTAAATTTGTCGTAGTTTCCTAAAATGATACATACAAGTTCTTTCAAGTTGTAAAACAAAAAGAATGACAGGCGCTGCATTGTTTGATTTCCAAAGCCTTCCAGAGAACCCGGTCTCACTTTCTTGATGAAACCTCACGTGTTAAACGTAATTTTCCAGCTTCAACGCTTTTACTTTGCTGTGAGTTGGATTGGTATGTTTCTTTTAGATTTTCAAATGTTATGGCGGTGGTAATATTGGATTCTTGTGTACTAGTTAATGTAATAAGAACAAAATGCTAATCCATGTTTAAATTTACGGATGAATATTGTTAACATCTCCGTATCTCCTGCTGTTTTTTAGGAATCCATTGAATCAAGTATTGGGAAAAAACATTTTTAATGTAAATTACAGTTTAATTATAAAACGTATTTTAAAGTTTTGTAAAAGTATAACAGCATAACGTTCACAAAAATATTTTTTCAAAGAAAAGTGATTGTTATGCGAAGATGCGAAAACAGCAACTGATGTATATTTCTACATAACAACTACTTAATGGCTAATGTGTGAAATGATTTTGTTTATGAACTTCAACCAAAGCTGGTTGCTCCCGAACAATAAGTAATCACTTCCAATGTATTTAGCTACACATGCTGCGAGTGTAATCAAAACTGTCAGGGAAAAGGACATGGAACTATCGCACGTTAAATATATCCAAAATAAAAATAATCATAAAAATATTCCGAATGAAAGGTCAAACAGACAGGTTAATGTTGTTTACCGATTCCAGTCTTACATTTATGTTTATAATTACCTTTATGTCTTAATCCTTTGACTATCAGGTTAAATGGTTTATCTGTAGCAGTTCCAGAATCAAATGAAATAACTGAAGTTGATTCAAAAACGTCAGATAATATTGCATGGTTTGCTTTAGCAGATGGAATGTCATACTTAGGGATGTTATTTGCCTGTTGTTATTCAAATAAAAAGAACAAATCTTCATCATTAACACATAATATGTTTATCCATAACTCTAAAAATAAGTTTAACAATTAATTCTTTTTGATGAGGTTCTATTGACCTGACAATAGATATTCTTATGCCAAATACATACCTCTAGGTTTGAAGTTTTCATTGGTTTAATGTTTCATAAAATGTCCAGAAATAAAGTTTTTAGTCCAAGCACTACTGATGTGGAATTGTATTCCAAAACGGTCGTCTAGTGCTGTAAACTGGTATAATAGGTAAATTGAAACATAAGCTTATTTTGAAAAAAAGTGTTTCCATTGCATATTGCTGTAAGTCAGTCCATTATATATCATTAATTTTATAGATTAATGATTTTCATAATTACATTCAAACGTAATAACTTTACTTTATTAATTTTTTTCTTTGCACATTATAGCGTTGTCCTTGAATTTGTAAAATGCGATTAACAATGTCACCCAATATAATTAAGTAGATTCTCATTTTATCAAAATAAATACCGTAAGAGTAATTTCCATTGTCTCTTTAAACGTTGACTCTGGAAACATAATACTAACGTCTTTATCACCGATACATTTGTATAAAATTCCTTCCTCTGGCACTATTACCTTTTCTGGTTTTATTATCGTTACAGCAAAAACTTTTAAGTAACTAAAGTTATTTACTTCAAAGCCAACAAACTGCAAATCCTAAAGACAAATATTCAAAATTATGATCGTGAATTAAAATTGCGTTTCATGTAATTTATGTAAATCATTAATTATTTCATGAATCACAACAAATTATAACAGTCTGACGAAGATTCCCTTTTAATTATAGGTCAGATAAATTCATTTTCTTTTGATATCTTGTCTATGATACTGGTTATAACTACTATACATGACATATTTATATTTAGATACAAACTAATTATATCCACATACTTTCGATTGTGGTCTTTTTTTGGATAAAGTGTGTGTGTGTGTGTGTGTGTGTGTGTGTTTGTGTGTGTGTGTGTGTGTGTGTGTGTGCGTGTGTGTAAGGAGCATATATCATCCTATGGAATTTATGCAAATATAGATCTGGGTATACTTGTTTTATACAGTACTAACATCAAATTCAATCATTCATCAAAGATATTTGCCCATGGGTCCCAAAATTCCATATTTAGCACTTTTCAATATCAAGCTGATATTTAAGACTCGTTTTCCATGTATTTAAATTTGGTAGTTTTTTAACAAATCTGATATGTTTAACGTCTTGTAGTTAAAAGTACATAATTTTGAGGTTTATATTTTTTTTAGTTAATAAAACCAAAGATAGTACTCTCCCTATAAAATTTGATGTAGCGGTTTATTTTCTGATATATAAAATCCTCTATTCTATCCAAAGTTATGAATTATCTGACAATACCAAATACAGTGCTCTATTTTTCAGCTGTTTTGGTACAGAGGGTAGAATGATTATTTTCTCTTTGTTAATTTTTGGACAAAGAATCATTTGTAGGAAATATTCTTTGGATTATCCTGAAATTATTGTAAATTGGTATTTTTACAACTTTTAAAGGGGGTATATATAGTGATTTCTAGTAGGTCTACTAGGTCTGCGACATCAGTCGCCAGTTATTTAGGAAATGTTTTCGCTTTTCACATTTCGGTAAACAGGTGACGGGTAATAAATTTTCCATTTTATCCGGGTAACATCCGGTCTTACATCCCTTTGAAAGTTAACCTACTTAATTTCGTTTACATGTTTTCAAAGTTTTTACTTTGCTTCAGGATTGGGATTTGGACATGAATTAGTATGAACGAAATGCACGTTACCTGTTTGAAAGAGTAAATACGTAATTACAAGTTTTAAAATTAATGTGTTTAATATATCCAAAACATTATTGAAGAAAGTGGTTTTTTTGTTGATACATAATCAATACTTAGGTATAGCGAGTCAAGGTTGACCTGAGCGTTTGACTTCAATTGAAATCCAAGCAGATATATACATTGTGTAATTAAGGGGATATTTAAATTGAGATTTAAACTTGCTTCTCACCTAAACCCAGGTTTATATGCGTCTTATATATTCAAATTAAATGTTATACAACAAGGCCAAACTTGTTGCACGATATACATTTTTTTAAATATTTAAAACATTTGCAAGTTAGTAGTCCCTTTATGTATTTATTTTTACTTGTATTGTTTTGTCGTAATATCAGTGTTTTGTTCTGTGCCATTGGCTGCGTACATGATTTGCATTTGAAAATTTCCATTCCTTATTGTTTCTTATATGTGGTCTCAGTGTTCGAGAGAACAACAGTTTACGTTATAAAGGTTCAAATGAAATGCGATATATACCTGTTTCTCTTCTTGTTTGTACGGTTTTAGAGTTTTAATACGATTCCAGTTGCCGTCATTTACTGATACTTTCACAGAAATGGTTCTGTTGTTTTCAGTAATAATATGGTGAGGAATATACACCCGCAATGGACACTGAAGGATAAATCAACACGTATAATAAACAAAATGATTATGTGCATCAAAACAATTATACTAAACGCTGTTCAGATAAGAATCTTAAAAGCAAGGAAAATGTTTTAAAACTGCAAATTAATTATATCAATAATCAAACAAGTGTTACTCTAACTTCCAGCAAGAATTGCAGACGTTGTAATCCAGAAGGTAAGCACCTCCTGTGTCTACTTACACCAGCCACGTGTTAACTTTTGACTGAGAGGGACATGTTACTATGCAACATCAAATATACCCAAGTCAATATATCTACTGTAGTTCCACAAATTTAGTACACATGGAACATGCAAGAACAAAGTCGTATTTTCTAACAAACTTTGTCAAAACGTAATACAAAGATACTGACCTAATAGAAAAAATATTTTTCATTCATGAAAAGGAGATCTTATTTCTGTACATAGAGCAAGTTTTAAACTTTTTAACAGAACAACAAATTTGACCATGTCAAAATTATCCCTTCTGTAGCTTCTTACTCGGAACAACTATAAATTTTATGTCATAATTGAAATATTCATGATGATCACACCTGAAAAAACCCGAACAACAATGACCTCCCTGACCCTAAATGCCCTGATGTAACTTTGAATGAGACCCAATTTGTGTATAAACTTGATCAAATTTCCTAAATTTTCGCAAAATTTCTCTTTGTTCTGGAGAACTGAACAATGATGTATATAATTAAAAATATAATTTGCTTAGGTCAGTGCATTTTAATGCATTTTATAAATAGTTTAACGGAAACATTTTCAATTCAAAGAAATAAATAATAAAATTATGTGCACTCGATTTATAGTAATACAGTAATAATCTTAAGAATGCTTGGTTGGTTGGTTGAATGTAGCTTAATGTCGCATCAGAATTTTTCGCTGCTCGCGACGAGATTTATTTTATTAATCTTTACAGATTAATCTATGAACAAATTCGTGTATGCATGTGACGCACTAGTGTGTTTTAGGGTCTTCCGTGTACTAGCGCGCACTCAGGGCGACTTTAACTTGCTAGCTCACAGAACCAGTCGCAGACAAGCGTACCGCCCCCATTCATATTTTACTGATACCAGGTGAACCAGTAAAGGCCAACGGCAACGACTTTGTATTTGACGTCTTAACCATTAGGCACCGCGGCCTCAGGCCTTAAGAATGGCTTCTTTATTCTATACGTTATAGCATAATGTTTGCCTATCCTTGCAAATTCCTCAATCATGTATTAATAATTTTCCTTTGTTTGCAATTCCCATAACTTGTCATTACGAAGTGTAGAATTGATGATTCTATGGCATGAATTGATAAATAAAGGGTGGTTGGCCATCAAAAGAACATTTAAAACAAAGACTAAGATTCTTAGATCATGTTAATTAATTTCAATTATTTCTATTTCACAATGGGTAAAGAGTACGGAAGCAATGTTTTTTGCAATTTGGTGTATAACGTGGAGACAGCAATCCAAAATGTTTAGCATTCAATTCATTTTTTCTGGTACGAATATCATTTGGCGCAATCAATGCTTTACTTTTATCAAAATATAAGCATAATAAGCATGGTGTATTATTAGCCTCAGTATACAGCTGAACCCGCATCAAAGGCCGTCACCTCAAACTAAGGGTCACCTGCTTTTAAAATACCAGTTATTTTTATCTCAATTTCTCTATGTCCATTGCATTTGAATCTCTATGTAATAAATACCTGCCTTTGAAGGCCACTTAATTGTTCTCTTAGCTGGCCTAAATGGACAGATTTGAATTTTTTGTTTTTGTATTTTACCTCCAATGATAGTTCCTTGCCAGAAACTGATTTGATATTAGTAACCAGACTTGCTATCTGCTCATCATCACTGATACAATCTCTTATATTATATGCACTATGGTCACTGCATGAACAACACAGATCATCTTTTTCTATGCTATCTGGTATAGCAAATGCTACGCAGCATACACCATCGTTGTGTTCGTTTTCAACTGCGTATATCCACGATCTCATATCTATGAATAAAAATTTATAACAAATACATTTTCTGGTAAATATTTAAAATCCATCTATTTACAAACAACATATTGATGATACTTAAATGTTCAGTATTTAATTGATTCGGATTAGAAAATAGAATATTATATTCAATTGTGATCTACGCTTTTTCGAAAATTCAACAGAGTAATTAGACGAGTTTTCAGCGATGTAAAATATGACAATAAGCTTTTTCTAATATTCCGAAAGTAACACACCTCTCACTGACATACCAAATGACATTAATTAAGTTCACGTCATCAAATACAAAAAAGTCGTGCTTACATTTGCTTCATTGGTATTGCAGTAATACATATTTTACTTTAAACAATTTGAAAATAATGTTCATAGTATGTTTTCTTGGTTTTTTTTTAATATTGTCGAATAACATGATCTGAGTCGAAAAGAAATATTGAAAGCTCATGTGTCCATGTGGTTTTTTGTCAGAGCGCCGGGTAATTTTCTCTTTCGTTTATATATTTGTAAATGAAATAAAAATGTTAAATTAGTTAAAACTCATTTTAAAACAACATATGTAAACATACATGAAAGGTTGCAAAATACTGGATTTCGCCGTCGTTTTTGTCGTTCTTCTTCTTGACGTCTTTTTTCCTTCTGTCTTTCTTCCTCTTTTTTTCGCCTTTCTTCTTCTTTCTTTTCTCTTTCCTCTTCTTCTCTCTTGCGTCTGTCTTCTCTGCTTTCCTCCGTCTATCCTCCTCTTCTTTTATCCGTCTTTCTTCCTCTTCTTTCTTTCGCCTTTCTTCTTCTTTCTTTGTCTTTCCTCTTCTTCTCTCTTGCGTCTGTTTCCTCTGCTTTCCTCCGTCTATCCTCCTCTTCTTTTATCCGTTTTTCTTCCTCTTCTTTCTTTCGTATTTCTTCTCTTTCTTTTGTCTTTCCTCTTCTTCTCTCTTGCGTCTGTCTTCCTCTGCTTTCTCCGTCTATCCTCCTCTTCTTTTATCCGTCTTTTCTTCATCTTCTTTCTTTCGCCTTATTTCTTCTTCTTTCTTTTGTTTTCCTCTTCTTCTCTCTTGCGTCTGTCTTCCTTCTTTCTCTTTTTCTTGTCTTTATTCGGGTTTTCTTTCTTTTCCGTGTAAGGTCTTCTTCATCGTTTTTATTATGATTTTCCTTGCTTTCTATACTGCTGTCGTCATTTTTTTGTTCTTTTTGTTCCTCAAATTTTTTCGTATTACGTATCCACTCTTTCAACAGTTCTTGTAACTCAGCTTTGTCACTTCTTGATTCTGATTTGTCTTTAATAGCACGAAGGAGATCGGCAGTTTTTTCTATTATTGCTTGTACATTTTGATTTTGCAAGGATGCATTTGCTGTTTTCAAAAATATTCTCCAATGTTGCAGCTTTAATCACATTTCTGTTTAAAAACAACAAATACTCAACAAAGTTTGAGTGAAGGATCCGTCTTGTATAATTATACACTTATGTTTATACACGATAACAGAAATTAGATATTATGATAAAACAAGATATTTAAAATTAATTGGTATTTTAATATATATTTAATTATATCTTAATGACCTAACATCTGGAGTTTATAATCAGTGGATTCATGTGTGAATCCTAATTCACTTTCTGAATTCATTGCTTGCTGGTTTGATGTTGTTTATTAGCTTGTCTATTGCATTTTATATTCCAATGTGTTTCAGAACAATTGTTATCAATTAACATTGCGGTATTACTCTGAAATAAGTTGCAAAGCAAATTCTAAATTTTACCATTATTTTTATATAATATAGCTATATATTATGTTTATAGTTTAAATATTATACAATTATGAACTTTTTAGTGGTTGCATATAGTTGATAATTTTTTTTCCGGTGAATTACACCATATACAACCACTAAAAGTCCGTAACTGTTTTATTATAAAATTTAGCCGATGTGGCACTTCGGTTGACAATGCTTTCTCAAACTGTGACCAGGAATCTAGCTATTTCACCGGTGTAGATTTTCCTGTCTAGACACTGGTTGGGACAGATCACACGAAAAATATCTCGCATTATTTAGATCTCTGTTACTTTTTAAATCTGATTCTATGAAAAAATGGCATTCCGGATGACAAACAATAAATTGATAATGCAGTAACGTCAATGTTCTTTTAAAAAAAAACGGCAATCCGATGAGACACAATCACTTGCGCACGTTATGACGTTATAATCATTTTACGTCAACAAAAATCGATGACGTACAGCGAATTTGATATTCACCGGATTTTTCAGAATTCATGGTATATCATGTGGATTCAATGATCACGTGTTACTATTTTATCCAATCATAGAGATGGAATGTATTAATTATATAATACATGATTGTGTGACCTGGATAAAGTAATTTCTCTGAAGTAATAAGACATATAAGTATTAATCTTACCTCTGCTTTTCTGCTTGTCTGAAATAAATTCTTTACATTATGATACCATTAAGGAACATAGCACTATCAGTGAATGGCGAAAGGCATATGTCTTAACGCTCTCTAGAAATACTCTTGATAAAAATGAAGGAACTGGATATCTTCATATATTCATTTTGTTGATTATATTTAATATATGTATTAACACAAAAAGCGATAATGCAACAATTTACACATTTTGATGAATAAATGTATAAAATTTTCAGAGAGAGAGAGAATAGAGAGAGAGAGGGGGAATTCACAAAATTATTACAAGATTTAATAGATAAATTTCTATGTATAATAAGATGGAATTTTTGCCATTCGTTCGTTATGCATAAATATCATGCACATAATTATGTATATATATCTATATGTCATTTTTGTGTGAACACATTCTGTTATGTTATCGAAATTGTTTTTACTTCTCAGCAATTGTTTAGCTGCTTCATTATTAGCTTATACATCCGTGTTCCAGCCTATTTTTTGACATTTAAAATAAGTAAATCTTAAAACTTAGACCATTCTTTACAATTACAATTACGACTCTCTTTAGGTAAATATGTACTAATTACAACATGTTATATTACCTTGGACGAGGTTTCTTTATTTATTAAGTAATCTGATATATATAATTAAATAATTCTTACCTTTGAACGTCTTTATTTTGTCTAAACATACAGACAAAACAAGTTTAAAAAGTTAATTTTTTACCACATAATGCACACACACACACACACACACACACACACACACACACACACATATATACATTAGACTCTGTACCCTAAATAATGCATTTACGGAATCAAAGTAGATGCATTCGGGTCTTCATTTAATAAATTTATTTCAATTAAATAAATGAATAAATAATGGTGCATCTTAACTAACCAGAATGGTAGAATCTTGATAGGTATTGATGTTCGATTGATAATAATGCACACTTTTCTCGCATTTACATTTTTAAAACGGACGACCAGACAGATGTTTTCAAAAATATGTATTACTTTAGTTACAGTTGGTAAACAAGTTTATATTTGTACGATATTTAACATTGATTGTAAATCATCATTCCAATCAATTTTAGCCACCAAAAAATAATATACCAATCCATATCCAAATCCCAATCTCAATGCTACAATTACTCGTTTATATTCTTTATATAAACAAAGTCCTTGTGTTTAATAAGTTTTTGTCCAAGTTATAATTGGTGAGTACGCATATATAGCAACCAGAAAGTAAATCAGAAGTACATTGCTAAAACCACATTTCGTAGTTATTGACTATTGTTGCAGTAAGTATATGCTTTATCATTATACTGATATATAACTAAATGACTTACTTGTTGTTTTCATTGTGTGCACCCGTTCCTCTGAAAAACAATATCATATATTGAGCATCTCTAATGAAAAACTATGAAAAAATCGATGAATGCTTAATATATATATATATATAATATATAGAGGAGAGAGAGAGAGAGAGCAGGAACTTTTAATATTGTATAGGTAGTGTTATTATTCGAAAAAATTTCTTGGAATTTTTTTGCCCTTATTAATTAATAATGACGACAAATTAATTTATTCATTTAATATCGCAATAATTAAAATTATTTTTTTTACTAAAACAGGCATAACTTAACCACTTTGCATCTTTATAAATACCATTATTTATGGATGATACAATACCCAGTATTAGCAAATGAATCTAAAAATCCACCAATTCTTGTACTAGTGTCGCTTAATCCCGTCGACTTCGTCTTTTGTTTCTCTTGTTTAACATTGGGTTCGTCTTTAAAGAAAAATATTAAAAACAAAAATGTCATGGTATAACTGGATTTTTGCCTTTTGTTATCTCCAAAATCAGAATATGCTTATCAAAAGTTAGAGACATGTGTATGTTTAAAACAAAAATTGAGATTGATAAGGCAATATGTTTTTGTTGTTCTATATTGTTTAAGCAATAAGAGTAAAAATCTTATATACCAATCCATGTCTAAATCATCTCCCCGTTTTTAGAGGGCCTTGATAGGCCTAGGTTTGTAATATTCCTACGTCAAAAAGTTATTATATGTAAACCAAATACAACATAAGCATATTGCTTCATCAAGGACAGTTCATAATATGAATATTGAGGTCAACACGTTTATCATACAGCTGCAAATGTAGTCTTTAATGTTTGTCATAATTGAGTCCAATATAAAGCAGAACATTAAAAATCGGTCGCATTTTATATTTCAAACTCACTAGATGACATTCACATAGTTCTAAAATTTAAGATTATTGAAAGAGAAAACGTCTTCTATGTATCTCTATTTGAAAAAGAATGATTTTGCAACTGTTGAATAACGAATAAAATCAACAGCCAATGTTGCACAGTTGTGCCTATTGGTTTACCGATCGTTATTAGAAAACTATGTTATGAAATATGTTTTTTTCCAGAAACATTTTAAAACATATTCAGTATATATTTATAATCCGTAAAGTTCTTGACAAAATTCCAAGAATTCCTGTCAGCACTAGATATTTGTATCTTGGCTTACTATATTTGTAAATATGACGCCTACAAAGGCTACAATTGAAACTTTATGATAAACGTGATTACTTCCATTTTTCTATTGTCAACTTTCCTTTTTTATGCAGCAAAATACCTGCTTCTCCTGCTAATGGTATATTGTTTCCTAATTGATACGCTAGGGTAGCGCTTGTTCCCGATACGGGAACTTTGTTCAACGAAGCAAGCTGCTTACAAATAGATTGTTAACTCAGGGATATTGCAAGCCTAGGCTTATCAAGGCCCTCAAAAAGTTTTATTGCCGTCATCACAGTATTATTGACAAGTTTGATGTCTCTGTGTCCAGGATTGCCCTGGGTATATTTGACGTCTCAAAGTTTCATGTTCTTTTCACACAATTTTGATTATACACGTAGCAAATTTGGTAGAAATTTACGTGCAAGACCTAACTTGTCTGTTCCATTTTTTTTACTTTGCTACTGGATTGTAATTCAGACATGAATTAGTATGTTTGTTTTGGATTAGTAAATAGCGGAAATTACAAAAGTGATTATTGAAGTTATCAAAAGAGTTGAATAAAATTTTATGCAACGAGATTAGCGCAAGTTGCATTAGCATTTTATTGAACGCATTTTTATAAAAACTTTAAGACGAATGTAAGATATAGGAAAATTCCAATTTTAGTATCTGAAAAACTTTTCCCAGCTACAACAGAACAGAAATACACCCATGTAATAATAAAACTTAAAATCACGCCGTCTAAAATATGGCGTCATAATATGCTCCAACAATCATAAGACGTCATAACCAGAGAAACACAAGAAACATAACACATGTGTAATGATTTTTATTACATGACTTTATTGTTTGGAGTTTGGGGGTGAATATACCACAATATTTTAAATCTCTGAGCCTGTATCCCTGCTGGTGGTATCCCGATGAGGAGATCATTAACTCAGGTGCCAATACATGGTATTGTCTAAGAAACATTAAAATTATCTGCTTATTGAATTTGAAAACCCCTTAAAAACTAAGCTTTGCTTTATCGTTTAACGTATTGTCTAAGATAGATTTACTAAAATATATTTACATTTTAGCAATTTTATTTTCTGATTTTAAATTTTCTTTCAAAAAATGTTAATTCCTACACTTTAGGCCAGAATATGATGGAAAATTTTATTCCAAAAACGACCGTCCAGTGCTGCAAAATTCAAACAGGTTTAGTAACATGGCTAATATAAACAAAAACCTTACCTGCCCTCTCCTCAAGAAGTTTTGTTATGTGTCTCTGCATGTTTTGTAATAACTCTTCCAACCTTTTTCGTAGAATGATAATGGATTCATACAATTCAGCAGCATATTCATTAATCGTTTTCATTGTATCAATAGTTTTGTTTACAAGTTGTTCACATTGCGAAGGATATTCCGTGACTGAATAAGTGGTACGGCTTTTTTCGATAAATTCGTCTACTTCTTTAATATTGTTTTCTACATCTTTAAGCTCAGCCTTGTATATTCTGATTTCTTTTACACTACTTCCGTTACCCATGTTAAATCTCTACGCAATAAAATTGACTTCTGCTGCCAATCTGTGCAAAAATCAAATAGCCGTCGTCTTTTGACACTAGTGACAAGTGATATCATTCACCCAGAATTAGGGTTAAGTAAATTAAACCCTCTTATTTAGCCCGGTGGCTTTTAAGTAAACCATTTAATCACATAATGTTAATCCATAAAAAAGGGACAAGTATCACTACCATATAAGACAAACTGTTGTTGACGCTGCTACATTTTATGTCACTTGCATGTGTAATACCATATTAAGATTCGTCACTCTGAAAATTAAGGTGAATGAAAAGAATAAATTTATGGATTTAATATTCAATTAAATAGCATTGAATTAATTATATAAAATCACACACACACACATGGAAAGAGAGAGAAAGAGAGACGGCCTTGTGGTCGCAAACGTACTAAGTACTAAAGTACAATTGTCTAAATTTGCTGCTTCTTAAAAACTGAAAATTTTTAACACATACGGTTGCTTCCTCTTCTCATGCATCGTACTTATTTAGCTTCATTTTGTTAAATATATTTTTTCTTTTGGTTTTTTTTCAACTTTTCACAAAAATTATGGTTTTATATTCATTTTCCGAAACAAAAAATTTACACTTATATAATAAATACTTTATACATTTTCAAATTTTGAATGGAATTATCAAAGCTTAATATGCCAAACGGATTGAATACCGGTATTTCATACAGAAAATTCAACAAATATTAACGTAAGAATGCTTATAAAAGTACTGCATTAAGTGTCATTATAACCAGACAGTTATACAGAGTAGTTAGTTTTTAACAGGACCCTGTTTGGGTGGAATTGGTTTTTATTTGATAGTTTGTTAAGTAAAAATATATCTTATTATATCAATGAGGGACCTAGATTCGTTAAGGCTAAAAATATTGTATTTTCATTTAATCCATAAAATGATTCTAGATTCATGATCAAGGAACTAATTTGCAATATCCTCTATGTCGTAAAATATATTTAGGTTATGTGGAGGCTCAGTCAACAATGACTTCAAGTATGCATACTTCATAGGAATTTCCAGTATCCAATAAATATAAGACAATAAACTACTATTAATATCGATTTATACTTTATATCTATTGAGATATGGTTACCATTTCGTTAACACCCAACAGACAAAAACTAAATAATCAGTACAAACATAAAAGTAGATCACTGAAAAAACTTATCGCCATATTAAGTGTCCAATGGTTATAATGTAGGACCCATTAAATTCCATTAATTCACTTGGAGCATCAGTCATAACCTATATTTTACTACGATTGATGACATTAACATATTCTAAAAATAAAGAATTATTAAGAGACAGGAGGTCATTTATATATCCGTATGTGAGGTTAAATAATATTGCGACTGGTTTCTTTCAAGATTTTGCACGTTTATACACCAGATCTGCTTCATAAGGATAAGGGGCATATTCGAAGGCAATTATACACACTCTGTGTCAATTTGTATACTTATTTCATTGGTGGGTGTTGACATTAGCTACTCAATTTGCCTGTTTCAAAGTTTTTTCTTTGCTTTGAGATCGTTGTTTTGGATTGGTATGTTTGTTTTAAGCTTTCTTTCCAAAACTTCTATTGATATTGTGTCACTTCACCTACTTCTTTCAATCAAATTGTTACCTTCTTAAACAAAAACCAAGTAGTTTATCCATTGATTGCTGAATAATTTAACTGGTTTTAGAAAAACATTAAAATCAGCACATTATATAAGAAATACAAAGTATTCAAATTTGTTATTTTCATGCTTGCTATATTTACGATTAATACATGTTCTTTTTTCAAATTGTCTATGATATAACTCACCTACCTTTTTAAATTCTGTTTATCCTTTGTACAAAATGAAAAGAATAATTTGCATCAGGCAGTTGCAAAATGATATTTGTTTGCTGATATAATTTGTCGGTATATATATAGTGATATATTAAGGACACAAGGAAGTTACATTTCTTCATACCAACTACGTACCTAGCAAGTCGATAAGTGTTTTTCGTCGAATTTCGGATTTGATTATTTAATCTGACAGCTTATCCTAGATACGTGTTCGACGTACGTGTATATAAATCAACTGAGGAGATACTAATCAATATTCTTATCACAATCCAAAACGTCCATGTAAAATCTTTAAAGATGGCATATTATCAAAACGCCAACAATTCCAACAAGGCAGTAATGTCGGTTTCTCCGAAAGGATTAGTGTCTCCTGTCTAACAAGCTTATCCAGCGTATTTCCAAATATTATTATTGAGACTTATGAAACGCCAAACATATCCGAATTAATTTGAAAAGTCATTTATTTATTAACGATACAATAGTCAATTGATTAATGTAAGCCCTTAAAAACAATGGAAGGATAAACAACAATTTTTGTGTACATCCATTCAGTTTATTTCTGAATAATGTGAGGAAATATCAGATTGAAAACTTATCATTGCATTTATCGCGAGAAATAGATCAGATATTTGGTTTTGATAACTTAAAGTCGTACAATAACTGCATCAATCCTTAATACAAACACAATCACAACCAGTTTACGTCATTACAAAGAATGTTCAGGGTAATAAATATTTTGGTCATTAGGAAATAATTTAATTAAATATTAATCATTAATTTTTTCAACCTAACTTTAATATATACTTGATACTCTAAAATTAACCCGGGTATATTTGACGTCCATAGTTCTAATGCTTTGTTTTTGTTCTAATTGCTTTAGTTCCCAATTTCTATTTTACACGTGACAAGTGTAGCTAGCTAAACAAGATGTGCTTAACCTTCCGCTGCAACCGGCCTCAATCTTCTGGTTAAACGTAATGTGTTCAACTAAATTTGTCAACTTCAAAGGTTTTACTTTTTGACTCACCTAACCTGTTGTTTGCTCATTTCGTGGTATTCGGACAAAAAGGCTATGTGCGTTTTGTGGTTAAATTTTGAAAAATTGGCAAAATAACTTGACTATTTAATCAGATAATAACAGTTTTGAAATGTTCTTGTAATTAATATCAAAATATGGTTAGGGTTTATCGCGAAGGTCAAGACATCATTTTGTCTAAGTATACCTTTCTGATTTTATTTATTATCTGGAAAACTGTTATTTTTTATAGGTATGAATATCACAATATTGTTGATATCCCTTTAACAATCATATTGATATATAGATTAAGCTCATGAGTTCAAAGGCCAAGGTCACAGATGCGGTATAATACTGAAATGGTTAATTATCCGGAAATCTATAATTGTTTGTATAGATATGTATATAAGACTATTGTAGATTATTTAAATAATGTTTATATAAAGATGAAAGTTATGTGTTCAGAGGTCAAGTTCATACAGGGTGTTTCAGAAAATATGTCCTCACTTTTCGCCTTAATAAAATTATTAATAAACACTTTATATTAAATCCTAGATTTGTAAAAAGCTTATCACTGTACAATTTTATTAAGATATTATTTAAGGTTAAACACTGTATTACGTAGTCAACCAGCTACACATATCAAAATAATAAAAAAAACATTATATGAAGAAAAATGCTGTTTATGTCAGTCACTTTTACCTCAATTGATGATGTGCTCCAAATGACCACTTTTGTTGTTCAATGCCAATTTAACCCTCTCTGTAAAATTCCTAGTTACATTTCCACAGGTATTAACATAAATCTTTCTTATTTCTCTCCTGAGGGAAAATTTAAGTTCTCTTAAGTCGGAGGGAGGGGGAAATACACACGATATTTGAGGTAACCCCACAAGAAAAAGTCTAAAGGATTTATATCTGGCGAATGCGGATAGGGCCAATCAATGTCTGAACGCATTAAAATACACTGTTTTCTAAATATACTAAAAAGCTCATTGTGCTCATGTTTAAACAAATTTAATCTTTCTGGTGTATTTTATTTTATGTGATTACCATATGTATCAACAAAGTTATGAGCATTTAAAGTGGGGAAATGTTTTCTAAAACACTCTGTATATGCAAAAGAATACTTATATGATTAATTACCTACAAAAGTTGAAGTTTTGACTATTTGTAACGATTTCGACATCAAATTTTTACTTTTCATGTTTTTGAAATAATTCAGGTAGCCAAGTATTCCCGTTTTTTACAACTGCAGAATTGAGTGAAATAACACTAACTGTAAAGCTTTATTTCAATCTACAAACCAACGTAACAAAATTGGCCGTAACCGAAATAGTGTTTGATGTCTCTGTATCCAAATTACACTTGATAAATTTGACGTCAAACAGCTCCATGTATCTATCGTTCCTAATTTTGATTACACACATTGCGGGGTTACCTACTTCAACAGGAGTTATTTTACATATCCGGAGCACCTGGTTTCACTCCGCTCGTAGCAAGCTTGCATTTTTTACCGAATTTGCCAGATTCAGACTATTTACTTTTCTTTGGAAATGTGATTTCGGCATGAATTTGTATGTTTGTTTTTTTAATTAATAGTGTGTTATTCGATGATGTCATTAACGCGTTCGAAATCAGAATCAAATCAACCATTATTGCCGTCAATAATTACGTGCGTAATAGCAAATTGACGTTTTTAAAATCCAATCCTTAAAATCGATATTGTACAAAATTTTGTCTTCCTTCTTGATAACATGTTAAATAAATTATTCAGTTATGATAAGTCATGCCACATTATTACGATATTTATCTGATATCACATTTGTCAAGTTTAAAGATAGTTTTGATCATGATTTATATTCTTGCCAACGAAATTATCTATTTAAAACCATTTATATATACAAGGTGTGTCCAATTATGTTGTTTTTTATTAATATGGTTGACCAAAAACATACACAAAAGAACATACGATCGAAGTTGAACAATTAGACCAACATTTGACTATTGTAGGAAGTGTTTTTAATAAAGCCAAAACAAATTTTACCGTTTAACAAAGTTCTTTAATGTATGGAATAGATATATTTTGTGACAAAACAATGAAAACTATGATAATATCGACATATTTGATTGTCGACTTTCCTTTCCTCTGCAGTAATACACTGTTTCTCAAGCTTATGATGTAATTGTTTCACAATTAATACGCTTTGTTCAAAATTGTTCCCACTACGGGAATTTCATACGACGCAAACTGCCTAAAATAAATTGTTTACTTAGGCATATTGTAGTACTAAAACTTCATGATCGTCAGCACAGTATTGTCAATAAGTTTGGTAGCTCTGTGTTCATGATTGCCCTGGAATTATTTGACATCCCATAGTTCCATGTTCCGTTTATACAATTTTGATTTTACACGTGGTGGGTGTTTCTAGCTACACAGAAATTGCTTGCCTTTTCGGAGCACGTGTATAATCTATCTTGTCAGTTCCAAAAATTCCCTTTGCTTTTGAATTGTGATACAGACATGGATAAGTATGTTTGTTTTTTATATTTACCAAGGACCTCAGAATTTTTATTGCTTCCATTACAATATTGATTATTAGAATAATATCTCTGTATCGAGAGTTATCATAGATTAAACTTCATGTTCTTCTGATTCTCAATTTTAATTACACACTTTCAATAAGGAGCTAGATAATCAGGAGCACCGACTTTTCCAGAGTACGAGGTGTCACCCCCTCCTGGTTGAAATTCACGTTAAACACACTAAAACATAGAATAGCTGCTTCCGTAGTCAGCCAAAGTGGATATACAAATGTATTTCTGATTGAGAAAGCAGAAAAAGGAATGGAGATAAGTTGAAATGTAAGCATTGAGAACAACATGTACTAAATTGAGGTTTGATGATAAAATATGGAAAACGAACTCTTGGTAATTTTGAAAAAAAATGCAATATGATTATAAAACATATCAAACGACCGATGTTTTAAGATGATGCAACTGACTGTAATATTAAATATGTAATAACGTGCTCAAGAAGTTTTATGGGTATTTTAAAAGAACATGTGAAAGTGGGGAAGTGCCAAAGAACAAAAGATTAGATTCGTTGTAATTGTGAAAGCTGTTTTTTTGTATTTCAAAATGGGATCGTGTGATACTTAAGTATGCAAAATCTGTATATTTTAAAACTAGACCATAGTTTAGAAGGATTGATAATTTATATATCCATTATAAAACGTAAAACATTCTAGGGTTGTGTTAAATAAAGTAACGATGGTAAAGCGAGATATATGTACGAACACTTAATTCTAATATACACTGACTTTTTAGTGATATACAGCTATAGATATTAAAAACGTTTTAATACTACAGTTTATCAAATTTTCAATATTTCGACCGCATAATTGAACCTAGATATCATAAAACGTGAGAAATTCGAGGCACATGAATAATGACAAGAGGGAGTGTGTCTGATGCGGTACGTGTGTGTTTACTTTCTGGTTTTTATTATCATTAATGACTTAATAAAGATATATTGATGACAATCGCATTAGTTTAACATATTTAGACAAATTTGTCGTTTATTGTGGCCAGCATTAACGTCATACACAACATAAGGCCTATGTAGACCTTTACAGTGTAGCTAGCACGTCATTATAAATACCCCTGCCACCTATGCAAAATGTTTTTTAAAAGATGACTTTGTTAAGCAGACATCAAGCAATGTTCCCTCATAATGTAACTTAACTGAGAATAGATGAATTACTCTTCTTCGTTTATCCACAATAAACAGTACCATTATAAGTTTTGCTGGCTAGGCATTGTTTATCCAACCCAGTAAAAGATTTATTTAAAAATGCCAATGATGTTCCTATACAGTGTATATATAATGGAAGGGATAATGCTGGAAAATAGTGCAATATGTCTCACATAAAACAAACCCGTATATATGAGGTATATAACAAATCAATTGGCTCTCATATTAGTCTGCTTAAACTTATAAATTCTTGTATATAACAGGCTTTTCATGGCTCGGCCTTCTTGCAGAGTGTTATTATTTGTCTTCAAATGATCCACATCAACGTTATCATCGTTTATAAAGTAGACTTATACTTACTTATTAAAATCAAAGTTATGGTCTAGAATGATGGCGATGACTTTCTAAGAAGTCGTCATTTCATTCTGCACATGATGATCTTGGAACTACAGTTCTACTCTTTCTGAAGTTCTACATGAATGCTCACAAAAATATTTAAAATCCCAAAATACTTTGACCTTACCTTAAAGAGATATATTAATTTGAATAACAAGATCTGAGATACCAATCGTCGAGTATAATAATTTGTATGTAATAATAAAAAACAAACATCCCAATCACAATCCAGAAGCAACGTAAAAACTTTGGAAATGACAAATAAGGTTAGACACGTGCAGAAGTGAGGCTGGGTGTTTCAGAAGGGTAATTACCTCCTGTTTGGCTAGCGACACCCGATTTTTGATTGATTGATTGATTTATTTATTGATTGATTGAATTGGGTTTACGTCCTACTCAAAATTACTTTGCTTACATAGAGACGTCACCAGCTTAAGAAGTGCCATAAAGTATAGTTTTATTCTTTGAATTGCCAAAGCTGTCGTGACATCGGTTTGTGAAATCTCTTTCGGGGGTCCCCGTTCTTTTCATTTCTATATGTCAAGTGTTTTGCGAAAGACAAGTCACTACCTATCACGCACACTACCAACTGAGCTACCGTGATGGTCTGTGTGTATCCAGATTTTTGCATTCCTGGTTTAAATGAAATTTTTCACTTGTTTATAATGTATTGATAGTTGTTAAATCACAAACAAATCTAATAAACATAATTATCCATGTCTGAATCACAATCCAGAAGCAAATTAAAATTTTTGGAACTGACAAAATAGGTAAGACACGTGAAGTTCCACCAGGGAAGTAAGGCTAGGTGCTCCGGAAGGGTAAGCACCCCTGTTTAGCTAGCTACATTCGCCACGTGTGTAATCAAAATTATGTGAAAGGAAAATGGAACTATGAGACCTCAAATAAATCCAGTGCAATCCTGGGCATAGAGACATCAAACTTATCATATTTCAAAATGTGTTTATTGATAAACTACTATTTATTCTAATAGGGAGATCATTTTGAACTTATTGTAGTGATAAAATAAACCAGACTTAATTCACTTGCTACCGTCCAAAATCGTGAAATGTTCTAATCACAATATGTGTTTTTTTCCTCGTACCCGCGTCTCGTCGTTTTGACAGTTTTCTCATTTATTTGTATTATGTCGTGTTCTAGGTTTCGTTGGCTGTTGTAAAATTTATTTTTTTACTTGCAATTTTCTTTTTCCTATTGTAACATGTACATGTAACTCGTAGTTTGAAATACATAAAATGTATTAGACGTGACGATTCAGTAAAGAAAATATTAGATAAAATGAAGTCTACGCCTTTGTTTACAAACAAGTTCCTCTAATGGATCCCACCTGTTAAACGTTAGTTTTACAATTTACGTTGCATTAAAATTCTGATTTGGACATTGGATTGTAGGTTCGTTTTTGATTTCAAAACATAATGTATATATGCAAGCAATAATCATGCGCAATCAAATATAAGTTTTAACGTATGCTAGGAAATTTGAGGAATATAGTTCCGTTTCAAATTTTAATTTAATTTGGATATAAATACTTTTAAACTTATATTTGATTTTGCCTGAATAATGCAAGTATTACAAAACATAAACTGTACATGTTTTTAACTCTGTAAAATGACACAAAATGTTCTTCAAAGAAGAAACTAGACCTCTACATGCACTTCTTTAATGTTAATAAATAAAAAGGAATTTACACCACTGTATTTGTCTGAACACCAGAGTGTTACAGGCTGATGGCAAGTAATGGTTAAAAGAATCAGTAGACCATCATTAAATATATGACATCATATTTGATACCAAAGCTTTTTATTATTACTTAAAATACAAGGTTAATACATGTATGACATTGCTAGATTTGTATCACCGATTTTTAATTAGCATTGTTTAAAACAAAGAGAAACCGTAAATATGTGTCATGGTGCATAATTACATATTATACCAGTTTTAATTTACAGCATTAACTAGATGCTCCCAGGAACCTGTATAGCTCAGCTAGGTACAGTTGTTGCAGAATGAAAATCAACAGATTGTCTAATGTTTAAATAAACGCTTGAAATTTATTACACAATATTTATTTCTATCACAAAATTTCAATATTATTTCTTTTCAAAACTAAACCATAATTCAAAATTTTGAGACAATACATACCAAGTATCATTGACTTTTCATGTATAATACCTGAGAAATTTTCTTTATCCGAAAAATGGTCAATGGACCATGAAATAAAGGTCAAGGACAAAAACCATAAGGCAGTCGGACTAATGTACTATCCAAGCTCTATACCAAATATCATTGACTTACCATGTGTAGTATTCGAGACTCAGAGAAACTGACCTAATCCAAAAAGTTCAACATAGTCACTGGAGAGTTAAATTTAGGTCAAAGACAAAAGTCATATGGCAAACTGACATGTACTCTTCAAAACTAATATACATACCAAATATCATTGAAATTGGCCAAGTGGTTTCACAGGAGTTGATTTTTAAATGCAGATGTTATTTTAAAAATACCAAATGTAAAGACCCAATGACCATTGTGGCCGAGTTTGGTTCCAATAGGCTTAGGGGTTTTAGAGAAAAAGATCTTTGATATTGTTCCCATAGGGTCCATTGTTAACCTATGTTCCCCGCTGGTCGCCATTTTGGATTAGTGGAGACTTAAAAAAACACCGGTTTCAGAAGGTACCATCTAAAGACTACTATGACCAAGTTTGGTTCCAACTGGCTCAGTAGTTTCAGAGAAAACTATCTTTGAATGTATTTTTTTATAAGGTCCAATGTTAAAATATGTTCTGCGCTGGCGGCCATCTTGGATTTGGTGCGGCCCTCAAAAACCCCAATATTTGAGGGGGCCATTTAAAGACTATTGTGGCCAAGTTTGGTTCCCATCGGCTAAATTTGATATTGTTCCCATAGGGTCCAATGTTAACCTATGTTCCCCGCTGGCCGCCATCTTGGATTAGATGCAGACTTAAAAAAACACCAGTTTCAGAAGGTACCATCTAAGGACTACTGTGACCAAGTTTTGTTCCAATTGGCTCAGTAGTTTCAGAGAAAAATATCTTTGAACATATTTTCCCATAGGGTTTAATGTTAATCTATGTTCCCCGCTGGCGGCCATCTTGGATTAGGTGCGGACATGTTGGACACAATTTTTAAAGTAGGCCACCCAAGGACTGTTGTGACAAAGTTTGGTTGCAAATGGCCCAGCGGTTTCTGAGGAGTTGATCTTTAACGACGGACGCAAAGTGATGGCAAAAGCTCAGATGGCCTTTTAGGCCAGGTGAGCTAAAAATGTATTTCTGATCAGTTTTGTACTATTACACCATTATGTGGCATTCTAGTAGCACACGTCCTGGAATATTGCCGATAAACATTGTCCTCTATGATGAACCAAGCCAGCTAGTAAAGACCTACTACACAACGCTTCCTTTCCTTTGGCTTGGGTCGAACACACAGTGATGAGACAGACAACCGAGTGTTTGCAAACTTCTCTGTATTGATAAACTGTTATAACTGAATGTTCTTCATATGGTCATTTGAAAATATAATTATTTCCCGGAGAATATAATGCAGATGTAAGTCAAATAAATCCAAATTTAGTGATATCAGTCTGCATTTCCAGGATTTGAATTCAAACGAACGGAATCAATTAATTCGGAATGACAATTTGAAATAACCATTGCCTCAACAAGTTTTGAAACAATAGCGTGGTCAAATTCAATTGCATGGTCGGACATTCTCCATTGGTTAAGCATGTTGTAAATCCGATATTTTGCTTTTTTACTGTCTGCCTCAATCTGTTCAATGTCAGCTGTAGTTAGACCAAGACTAATTCCCAATGATTTCCATTCCATACCAATCTTCTCCGCCATTTTAATCAATGAATTGTCTGAGAGTATACCATTTCCTGTAAACATCAACGGAATTTAAACATCAATTCAAACAGTAATTAGATATTATAAATACGCAACCACCTGATATATTTTTATTATTTGTGACATTGTTATCGAGGTTAATTTTTCAAGGAAACCCCCAGGAATAACTTTTGGACACACATGTACTATGTCGATAGGTGAGTTTACATATTTCAATGAATGACATCGACGTTCCACTTGGTAAAATATGATATATCTAAGGTCTATCTATAATATATTTGTCGGATATGGTTTGATATTTTGTATACTTTAAGCGTATCTTTTTGATCCATCTATTGATACTTTCTTACCAAACATGGTTGTATAAATTAAATATATGTTGAGATGTTATACAGTAGTCAATATCAGTTTTAATAGTTTGAAGTACACGTCTGGTTTTTCATTTTGGTTCAAGCAATTTGGAATTCAAATATCTAAGGTAAACTGTATAGTCGTTTAATTCTGAGTGAATAGTTTTCGCGGTTCAGACTCGAACTTATTCACGGGTATAAAAGTTTAAAATGCAGTGAACAGTGTTAATAATTTTCTGTACGAATAATCTCTGATTAATGGATGCTATATAAAAATATTCAATTTCGCGCTGTCAAACCGGGAATGAGGCGAAATTAAACTATACAGTAGTCCTTCAAGGAATTTTGTATTTAATATTTTAAATACTTTGGGATCTAAAGGCATATCCAATAAAAACCATTGAATTGGGAGGAGAAACTTCAAACGTTTAGTCACTGTGCGCAATGCACAATGAAAAAATTGGCCTAAGTAAACTAAAATAGAACGTATATAGACTGTTAAATGATCTTGATTGTTCGTCAATCATGTAAGGAAAGAGTGTAATAAAAATCAAAACAACACAAAGAATATACCACTAAGATTTATATGCAAACGGGAAACTGTAAGCACATATACCACAAACTATGGCACCAAAGAATTCATTTACACATTATTCGTGTTCTATATTGTTTTAAGCAGGATATGTCATCGATTTACATGTATATCATTTGATGTGACAGAGGATCCTCATCATATAGCTTATAAATTATCTCCATAAAATACTTTTCACTACTTCTTTCAAATGTTTAATGTGCCTACTATGCATAAAGTATCTGACATATCTTACCGTCAAAGAACTTTATAAACCGCTCTGCAGAACTTTTTACATCGTCAAATCCACATTTTCCGAGAGCCGCCAAGATTAACCTTACCTAGAATAGAAATTACCTTAGTTGTTTTATAACAAAAGTATTTAGCATGAGCAACGCAAGCGACACAAGTCGCAGTAACTTTAAGACGCATATTTATACCATCTAAATTGATGTAACGACTGAATAAAGATTTTGATCGAAACGATGCCGAAAAGTTATGGCAGGCAACCGCCCAGAGAGCATAAAAGGAGTAGCACATCCTTATGAACACTTTCATTCTACTCATTGTGGAACAAATTATCTTGATAGGAAAATAGTTAATATCGATGTTCACGCAAAGCATATGGTTATTTAACAAACATTTTGAGAGAATCAGTGTTTATAATCACTAAAGTTTTAAACATCTTGTGATCGGAGATTCCATCTAGTCTGTTTTAATTTAATCATAGCAGGTTAAATGGAAAAGTAAAATTGGAAATAATTAAATACCCTCTTCGATAACTTTAACAGATCTGCATAATACGATGTTGGTAAGATACATTCCATTTAGTATTTAGTATCATGAAGCTAGTAGCAATGTTAAATCTGGAAGGGATAATTATAAGAACTTGAATAAAATGAAATAATGTTTCCTTTTGCCTTTTGAAACGGTTTGATAGTTACAAATAGAAGTAAACTCACTTTGTTTACAGATTGAGGTTTCTCTTTAATCCAGCTTTTCATAAACTCTTCACATTTCTTCCTATGTGTTTCATGCTGGGAGTCCCATTTGGTTTTCATTGTCAATCTACGTATCATATTTTCATCTTCTAAAGCATGCACAAACTTGTCCCAGTCTTTCCTATCACCGTTTATGTTTAATTTCCAAGCTATATACTTTACCAAGGCTGTTTCTGAAATCGAAAAACATGTTAGTTTTTACGACACAGGTTTATCGTTAAAAACTAATATACCAATTAATATCTATATCACAATCAAAGAGCGAAGTAATGATGGAAAATCAAGTTTAGCACTTGGACTTTCATCGCAAAAGCGAATACTGGTGGTCCATAAGGGCAAGCATCTCCTGTTTAGCTAGCTACATTTTCGCGTCACGAAATGTAATGCATTTTAATGTTAAACAATATTGTCGAATATTGAAGTTGTTACAATAGTTTCTTTCCATAGGTATGTAAATATGGTAAAAATAAAAGCCTACCAATTGCAACCTATCTACTAACCTTTGGTTTCCATGACAAACCGTGATCTGTATGTGAAAGCAACATTATGATGTCCCTAAAATAAGTATTATGTATAATACATAAATTGGTTACATAAAAAGATGTTTTAATAACTTATAACTTCCAAAGTGTTAAACTTTAACATTTTTATCACATAAAAGTTAAATCAATTTAGTTTTTATTAAAAACAGCCTGTTTGAATTTAATTTTGAAACATTAGACCGCTGTTTCGGGATTTAATCCTTCAACAGTAGTGCTAGAACCACAAATGTTAAAACCCTTAGAGTTAAAAAATACACATATTCAAGATGCGTTTCTCATAAACAAATACAGAGCGGGATGGATATTAATGTGCGTCAAAAATGTGAAATTTACACAATGTAACAGAGTTTTTGATAAATTTATTGGTAGAATTATAACTAAAAATGCATTGTGGAAATATATTTTGAAGAAATTATGGAGAATTGTACCTCTTTTTCCAAGTAAACAGGAAATTGGGCTAGTTGTTTTTGAGAATTAGCAGATTCATTTTCCAACAGAAATTTCAGATTTCCACGAAAGTATTGTTCATCTCTTTGGATGTTTTCGTCGACAGAAAACAAGTTACAAGTCATACAGTCTGGATAGTTTCTCTGTACTTTCAATGTTGATCTATAACATTCAGCATCAATGTTACCACTAAAACGTAAGTGTATGTTTTCGCCCTCGGATATACAAAATTCTTTACTCGGAACCGGACCTGCAGAATATCCTTGCGTCATCAATTCATTGACATAGGTTCCCTTATTGACTGATGAAACACAGGCTATAATGGTATCATTGAAATTAGAGTTCTTTTGTTTACATACAGCATGCATCTTTATTTCATTGCTGTGTTTTACCATTTCAATGGCTGACTCTAACACGTGTTCAATTGGTGTATCTCTGGGTAAGAATAAACCTATAAACCTGAAATGAAAGTAAAAAATGACAATTTTATACACATAATTGTCTAGAGGTTATTTTATCAGAAATGCATCGCTTTAGTGATTTTTACAAGGTTTTAAAAAAGATAAGTGTAAATTATTTGAATATAATATTCCAATTATGAAAGAAATAATTTGTATCTGCCATCTGGTTTTATTCAGGTAAATTGGCTGTTTAAATTGCTTAATATTAAATCAATTGGCATATAATATTTTGTTTATTTAACTGTTGGTCTCGTATTTAACATGTAAGCAAAATTATTCCGATATTTTTTTTAATTTAAAAGACTATCAAATTCATTTTTCTTACAAGATATGAGAAACATCTTCAGGAATGGTTACATTAGCCACGGTTCCATTTATTGTACAATCAGCAAACTTCCATTTCCCATCCTTTATGTGATACATTGCATTGAAATTTTCACTATTCCCTAAAACATTGTATAAAGTTGATATAGAGTTATCACAACAAATAATATAGACAGATGCCAAACATTTTTTCTTCAAAAAATTACCATTGTATGTGTAAGGTATTGATGCTTCTTTAACAAAATGATTGCAAAGTTTATAATCATTTTTATTCTTTCTAATTATCTATTTATTTGAAATAAGTTACAAACATAATTAATTGCATATACTGATAATTTGTTCAGTCTCACATGGAAATTGAAATTAATAGTTACCAAGATGTCCTAATCCACTGAATTGGAGGTTAAATGGTTTATTTGTTGCTGTGTCGCAGTCAAAAGAAATAACGGAAGTTGCTTCACAAACATCTGATAATACTGCATGGTTTGCTTTCGCAGCTGAGATGTCACATTTTGGAATGTTATTTACCTGTTAAAATTTAAATAAAAAAAACTAATATTAATATCATCATAAGCACAAAAAACTTAATCTTACTTGAACAGTTGGGGAATGGTTTCATTAGCCATGCAAATGGCAGCAAGTCATACAAGACGCAACCAATAAATTTGTAGAGTTAACGTTGTTATTCCTGCATTTTTCTTCTTTTGTCACATGTCATGATTGTCGTAAAGACATGAATGCTTACGAGTAATATGCTTTGAAATAATCATCGCGTTCAGTATTTCATATTTGAGGTTTCTAATGAGCTCACTTGTTGATTGCAATGGTGGCGGGTGTAACTATCTAAATAGGAGGAGCTTACCTTTCCACAGCACCCAACCTCACTTCCCTGGTGGAAGTTCGCTTATTTAATCTAATTTGCCAGCTTAAAAGTTTTTATTTTGCTTTTGGATTGTGGTTTGGATCTGGATTGGTAAGTTTGTTTTTTATAGATGATTTATAAATAAACTGATCATTTCAAAAAATGTATTAAAATAAATACCGTGAGAGAAATCTGTGTTGGTTCTTCAAACGTTGACTCTGGAATCTTAATACTAACATCTTTGTCACCGATACAATTATACGTAATTCCCTCTTCTGGCACAAGTAACGTTTCTGGTTTTATTATTGTTACAGCAAGAATTTTTAAGTTGGTAAAACTATTTATTTGAAAGCCAACAAACTGTAAATGCTTAACAAACAAAACAAAATAAATAAACAACAATTTACACAATATGTCGTGTAATGACAAGAAAATAAAAATAAAATAGAAAATGTACTGGTTTAAATTACTATTTGGTTTAATAAAGAAGTTAGTTGTTGCAAAACAAATTTAACCCTTCACCCGCAGTTGCCTCATTTTGTATCGAAAGAGAATGTGAGAACGTTGGTGGCAGTTAGCAATGGTAATTTAACTACTCGTGTACTATAAACTAAGCTGTATTTTAGCATTGTATTGTGAAATTCAACATTGATACAGTAAAAAAAACTTTTGGAAAGTGTTGCAAGAATTGGTTTCTCATCGATGCAACAAGAGCAATTGTCGCTTGCATCGACAACACAATTTTTACTAACAGGAGAGATCAAACAAAAATTAAATTTCACAAAACTTTCTATTATTATTGCATTATTGTTACGTGATGCCTATATGTATTTGATATTTTATTTATGTTTAATATAACTATACTTGTTTGTTTGGTAAAGTGTATGGTTCTAGAGTTTCAACACGATTCCACTTTCTGTCATTAACGGAAACTTTTACCGCAACTGTGCGGTTATCTTCCGTAATCATATGGTAAGGTATGTACACCCGTAATGGAATCTGAAAGTTAAATTAATGCATAAAACGCATGCAGAATAAATATGGTAGTTTTCGATGTAAGTTAATGCGGAATAAAGAACGCCATTGTGGAGATATTACCTTAGCATATAATAGAAAATACCAGTGAAAATCATTAAATTGCCAAACATTGAAACAATCAAAACCAAACATACCAATCCATGTCCAAACCAAAATCCCAAAACAAAGTAAACATTTGGAACATTGAGCTTTCACCAGGGATGCGAGACTAGGTGCTCCGGAAGGATAAGCACTTTTTGTTAAGCTAGCTTAACCCTTGAAGTGTGCAATCGAAATTGGAAATAGAGGAACACGGAAGTCATATTATGTCAAATGTATCCAGGATATTTTTGGATACATATACAATATACTTGTTAATAATATTGTGATGACGGCCATAAACCTTTTTTAAGGCCTTGATAAGCCTAGGCATGCAATATCCTTGCGTGAACAATTTGTTTGTAAGTAGATTGCTTTGTTATATAGGTAGAAATAAGCTCTACTAAAGCGTATTGATTGTGAAGCAGGTATATTGTTACATAAAAAAGGAAAGTTGACAATAGAAAAATTGAGGTTTTTACATGTCATACAGCTTAAAGTGCAACCTTTGTTGGTGTAATTATTGAGGCATATGTCTAAATATCACACAGAACTCGAATCAGTGGTTTCTTGTATTTCAAGGTAGCTGGGATTGATTGCATGTTCCATAATCATCTCGACTCCAGCGTTATGGCAGAGAGAAATCAATATTTTTCTTTCATAAACTGTGTTATGAAGCTAATCAAAAAAAAAAAACAATTACATGACGTCATTATTTAGGGAACATGAGGTCACCTTGTGGGAAAAACTAAGTCTTTACAATTTAGATTGAATATTTGTGTTTTAGTTTCTACAATGGTATAAACCAAAATCTGGTACATTTTAAGCATAGTCATATTTATTTTAAAGTAGGACGTTGGATAACAAAGTTAGATTTTTTATATGTGGCGTCCATGTCTATACAAATCGTATTTGAAGTCAAATATTGGCTTTAAAATTAAAGAAAATCCATTACGAGTCTATCCATATAGTATAGGAAAATCTCTTTGTAAATACAAGGTACAAAGTATGTATATTGTTTTACCTTCAAAGATAGTTCTTCTAAAGTAGCTGATTTGATATTTGTAATCAGACTTGCTATCTGCTCATCATCACTGATGCACTCTCTGATATTAAATGATCTATGGTCCCTACAGGAACATATCAGGTCATCTTTTACCATGGCATCTGGTGAAGCGAATACGACACAACAGACACCATCATTGTGATCGCCTGTCTCATGTTGATTATCCAAGATCTCGTAGCTAGACGAAATATAGAAGTAACATATAATTGAATGGTAGAAATATCAAATATCTGTCTACATATTAACATATAACAAAAACATAAAAATAATTAAATGTTTTTAAGCTTAGAACATGTGTACAATATTAACTATCAGATTCCTAAATTATTGAATAATGAAGTTTCTCAAGAATTTATTGATTGATTGGTGCTTTTCTTATAATATATTGGTTGTTTTTCTCAATATCATTTACAATAAATAATATTATACCAATTGGCACAAACTTTGCATCTTTCTTTACTGATACAATCTATTTGTCTGAGGAAGTGTACTTTATGCAGAACCTTGATAAATCTTATGAGAATAAGTTATCGCAAAATCATTCACTTGCATACACATTGTAGATGGCAGTCTACCTCTAAAATTCCTACATTAACAAATGTGTGAATGTCATCCACGTTTTCTTTATCTAAAGTTAAAGTTTCCTGTACCATTCATTTTCAAGGAAGGCCTAGGTACTTTACCAGGAGGTGCGTACTCTTCCGGAGCACCCGGCGTTACTTCGTGGTTACAGTTCATGTGCCTAATTTTACTTGCCAGTTTTAAAAAGCGTAATTCTGGCATTTACCAATAATGATTTTTTTGATTTTCTTTATATGATTTATAAGGAATTAATTCAAATGAAACATCTATAAACGTACATAAAACTTTCTTCCTTTTTCGTTTTGTGTGTTGCTCTATCGTCTACTTTGTGTTGTTTGCCTTCTTCTTTAATCTGTCGTGCGTCTTCGCATAGCTTTGTGTTTCGTATCCATTCCGCTAATAGATCTTGTAATTCAGCTTTGTCAGTTTCGTGGATTTCTGATTTGACTTTAATATCAAGAAGAAGTTCTGTAGTTTTCTCAATTATTGCTTGGAGGTTTTGATTTTGTAATGACGCTTCTGCTGTCATCAACATATTCTCCAATGTTTTAGTTAGATATCTGTTAAAAAAGAAAAATAATTTTGATCGGGTAAAACTTGCCGCCTACATTATATTATGCCTTCTATCTATGCCTTCTTAATAAAATAAGTTAAACCAAATGATTAACTATTAAGTCACACACACACACACACACACACACAGAGAGAGAGAGAGAGAGAGAGAGAGAGAGGAGAGAGAGAGAGAGAGAGAGAGAGAGAGATTGATTCATACTGTCATTTTACAGAATAATGTTTTTTCTTGATTAATTAAAATGTTTTGAATGCGATGTAAAATTAGTATAAACCTAAATGTACATATTGTCATTGTTGTCTAAAAAAGTGTTAACAATTTATTATTGTTATATACAAATAAGTTCTATCATAACATAAATTTGCTTTTCTTGTAAAACCTTTAGACCACTACGGTAGCTCAGCGGTAGAATGCCAGCATCGTATTTGAGAGGTTCTGGGTTCGAACTTCGGCCATGTCTGACCAAGACTTGAAAATAGGCAGTGATTGTTTTTTCGCCAAGGTTGAAAAATCAAAGTCACGCGGTAGTCTGGAAAAGACCTTAAAACGATGCCCCGTGTCATGAAAAGCGTGATAGATTTAAGATCCCTCCTTGAACATTCCCCCTTAGCGGACTGCAAAAGTAAACACCTCTGCAACGTCACCTATAGCTGGTGACATCTCAATAAAAGTGAATGTTTTTACTCTGACGTAAACCTCATTTCAATCAATCAATCTTAAATATTTTCACCGTTTAAAAGAAATTAGTAGTAGTTAGACTGAGACAACCTTATCATTTGATTATATATATTTTTTAAAATGTTATGAATATCGATGATACGATACCCTCTATTAGCAGACGAAGTCTCTGTCCGTCTAATCTGTTCTAGTATCACTGAATTGCGTCAATGTCATCTGTTCTTGTTTTGTAATATGCACATCTAAAAAGAAATTATAATAATTAACATAAGTTTGTGTAATGATCTTCCGTTATCTCAGATGTTAGCAGTTATTTACTAATGCTGCTCTGATAAAACAATGAGGTTTCTCTTTATTGTCCCATCCGCGACTACCTTGTCCCATTCTGAAAAAGTTTGTTCCATTCTGAAACTAGCTTATTCCATTCTGAAACTAGCTTGTCCCATTCTGAAACTAGCTAATCCCATTCTAAAAACTAGCTTGTCCCATTCTGAAAACTAGCTTGTCCCATTCTGACACTAGCGTCAATAAGAAATAGACCAATTTTTTGGTAATTTATTCGAATTTCGGTCATTTTAGATACTGTATTAGATCGCCTTCTACCCCTCTTCCTAGGGACCTTTACCAAATGTGGTTTTAAAGAATATACCAAATCCAAAGGTTTCTGAGTAGATTTCAGAGATTAGGCCAAACATTCGTCACTTACACATATTCCCAAAATTTGGCCAATGAAAATGGTCCCAGAACAAAACCCGTTATGTACGTTAAAAAGCAAGGTATTAGCTTCGTATATTTTACATTTGAACACAATCGGTAGACAATTAAATATACAATAGTCATTTTAGTGATCTGTAGTAACGGCGGTAATCTTTGATTGTACAAACTGGCATCTACCTCAAATAGGGAGCTTTGTTTCATCTAGTAGCCCTCTGACTTCTAAAGAGAAGGATTGGCTAACAATTTCACTTTATTTGCATTCTTTTTCGCAAATTCGGTCAATCAAAACAGCCGAAAAAAACCTATTATGTTTGATAAATGTGTATCTACCTTCTATATTTAAAACTTGAGGAAAATCGGCAAAAACTGAATCCACAATGACCATTTTAGTGATTTTGCTTTTTGCTATTTATAGTTATTGCGGCCATCTTGAATGTTGCAAGGGGTCGCTTTGTACAAACTTTGATTAATCTACTTTGAGATCTATCACACTAAGTTTGGTTTCAATGACCGAGTGATTTCAGCGCAGAAGATTGTCAAAGAATTGATTATTTTAAAACGACCTAATCTCCATATTTTGCTAAAATTTAGTCAATGAAAAAAATTCTCAAAAAACCCGCTATATATATAAATTAAATATGGTATCTACTGTTTATATTTCCAATTATAATAACATAGGTAGAACATTGAATTCACAATGACTATTTTAGTGATTTGCTTATTATAGTAACAGCGGGTATTTTGGCCATGATGTCACCTTTTGAAAATTTTAATCTACTCAACCTATGGACCTTTACACCAAGTTTGGGTTTGTAGGTTTTTAGCTCACATGAGCCAAAAGGCTCAGATGAGCTATTGAAATTTATCACCGTCCGTCGTCCGTCGTGCGTCGTGCGTCGTCCGTCGTGTGTAAACTTTACATTTTAATCTTCTCCTGAAAACTACTGAGTCAAATTTGATGAAACTTGGTGACTATCATGCCTAGGTAACAGGCTTTCAAAATTGTGTTCGGGGTTTGACCACGCCCAACGATAAGGCTGCAAGTACTATAAATAGCCAAAAAACAAAAAAATCTTCTTCTCTGAAACCAAAAGCTGCAGGCAAATTTTGATTAGATATTTGGATTCAGGATAACTAGGAACATTAAAATTGTGTTTTTCTTGAAAATTAGACGAAAAATAGGTTACGCGTTTTTTGCGTAAAATTGCGTAATCTTTAAAATGAGACATTTATTGTTATAACTTCATAACGGCTGAAGATAATGGTATGGAGTTTTCACTGTTGATCTTGTCTTGCAATTTTCTTTCAATTGATGTCAAGGTCGAAGGTCAAGGGCATGTCCCAGTTTTGACCTTTGATAAAAAATGCTATTTCTTGTGATAATGGCATAGGATTTTCAGTTATTTGTAGGTATTGACATGACGATCATTTTGATACATAAATCAGGGTCATGGGTTCAAAAGTCAAGGTCACAGATGTCCAAGTATACCAAAATAGTTAATTATGCAAAACTTTGAATTTTTTGTATAGGCATGTATATCAAAATATTGTAGGTAATGGCACAATGGTCATTTTGATATATGAATAAAGGTCGTGGGTTCAAAGGTCAAGGTCACAGATGTAAACAAGTACTGAAATAGTTAATTATCTCAAAAACTGTAAACTTTTTGTATAGGCATGTATATCAAAATATTGTAGGTATTATCTTAACGATAATTTTGATATATAAGTAAAGTTCGTGGGTTCAAAGGTCAAGGTCACAGATGCGAATAAATACCTTAATGGTTAATTATCTTGGAAACTATTAACTTTTTGTATATGCATGTATATTATAATATTATAGGAATTAGCCTTGAAACCATTTTGATATATGAATGAAGGTTATTGATTAAAAGTCAAGGTCATAGATGCAAATAAATACTGAAATAGTTAATTATCTGCAAAACTATTAACATATTGTATAGCATGTATATTAGAATATTGTAGGTAATAGCACAATGGTCATTATGATATATGAATGAAGGTCATGGGTTCAAAGGTAAAGGTCATAGATACAAACAACTACTGAAATGATTATTTATCTCAAAAACTTTAAACTTTTTTGTATAGGCATGTATATAAGAATACTGGCCTTATGATCATTTTGATACATGAATGAACGTCATGGGTTCAAAGGTCAAGGTCACAGGTGAGCATTAAGGCCCATGGGCCTCTTGTTTAGAAAACTGTCTAACTTAACGCAAGAGCACGCGCATGTTTCATTATACCAAAGGCTCAGTTAGTTATAGGCTTTTGTGCTAAAACGTACCTGATATCTCTTCAGCAAGTTTTCTTATATGTCCTTGCATGTTTTGGAGCAAATCGTTTGTCTTTTTCCGTAAAATTATAATTGATTCATATAACTTTCCAGCATATTCATGGACAGTTTCCATAGTATTAACAGTTTTGTTTACAAGTGTTTCTACTTTTAAAGGATATTCCGTGAATGAATACAATGACTGGCTTCTTTTAATGAACTGGTCCACCTCTTTGATATTGTTTTCTATATCTCTAAGTTCAGCTATGTATATTCTGCTATGTCCTTTCTCTTTTCTACCTTCTCTTACACTACCACCGATACCCATTTCAAGTTTCAGTGCACCACAGTTTATGCCATGAAAAATATGTCTTTGCTATATACTTCAAAAATTTACACAACTATACTTTTAACACTTTTTTAAACCAAAGTTAGATTATTCTAGATTTTACTCCTATCTAATGGGTCCTGTATTGTGTACAAATATTATCCGTAATATCTAAAATAGCAAAATCTTGAATCAGACATAACCTCTTTACATCTACTAATAGGAATATATTTGACTTCCTGATTTAGAACTATTTACTAGTTATACTAAAATTATTCTAAATTCCCCTGAATTTACTCCACGGGTGTACAATATATTTCTAAAGGCGGTGGTTTAATATAGAGCAAAACAGTGTGAATATAATCTAAGATCAGTGTTTTAAACTACTAATATCACAGATAACAAATGGAGTTGTTAAATCTTTCCACACCAGGTGCGATGTCATAAATCAATTTATGGACTTACATAATTAAACACTTCATAATTTTCAATAAAAGGGTTGAACTTTAAAGCCATTACATTGATAAAATCAACCTATAACAAAACTATTACGTACATATATACATTCTTAACTTTAATAAAGTATAGAATTTGTGTATCTGTTTTGATCCTGAACATTTTTCGTTTTGCATGAGCACTCAAAGAGAATGCATTGATGTGTGTTTTTAGTAGGCCGCTTAACAAAACTGTTCTATGTATTGCAACTAGAGGATAATATTATTTTCTTACATTTTTCCGAAGAAAAACAGCGAATACATGTGCTGAATAGGGATTAATCTGAAATGAAGGAATACAAGACTGCAATTATATATTTGGTATTTATCGTATATATAATGTCGTGATGGTTTTTTATAGATTACTTATATTCAATTGTTTTCCTTTAATTTTAACACTACCGTTCCATTTGTTGTTAGCGTCACATTTAATTTGCAGTTTAAAAATATTCAATAGTCATAAAAATACACAATATCTAGAACCGTACATAGTTCTTGACCAACGCACTTTAATTATCTCTTAATAAGATGAATGTTTTTCTGCAGGTATTTATAAATTATGCGGGTCATTTATTAATATTTTATTCATACCACTCCATGTGTCATTTACTCCAGTGTCTTTCAGAAGGAAATATACCTGACAAGATTTAAGTGTGAGTTACACAAAAATTCAGAAAAACTCTTCTTCCGCAATGAATGAGAAACATTTAGTAACTACGGAGCCATTTTTGTAACACGAAGAAATATATTTCAAACTCGTACCCACTCATTTTTCAACTTGCGCACACGACTTACATGTACATAACTCGTGCATGCAACTTTCAAATTGATTTTGCAGAACATGTCTTTTAATAGAGATTTTGTTATAATCACCCATGTTGCTTTTCAACTCTGAGAATGTAAACAATGTCCTTGCATAGTCTTTTTCTAAAATCACCTTTAAATCACAATATAAAACTGGTTTTAAATGTTGATTTTAAACATTGATGAATTGTACATTTGATATATAACATAAAATTCAAAGCAGACATGTGACATTGATTAACATGACTGCAGATTAATAGAATGTTACATGAGTATTCATGTAGGATAGGCAAATCTCATCCGAGTTGAATATTTTAGTCAGAGAAGATGCCGAGTCTCTGACAGACATATTTAACCCCAAGAGTTAGATTTCCCTTTTCGACATGGATAAACTCATGATAGATTCTTTTTCTTCCATTTTGATGACAAGTTTTGGCTTGAAGTATCAGTTACATCGACATCGACGCAATCTTTGTAAAGCTAACTTTGTTATTTAACGTTTTACATAAAAATAAATATGATCATCGGACACATGTACCCGATTTTGGTTTATACAAAATGTATCAAATAGAAAACAAAGCTATGTATTCCAGTCTCACATAATAAACCTTGGAAACGCACTAAAAATTTCAAAATATTGGGAACTCGGGTGTCTTTTTCCCGCAAGACGAAGTCTTGTTTCCACAATATGACATCATTTAATTGTCCTTTGATAGTGACGTCACTGGAATTCTGTAGATGAAGATAAACGCACATGGGGGTGTAAAATATAGAATCTATCATGAGTATCCATGTAGGATAGGGAATTCTCACACCTGTGACATGGAAATCCCGCGTTTTACCAATGTGGGATTTCCTTGTCTCACCCTAGGGTTGAGACAGGCTACACGCCGAATTTCCCGCATAGTTATACCTGCTCTGAATTTATCGTTGAGAGAATTTGATAAGCTGAGAAAAGTTCCGAAGTCAACCAACAATTTCTCAACGTCACAATCACTTACACACGCTTAATTGATGACGTCACATTCATTTAATATGAGAACGTCTAAAAAAATTGATTACGTCATTTTCGGCAGATGGTGACATGAAAACTTAACATTTTATGCAATTTTATGTTTATTAATCATGTTTTATGTTGCGAATGTGTCAACTAAAAGCTAAAGCTCGTTCTGGACAAGAAAACATTCATCTTCGTTTGAGATATCTCTAACTTACCCTGTTACCAGTGTAAGATTCTATTAATCTCAACCGATGGATTGAATATTTCAGTCGGAGACGAGACTTGCCGAGTCTCCGACAGAAATATTCAACCCCGAGGGTGAGATTTCCCTATCCTACATGGAAAAACTCATAATTGATTCTTTTTCTTCCATTTTGATGACAATTTTGCACTTGAAGTATCAATCACATCGACATCGACGCCATCTTTGTAAATCTAACTTTGTTATTTAACGTTTTACATAAACATAAATATGACCATCGGACAAAATGTACCCGATTTTGGTTTATACAATATGTATAAACTAAAAAACAAAGCCATTTATTCTAATATCTTAAAATAAACATTTGAAACGCAGTGAGCTAAATTTTGAAGACTCGGATGTCATTTTCCCGCAAGACGACGTCATGTCTCCACGTCTCATGACGTCATTCAATTGTCCTTTGATTGTGACTTCACTGAAAGCCGCACTTGGAGGTGAAGATAAGCACGTGAAGGTGAAGATAGATTTTCCATCGTTTCTTCAAGTGGAAATCTCTATCTCAAACATAGTATAATGGAAGAAAGAAAATTCTACCATCGTTTATTCAAGCGGAAATCTTAAACATAGGAAGATGGAAGAATTATAGAATCTATCACAACTAGCGGTGCAAGATAGGGAAATTTTTAACTTATTGATACGCCTCTGATTTTATTGACACAATTTTGCGAAAAACCAGCATGTAGGCTATCTTCCATGGATGGAGATATCTTGCACCTCTTTTTATGAATTTTCTATCTGGAAAAAACGTCTAATTTCAATATGTAAAAGATAGAAACAAATCTTATGTACAAATCCTTTAGAATGTGTTCCAACTATAATTAGATGTCAAATATGTCAAAAGTGGAATCGCTTTGGATAACAATAACACTAAAATTCGATATAAGTTTTACCTTTGATTTAAAATGGCTCCCTCGCCTGTATTTTTTTTAAAATAAAACAAAATCCGACAAACTAAAATTTAACTCCGTGTAGCATTAGACGAGTGGCCTTATGTGCACATACGCACGAAGAGGACTAAGTAAGTCAACATTAGAAGAGTAATCTATTAAAACTGTTTTCTGAAAAACATATTTCTTCAAGCGCACAAAATGTGAACCAGGGGCACGAGAGCAAACTGCACGCACAAATATTTATTGCATTGCAAAAGAATGTAGCATATGCTGGTCTGACAAATTCCTCTTTAAAATACCAAAAAACAAATCAAGCAGGGTTTTATCACAGACCGGTGGAATTTCCCAATGCAATGAAAGCTTTGTAAGAAAATTGATTGGTATTGATATTTTCCGGGCTGATTCTTTAGCTTGAAGTATTTTCTAGTTAGTGTGCATTTTTTAAGAAGTACTCTTATTTACATATTTACCAATGTGCAAATGTCGAGTCAACTCGGGACAATATTTCACAATATCTGTTCAATAACTATTTTATTATAAAGAAAAATAAATATCGTTTACTTTCAAGTACGAGGAGAAGTCAGAAAGTTCATAGAACAGCGTATTCAGCCAAGCGTAACACACATTTTCTCTACTTTTTTAGACAACACAACATTCCGCCATTTTAAACATATCAAGTTTATTTGTCACAACATATTTGTGTAATTCTCAAAAGCATTCAAAGTTGGTGACCATCAAGCAATGCTGGAAAATCAGAGAAATTAAACGGCGAATGGACGAGGTGTACGGTGACAATGACCCTGCCTATTCCACCTTGGTGAAATGGTCAGCTGAATTTAAACGTGGGCGTACCTCACTGAAGGATGATCAACGGTCAGGTCGGCCAGCTGAGGCCATCACAAAGGAAAGTGTCACGTCTGTGGAGACCCTCGTCATGAATGATTGTCGAATTAGAATTAATGACATAGCTAGGGAGTGTAACATTTCACATGGAAGTGTATACACTGTTATCCACGGGCGTTTTGGGATGTCAAAAGTATCCAGAAACCTTAATGTGCAGGATCGCTTCCAGTCAAGTCGGGAGCTTCTTGGCATTTATAACCCGGAGAGCTTCCATTTACGTTTAGTAACTGGTAATAAAACATGGATTTATCATTGGGACCCAGAAACCAATAAAGAGTCCATGCAATGATAGCACCCTGCCTCCCCCCACACACAAAAGAAATTCAAAACCAAACCATCAGCTGGCAAAGTCATGGCCGCTGTGTTTTGGAATTCTAAAGGTGTTCTGTTAATCAATTATATACCTGCAGGAATATCTATCACTGGAGCGTACTATGCTGATCTAATAAAGCAACTGAAAGCTGCTATTAAATTAAAAAGGAGGGGAAAGTTTAGCCTAGGGGTATTGCTCCTTTTCGACAATGCTCCTGTGCACAAGCAGCAATTCGTGAATGCAAGTTCGAACAACCTTATCACCAACCCTACAGTCCCGATTGGGCACTCAGTGAATATTTCCTATTTAGAAATTTGAAATCCTATTTACGGGGAATCAGATTTCCTAATGATGATGGACTTAAGGCTGCCACAGAGCCATGGTTTCAGGACCAAGCAGAAGACCTCTATTTTAAAAGTATAGACAGTGTGAAAGAAAAGTGGGCTAAGTGCATTGGAGTAAATGGGGACTATATTGAAAAATATTAATAAAATATATGGTTTGTTTCGGCAATATATAACCCATTCTATGAACCTTTTGACCTCCCCTCGTATTCCATCTAAAACACAATTTTGTTGTACACAACATAAATATTGCACTAGTTCTTGTAAATGGATACAGGAACTAGTGCAATATGACATCAATACAGTCATAACGTCAACAACAGTCGTTTGATTTCATAAATAACAGCGTCTTGTGACAAAGCGTCCAATATGAAAACTTGATTAATTAAAATGTTTTGATTGTGATGTAAAATTAGCTTAAACCTAAATGTACATATTGTCATTGTTGTCTAAAAAAGTGTTATATACGAAAAAGTTCTATCATAACATCAATCTGTTTTTCTCGTAAAACCTTTAGACCACTACGGTAGCTCAGCGGTAGAATGCCCGCATCGTATTTTGTAATTTATTGCAATTTTGGTCATTTCGGATACTCTATAGGGTCACCTTCTATCCCCCTTCCTAGGGACCTTCATAACAAAATTTGGTTTCAAAGAATAGACCAAATCTTAAGGTTTCTGGGTAGAATTCAGAGATTAGGTCAAAAATACGTCATTACATATCTTCCTAATATTTGGTTAATGAAAAAGGTCTCAGAATGAAACCCGTTACGTACGTTAAAATGCTTAGTATTGGCTTTGTTTATTTTACATTTGAACAAAATCGGTAGATTATTAAATCTACAATAGCCATTGACAATTCCTTTTTATTTGCATAATTGCTAAAATTCGGTCAGTGAAAACTGCTCAAAAGGCAGCCTATTATATTTGTTAAATGTGTATCTACCTTCTTTATTTATAGTAATTGCGGCCATCTTGAATGTTGCCTGGGGTCGCCTTGTACAAACATTGATCAATCCTATCTTGAGATCATTCACACCAAGTTTGGTTTCAATTGACCAAGTGGTTTTTGGGCCGAAGATTTTCAAAGAATTTACTATTTTAAAATTTGCCCTCATTTGCATAGTTTGCTAAAATCTAGTCAATGAAATTTCTCAGAACAACCCGCTATATATTTATATATTTATGATGGTCATGTATCTACTTTTTTATTTCCAATTTGAAGAAAATCGGTAAAAAATTGAGTCCACAATGATCAATTTAGTGATTTTACTATTTGGATTTGTAGGGTTTTTTTAGAAAAATGTTTAAGTTTACGCACGAGCGCACGCACGCATGTTTCATTATGCGAAAAGCTCAGTTTGTTATAGACGTTTGTGCTAAAACGTATCTGATATCTCCTCAGCAAGTTTTCTTATATGTACTTGCATGTTTTGGAGCAAATCGTTTGTCTTTTTCCGTAGAATTATCATTGATTCATACATCTTCCCAGCATATTCATGAACATTGTCCATAGTATTAACAGTTTTGTTTACAAGTTCTTAATTTTTAAAAAATATTCCGTGAATGAATACAATGACTGGTTTCTTTTAATGAACTGGTCCACTTCTTTGATATTGTTTTCTATATCTCTAAGTTCAGCTTTACATGTTCTGTTTTGTCCAATCATTTTTTCATATTCATTTACACTGCTACCGATACCCATTTCAAATTACAATTCACTACAGTTTATTGAATGAAAAATATTTCTTTGCTATATAGATAGAACAACTCTACCTTTAACACCTTTTTTTTAAATCGACGTAGTTAGTTTACGCTGGATCTAGTTCCTTTCATACTGTTACTGATTAATGTTTCCTTATATTGCAGGCGTTTCTTTTTGCGCGAAAATTAATACCGAGCAAAAATTATATTATCCTTTTTGTGTCATAGCGCACATTTAAAAAACGCCAAAATCAAACTGCGCGGTCATCTCTAAAATTCATATACTTCGAAAATAAATACACTAGAAATTAAATACGTTCACATTATCACTCTTGTACTGCGTGCAAACATTGCAATTCCTTAGTATCTAGATTCAAACATCATACTGGTATTTAACTTCCTGGTATGGTACTGTCTGCTAGTAAAACAAAATTATCCCGAATTTCCTTGAAGACACTACGCGGGAATCCAACTTACTTCTTAAGGCGGAAGTTTAATACACAGCAAACTCGTGTGAATTTTTCGTATGCATGACTATCTAAAGACGAATTCTAATACATTTTTATAAATACTACTTTATTTTTACTTCAGTGTTCTTCGGATTGAAATATACTTGACCACATATACGAAAAACAAAAATAATTATTACCTTTCTTCCTAAATGACCTGAAATGGTTTTTGGAAGAAAAATGTCAACGATATCCTTGTAAAGTCCCTTTTTTAAAATCACCTTTAAATCACAATATAAAGCTAGATTTAAATGTTGATTTTAGACACTGAGAAATTGTAAATTTGATTTATAAAATTTAAATCAGACATATAATATTGATTAACAACGACTACAGATACACACAGTTCACATGGTATGTGAAGTATTAAATGTGTCACTTTAAATAGATATCAAGAAATAAATTACTTTTTATATCGATAGACGATTTACGTTTATTAATACATAATAAGTAGTTATATATTGGCATTTTATAAGACTCGCATAGATACATGTAAACAAACAAGGCAAACAAATAGTTTTACCTCTTTTATCATCTATCAACTCTGAACCACTGCGGTAGCTCAGTTGGTAGAGTGCTAGCTCCGTAAGAGGGAAGTTGTGGGTTGGAACCCCGGCCGAGTCTTAGAAAAACCTTGAAAGTGGTTAGTGACTGGTTTTCCGTCAAGCACTCGGCATTACGAAATAAAAGTCACGATTCTATCGGATGGGACCTTAAAATACACCCGGTCCCGTGTCAGGTGGGGTTGGCACGCTTAAGACGAATAATGCAATCAGCGCAACGCACAGGCAAAATGTCTGTACTTTCGCATTATTTGGCGACGTCTCGATATAAGTGAAATATTCTTGACTGTGACGTTATTTCAAACACCATTGCTCAATTATATTAACTCTGAGTGGAACACCTAGCTGTTGTATTCAAGTACACCGTTATTCGACTTGTTTTAAATTCAATAAAATTAAATGATATTACTTATTAGATAATTAAGTTTTGCTTCACGATGCAATGTACGAACAAACCTCTAGTTATATTATGTGAATTTTTCTTTTTGAAAATTCTTACATTCCGTACGAATCCGTCAAAATATGTTCAACAGTTGCAGAGTCATGGGGACTAAGTGTTAAACATGCCAAAAATGCAAAAGGATGCGATAATAATAACACTTAAATTCATTTTAAGTTTAACATCTAATTTTCAATGGCTCGCTAGCTTGTATTTTTTTTCAGCAAAACCTTTTTTTCGTGCAACAACCAGGGTTTTTTCTAAAAGTAATTTCTTATTGGCGTAGAAATACTTTTTTGCATATTTACCAATGTATTCGGTATTTTTATTTCGGATTTCAATACTTTTAAAATGTTAGATGAACTTAAGTTAGTGTCAGATTAAGACGTCCCCGCTAGATGACTTAGTTTAACTAGGGCTAGAAAATTGAGAACAGTAACCAATTCATTTTCTGATCTAGGTCATAACAATGCAATGAGTTGCTATGAATCCTCCTTGGTAAATATATATAACCAAACTTTGTCGTATTTTTATGTTTCCCTTGTGTTGATATATAATAATACAAGATGACGAAATATTACTAATCGTGCAGTCGAAAATATACTTGCGAGCACTGCAGGAACTAAAATTGATAGCATATTATTTATCGGTGATTGCCGGAGTTTAAATATGTGAACCAAAGAAGTGAGACTGGTTGCACCGGAAAGGTTAGCGATTATATACGATTTTATTTATTTACTTATTTATTTTTTAATTCTCAGTAAACACCTGCACCGAATGAACGCCTCTGGTTTCCTCGACTAAAGAAGTAATGGAATAAAGCTTAATTTCAATCGACAAAAATAAAAATATTGTGTTATGTTTTATTTAATTTGGAAATCATAACAACTGCTATCGCAGTGAAGTATCGATTAAGAATTTGTAAATTTGATAATTCTTATATTCGATTTTCCACCTGAGTTCTCTTATTTTCAAACATTCTTTAATGATATACTTCAAAAAGTAATAATACGAATTCAATTTCGATCTTTTATCATGTATATGAAATCCGTATGGATTTATAACTGTTGATATTTGTCAGGTTAATAATGATGTATGCTAAATTTCTTGGTAAAACAAAAGTATTTACGTAAGCATGCATTTATTTTGTATGTCATGTGTAATTTTTAAATAGCAAGAGATAGATTACTACACGTTGGAAAAAAGGCCTACGGTTTGGTTCCTGTGAGGATATATGATGTAAATCGAAATTCAATTGACCCCTTTCAATTTCCCATTGCGCGTACGTGCCTGTATCTACTTACGACGAATAAAACTCTATGATAATATATGTACGTGTATATTTTTTTAAATACAATAAAAAATATCAATAGGTTTCGTTGAAGAAATTTCTTAATTAAACCTGGTATAATATTAAATGTGCTTCATCATTTACTTTGTGTGTTTTATTTGCAATAAAAATCAGCGAAAAGTACTATACATTAATTAGGCCATACAACAATCCTAATAGAATGGCTATTCAATCAAAATGTGATCTGATTCGTACTATTGTTGTCAATGGAAATCAATGAAGCCGTGATAAGAAACCAAACAGATGTAAAACAAATTACTACGAATAACAAGAATATTTACTATCACTTTGTGTTGAAAAGAGATATATAATCAACCAAAACAATACCGATCCATGTTTCAATTACATCCAAAAAATAAAAGGAAATCTTAGAAACCTGGAAAATAGGCGAAAAAGGTGAGGTTTCATCGGAACAGTGAGCCCAGGTACTCCGAAAGAAAAATAAGCTCAAGATAAGGAATAAAACACGTGGCAGGTGTAGCTAGCTAAACATGAGGTGCTTACCTTTCCGGAGTACCCGACCTCACTTCCTTGATGAAAATTCACGTGTCCAACCTCACTTGTCACTACTAAAGTTTTACTTTGCTCCTGGATTGTGATTCGGACATGGGTTAGTAGGTTTTTAATAAAAAGAACATTGAACTAGGAGACAACAAATATATCTGGGATAATTGTAGATATAAATACATCATACTTGTGAACAATATCGTAACTAGAATTGTTAAATCAAAAACAAATAGCCGATAAAAATAAACACACCAATCGAGGACCAAACTATGATATCGAAGCAAAATACATATAATAACTTTAAAACAGACAAATAAGTTGGTGGCAGTTCATTTATTCACTTCCTTATTCGCCCTTCGCATGGTAACATACAATAAAATATAATATATTAACTAAAATGGTGTCATATATAACAATTTTATGAGTAAATTCGTCCATATTTCCATAATAAAATATGCTTTAAATTGAAACCCTTCATTGAAACGGACTTCCCTCGGGTAAGTATATGTTTCTTGCAATATATATTTAAGGCGCCCAAACAAAGTTTGGCGACTTATTGTTTTTGCACCGTTTCTTATTATTATTATTATTATTATTATTATTATTATTATTATTATTATTCCTCTTCTTCTTCTTCTTCTTCCGGCCATGAACTTGTCCAACCAATTTTTTGAAGACCGTTGGTCCAAACTTCACATGAAGAATGATCCCCATCTTCTTTCCCAGAGGCCGAGGTAAAATACCCAAGGAGTCATTAGGGGAGGGGCAGGAGGGCGGGGTCTTAAAAACAATAATGCTCAATTTTGCTATTTATACTATATTTTCTACTATGAAACCATATATATTCATAATCCGTGTCTCGAGATGTACAAGTCTGTATCGCAAAATTTTCCCGATAGTATCAGGGAGGGTGGGGATGGGTGAGGCAGTGTGCTTACTTTTAAACGGTTAATATCCCAACCCATAAACTATATATTTTTGGTTCTACATGAAAAGTTGAATAGAGTGATACTAAAGAAAGTCCCATGGGGTCATTCTTGATGGAGGGTGGGGATGGGCGGGGCTTGGTACTAACTTTTAAATGGTTGATATCCCCATCCTGAAACTATATATTTTCCGGTTCGGCTTTTAAAGTTGAATAGAATAATACTGCAGAAATACAAATGACGTTTTTCCAGAGGAGGATGGGGACAGGCGAGCTGGGTACTAACTTTTGATCAGTTGAGATCCCCACCCCTAACATATAAATTTTCTTATTCTTTATGAAAAGTTGAATAGATTGATACTTAAGTAAAGCCATATGGTCATTCAATAGGAGAGTGGGGACAGGTAGGTCTAGGTACAAACTTTGAGATCCCCACCCTCAAACTATAGTTTTCTTCATGGGATAGCTGCTATCATTTTGTTTAAAAATTAAAACAATAAGCTTATATTTTCATTGTAAAGGATACTTAAGTAATCACTGATCCATGTCCAAAAGCTCTCAAGCTAAATCTTTTTTATAAGCAACACTTATGGTCATTTATCCCTGGGGGATGATTTATAATTCAATTAGATAGAGTAACTGTATTTAGTTATCAATATGACATTTCATTGGTAAATGCTTAGATTAATTTAAAATCAACACATCATTAGCTCATCAAAGCAACAGGTTGTGATATTGGGTATAAGTGATGTCATTCAACTTTGTCTATTGTTTGAATATCAACCAATTGGATTCATGTTCTACTTCTACTTTCATTTGACACCAAGACAATAATTTTTTAGAATAAAATGTCAGAGAGAGAGTGAGACCATACATAGACACGCTTGCTCCAAGTATATATTCTAAATGACCAAAAAGGTTACATCTCTTGAATCTTTATTTCATTTAAACCTTGAAGTAAAAACACCCTGTTAATTTCTAATAATATGAGTTCTGAATACAGGGTTAGACTTTTATTTGTTTTGGCGCCTTATTTGTAATGATGCATCCATCATTACATTAATACTCGTTAAATGTTTGTGTTTATAGGGATGCGCGTCCGTTTATCTAACAATTTACTTCCAGTGTCATTAGTATAAAACTGCAAGATGTAATATAAAACGCTTTTTTGCAAGATTTTAATTAAACACACAGAAGACAAAATTAATATGTATTGAAGCATGCATACACATTAAGTTTGTTAAAGTTATAACTGTAAATAAATACAAACATAATAATAATCCATGTCCAAATCACAATCGAAAGCTATGTCAAAACGTTAACAAATAAGTTAAACACGTAACCATCGACTAGGGAATTGTATCAATTTATTATTAATTAGTATTAAATAGTAGTATGCAACTATTAAATAATATGGCTAGATTTAAACACAGGCGATGTTTATTTATTTATTTTTTTTTTTGATTTGATAATACAGTATAACCAGCTATAGAGTCAATCTCTGTATAAGGTCCAACTTTCTATAGCAACCAGTCTGAAGTATACCCAATAGATTTTACTATATAATGATCCTGTATATAAAGTCCACCTGTCTAATGTGAATAGAGTCCACCCTTTTTAGTCCCAAATGACTCTTCAACCTGTCTATAAAGTCCACTATTTCAATCAACTTTCTAAATGTTTTTTTTTATTTTATAGTTTTAGTCTTATTTTATATTAATTTTCAATCAAGTAATTATTATATTCTTAATGCTAGAAGATTAGAAATATATACTTATTATAAGTCTTTTATCATTGTATAAGATTTGCATTTTTTGTTGCAAAGAGTGTATACATGTAGATGAGTTATAATAAGTAAATCTTTTAGGGGAAAAACGTGAAGTCCGTATTCTCATGTCATTAGATCAGAAAGAACAAAGTCTTTGTTATTTAAGGTAGTGTGTGTTTCTATAGCTACTGTTTTAATTAGTGACACCCTGCTTCCTAAGAAAACAAAGACAATTAGCCAAGTATATACTAATTATAAGATAAACTACCATGTAATCAGTTGTACTCTCCATTAAGAATATAATGCACTTTTCAAATATCTTCTATAATTAATAATATTTTTAGCTCACCTGACCGAAGGTCATGTGAGCTTATGTCATAGCGCAGCGTGTGTATGGGCGTGTGTGCGTGCGTGTGTGCGTCGTTAACACCTATTTTCGACTTCTCCTCTGAAACTACTGGACAGTTTTTAATGAAACTTTGTCAGAAGTATATATGGGCCAGTGCAATTCAGATTTGTTCGTGGCGTTGCTATAGCTACTATAACTGGGTCAAGGTGACCTAGGGGTGCAAAAATCTTAAAAAATCTTCTTCTCCTAAAGTACTGATTGGAGAAAAAATCTGATGTAATATTTGGCTTTTCTATAGTCTTAAGCCTATAGTTTGTTCTTTTTGTGAAATTCTGATAAAAAATAGGTTACGCGTTTTTGCGTTTAATTTTGAAAAAATCGTAAAATAGCTTCAAATTGTTATAACTTAACTATTTGACCAGATAATGACATGGGGTTTTCAGTTTTGACATCTTCTTGTTAGTATCTTCACAATGACGTCAAGGACAAATGTGAAGGTCGTGACCTAATTTTTTTTACCTCTGATTATAATTATTATCTCAAAAACTATAAACTTATTGTATAGGCATGTATATTAGAATGTTGTAGGTATTGATACAACGGTCATTTTGATGTATAGAAAAGGGTCATGGGTTTAAAGGTCAAGATCACAGATGCGAAACAATACCGAAATGGTTAATATCTCGAAAACTATAAACATTTTGTATAGGCATGTATATTAGAATGTTGTAGGTATTGATACAACGACCATTTTGATGTACAGAAAAAGGTCATGGGTTCAAAGATCAAGGTCACAAATGTGAAACAATACCGAAATGGTTAATTATCTTGAAAACTATAAACTTTTTGTATAGGCATGTATATTAGAATGTTGTAGGTATTGATACATCGACCATTTTGATGTATAGAAAAAGGTCATGGGTTCAAAGATCAAGGTCACAAATATGAAACAATACCGAAATGGTTAATTATCTTGAAAACTATAAACTTTTTGTATAGGCATGTATATTAGAATGTTGTAGGCATGAATACAACGATTATTTTGATGTATAGAAAAAGGTCATGGGTTCAAAGATCAAGGTCGCAGATTCGAAACAATACTGAAATGGTTAATTATCTCGAAAACTATAAACTTTTTGTATAGGCATGTATATTAAAATTTTGTAGGTATTGATACATCGATCATTTTGATGTATAGAAAAAGGTCATGGGTTCAAAGATCAAGGTCACAGATGTGAAACAATACCGAAATGGCTAATTATCTTGAAAACTATAAACTTTTTGTATAGGCATGTATATTAGAATGTTGTAGGTATTGATACAGCAATTATTTTGATGTATAGAAAAAGGTCGAGGGTTCAAAGGTCAAGGTCGCAGATTCGAAACAATACTGAAATGGTTAATTATCTCAAAAACTATAAACTTTTTGTATATACATGTATATTAGAATGTTGTAGGTATTGATACAACGATTGATCATTTTAATGTATAGAAAAAAGTCATTGGTTTAAAGGTCAAGGTCACAGATGTGAAACAATACCGAAATGATTAATTATCTCTAAAGCTATAAACTTTTTGTATAGGCATGTATATTAGAATGCTGTAGGTATCAATACAACGAGCATTATGATGTATAGAAAAAGGTCATGGGTTCAAAGGTCAAGGTCACAGATCTGAAACAATACTGAAATGGTTAACTATCTCGAAAACTATAAACATTTTGTATAGGCATGTATATAAGAATGTTGTAGGTATTGATAAAACGATTTTTTTGATGTATAGAAAAAGGTCATGGGTTCAAAGGTCAAGGTCACAGATTTGAAACAATACTGAAATGGTTAACCATCTCGAAAACTATAAACTTTTTGTATATGATTATATATTAGAATGCTGTAGGTATTGATACAACGATCATTTTGATGTATAGAAAAAGGTCATGGGTTCAAAGGTCAAGGTCACAGATGTGAAACAATACTGAAATCGTTAATTATCTTGAAACTATAAACTTTTTGTATAGGCATATATATTAGAATATTGTAGGTATTGATAAAATGGTTATCATGATGTAAAGAAAAAGTCATTGGTATTTATGTTTTTTTGAAATCTATCAGCTAGCCATTAGTTATCAGGTGAGCGTATCAGGCCCATGGGCCTCTTGTTTTCAAAATACCATAAAAATAATTTTAACAATATTAAACAAAAGGGTATTTTATTAGCTATTATAAGTATTATTTTCATTTGTTTGTATACTAGTATCAACAATACACGTTTACTTATTAATAAGGTGACCCTCTATAGAAAGTCCACCGGTCTATTAAGTCCACTTTTGCTCAGTCCCCTGGATGGTCTTTATACACAGGATATACATGTACATTTTGATCTTGAGTTCGCAAGAGAATGCGCCAGCATACATATTACAGTTTGTGTGGAACGTTTTGGAAAACGTTTAAGTTGTAATTTTACGAAGTAACGCAAAAAAAAAAAAAAAAAAAAAAAACCAACTGAAGCGATTTCATCTGCAACTCGTTAGCAGAAATGTTATGTATCATAATGACGAACCCAATTGACGGGAATGCAACTAGCTAGTCCTTCCAAAATGAATATTATTTATTATATTGCAATTTGATGATAATCGAACATTTGGTAGAAAAGGAAAAATGCTAATTAAAAAATAAACAATTCCATTTGTTCCCTTCCTTGAAGCACAGTAGTTAAAACACGTGAAATCCTACCAGGAAAGGATGTGATGCCGGCTGCTCCTGAAGGGTATGCACCTCCTGTTTAGGTATCATAAGTAATGGAAATTGGAAAAGATAGGCACATTGAACTATCGGACGTCAAGTATATCGAGTGTAATCCTGGACACATCGACATCATACTATAAAAATTATATTACGATACGTTACTGTTCTGTTGATAACATTAACGTTTAAGGAATTATGTTTCACTATTTGATAAACATTGGTTTGTTTTAGAGTTTAAAATGAGCTTACGTGTAGATGGTTATCCACTTAGCTGGAGTCCTTCATTTTTTCATTGGTGTCATATAAAGTGACCCAAACATGTATTCGTCGTGTCTTGTTTAATTTTTATGCGTTATTTAGAAATGTCAAACTACTTGCCCTGTATTTACAACGTAAAATAAACTCGGGCAAAAGAGCAATATATTTTTAGATGCTTATATGAAGTGACATATTAGGAAAATCGAGTTCCTTGGACCGTCTTATAGAATTTGTTATAACTCACACTTACAAATCTACTCGACAAAATTTATTATCATTCGAATGTAAAACACTTTAACGTATGAAGAAGACAATTATAATACCTGTTTACAAATTTTAAACATGGCGGATGAAGCTTACTGGGAGATGCTTACCTTTCAGGGGCACCCTTTCTTGGTTAGCTGTTTTCACGAATCGTTCTTTTTACCCTGTTTTATCAGCAGATATATTTTGCATAGAATCAATGGTCATTATACTAATCATACCATTAAATATGTATGATACCTTATCACTGTTTTTTATGTTTAGCCAATGAAGTTTTATATCAATTCAAGTGATAACTAATCATTGTCAAAACAGAATTCAATTGCACACTCGCAAATGAACGATAATTTTAAACCTCATATTACAGGCGGCTGAATAGGGTACTTCTTTCTGAGGAGTGATGAACGTATACTAATATTCATCGTCTTTGAGCCTGGAAGCACTTATTACATAGTACTTAAACCCCATTTATACGGCGAGAATTGCAAACCTAAGTACTTTTACTCATCTGTAAATTTACTCATGTAAGCAAAAGTATATTTTGTTTTGCGTTCATACATAATTTATGTACCATAAGTAAATTCGAAGTTGACAACCAATTTTGGATAATTTTGATTCTGAACATTGAACAGTTTAGACTTGATTATCAGATAAGAACGTGTCCTTACTATTTAAGCACTAATTTGATACTGGGCTATTATAATTGTCATGTGCTACTTTTGAATTAAATTATTTCATAAAAATTCAAAAGTAGCACGTGAAATAATGGCAAGAGAGCAGTTCTACTTGGTGATCCAGCATATTTGTCATATAACACTTTTTGAATTTAAATTTATTTAATAATCATAAAAAAAACATTAAAAATGTTATATGACATATCCTTTAAAGATTTGTTTTCTCAAGCCTAGAAAGTATACAAACAAAAGCTTACACCAGTGCAGAGCACATTTATATACCGTGAAGTTAGGGTAGAACGGCACTGGATCTTCGATCTCTTTGGGTTGCTTGCAATGTCCATTGTAATGTTTGCAAAAAAAGGATTGATGTCCATGTCGTGTTTACTGGTTCTGTAAACAGAAGCTTGTGTTGTTCCTCAGAACAAATATCAGATATTTAGATTAACACATGTATCCTAAAACCCAGTCTAGACCCCGAAATGTTTACACATTTTAGCAATAATTACATTAAAACTTCTTTTTTAATGAGCTGGACCCCTAACTCAAATTAATTAAGCGTCATCCCTGTATATGAAGCTGCAAATTAATTATTTAGGGGTCGATCGAATGTTTTTATTGAACTTGATGGTGAAAATAATTTCAGTGATGTTGAAGAGTATTTGTTCTCCAAAGCACTTAGTGACGACATGACATCTCCTTTCATGGACAATTCATTGTCAAATTTGTAAAAGTAAATTTTCTTTACATTCTGTAGTTGGATTTTGTTGCACTTTCTATTTTAAACTAGTAAAACGTCAAATTTTGGTGACAGTTTGTTAATTGTTTTTGTGCTTTTGTCAAATAAATCTGTTTCAATTACAACTTTTGATCTTTATTGGAATATTATTACAAATCAATGAGGGCAGTGATGGTTAATAGTGATTGGCGTCTTTAACTGCTATGAGTTAGATCCCCAAATGTTAAACCATATGTGGTGATTGGGTTTCCCTTACAATTGGTACCTGTTGGTTAGCTCGATGTCAATGTAATGATAATCTGTGACACTGTATATCAGTGGACAACACTTTCAAACAATTTTTCTAATACAAGGCAGATAACAAACACCCATATTCACTCCTGCACCACACATTTACCCATGGAGATAAATAACCTGGCATAAGTCCATGTGTTTAAAATTATGTGAGTAAATATTACTGTGCGTTCATACGACACTATAGCAAAATTTACATACCTAAGTATAAAATACTCACATACTATAACAAATTTGCACTTGGTTCCTACAAGGTGCAAATTTACTTACATGATTAAAATTTGCATATATGCAAAGTTGTTCATACGACACAATTTGCATATGCGAGTAAATTAACATATGAGTAAACTATACTTAAGTATGCAATTCTCGCCGTATAAATGGGCTTTAATAAGCCCAATTTATACGGCGAGAATTGCATACTTAAGTATTTTAACTCATATGTAAATTTACTCATATATGCAAAAGTATATTTTCCTGTGCGTTCATACATAATTTATGTACAATAAGTAAATTCAAAGTTTATAACCAGTTTTGGATAATTTTGATTCTGAACATTGAACAGTTTAGACTTGATTATCAGATAAGAACGTTTCCTTACTATTTAAGCACGGAATTGACACTGGGCTATTATAATTGTCATGTGCTACTTTTGAATTATATTATTACATAAAAATTCAAAAGTAGCACATGACATAATGACAAAGGAGCAGTTCTACTTGGTGATCCAATATGTCTGTTATATACCAGTTTTTAAATTTAAATTTATTCAATAATCATAAACACATAAAATTTTTACATGACATATCCTTTAAAGACTTGTTTTATCAAGCCTAAAAAGTATACAAACAAAATCTAACACAAGTGCAGAGCACATTTATATATCGTGTAGTTAAGGGTAGAACGACACTGGATCTTCGATCTCTTTAGGTTGCTTGCAATGTCATTTGTGATGTTTGCAAAAAAGGATTTATGTCCATGTCGTGTTTGCTTGTTCTGTAAAAAGAAGCTTGTGTTGTTACTCATAACATATATCAGATATTTAGATTAACTCATGTATCCTAAAACCCAGTCTAGCCCCCAAAATGTTCACACATTTAAGCTATTTATTACATTAAAACTTAATTTTTAACTGAGCCGGACCCCTAACTCAAATTAATAAAGCTTCATCCCTGGATATGAAGCTGCAAATTAATTCTTTATGGATCGGTCGAATGGTTTTATTGAACTTGATGGTGAAAATTATTTCAGTGATGTTGAAGATGATGATGCTTGTAATATTTGTTCTCCCAAAACACTTAGTGACGACATGGCATCACCTTTCATTGTCAAATTTGTAAAAGTAAATTTTCTTTACATTATGTGGTTGGCTTTTGTTGCTCAAACACTTTCTCTTTGAAAACTAGTAAAACGTCAAATTTTGCCACTTGTTTTTGTGCTTTTGTCAAATAAATCTATTTCAATTACAACTTTTGATCTTTATTGGATAATTATTACAAAACAATGAGGGCCGTGGTTGTTAATAGTGGTTGGCCTCTTTAACTGCTATGAGTTAGATTCCCGATTGTAACACCATATGTGGCGAGTGTGTTTCCCTTACAATTGGAACCTGCTGGTAATCTCGATGTCAATACAATGGGTGTATGTAATGTTAATCTGTGACATTGTATATCAGTGGACAACACTATAAAACATTTTTTCTAGTACAAGGCATATTGCAAACACCCATATTCACTCCTGCACCACATGGTCATGAATAAACATTTACCCATAGAGATAAATAACCTGGCATAAGTCCATGTGTTTAAAATTATGTGAGTAAATATTACTGTGCGTTCATACGACACTGTAGCAAAATTTGCATACCTAAGTATAAAATACTCACATACTATAGCAAATTTGCACTTGGTCCCTACTAGGTGCAAATTTACTTACATGAGTAAAATTTGCGTATATGCAAAGTTGTTCATACGACACAATTTGCATATGTGAGTAAATTTACATATGAGTAAAAAAGACTTAGGTATGCAATTCTCGCCGTATAAATGGGCTTTAGAGTAACATTGTCGTAGCAAATATAGAAACAGAACATCATGTTATTGTTACTATTGTATGATTTGATTTATTTTATTCCGATGAATTATGTTAAGATGTCTCATTTTAATATTTGTTATCGTTATACAAAAGTTATGATCAGCACTTTACTATAACTAAACTGGGTTTTATCTCATTTTAAAGCACAAGACGGCCGTCTCGGTATTGCCACCCTACATACCCTACATACATTTAACTCTACATCGTCCAAGAAATTAAAAGAAATTGTTTCATCTTGAACATAAGTTTTGAGCTGTGAGTGTTCCAAGATTGATTTGTATAAAACTATATACTTTAGACAAAAACAAGATTCAATGAAAAATGGTGTGTTATTAATTATGCAAACTTAAATCATAGATAAGTCTCATTATCAACGTGTCTCAGAAGAAGTTCAATTAATTTCCTTACAAATGTGACCAGGGATGTTGAATTCTGAATTAGTTTGAAGTAGCCATTTGTCAAGTGAACATTATAACCTATGAGAAAGTTTAAGTACCAACTACCTTCGACTTAAAAAGTGTTACAACATAAGTAATATAGTGTATAAAACTGTAAACAAAGTGCATAATTTCGATTCATTAAACTGTTTAAAAATGGGTATATGTAGCAGTGGAAAACATGGTAAAGGAGAGATAGAAGAAGTAAGAATAAATAAAGCTGAACTTAAAGATATTAAAAAATCTATTGAAGAAGTGGACCAGTTTTTGAAACGCAGCAAGTCATCCTACTCATTCACGGATTATCCTACACAAGTTGAGCAACTTATAAACAAAACGATTGGCACCATGAAGAATATTCATGAATATGCCATGGAATTGTTTGAATCCATTATCACTCTACGAAAAAAGACAGATGAGCTACTAAAAAATATGCAAACAGAGATAACAAAACTTGTTGAAGAATTAGAAAGTAAGTTTTATTGTGTTTTTACTGGAAATGGAAGCAATAGTGTATCCTCGAATCTCTTGCATGCTTACGAATAATAAATTTTCGAGGATTTATCTCGATTCACTCTACAACTCTATTGAGATGATTGTGTTTTGATTAGACCTTTCGCAACATGCTGACTAAGCGCGGGAACTAGTCATCGAGATACCGCGCTTGCGATCAGTATATACTCTTACAGACAGAAATAATTCTGGAAGTCAGTGGACTCCTGATTTTGCAAGCGCTAATGTCTTGTTAATGTTTCGTATGTAACTAGAAGAATTCTATTTTCTTTACTGATATCAATTCTAGTTGGTACCATCGCGCTATTACGTATAGATGGTAACAACATGAGTTCAAAGTTTATAAAGTTTGCAGTTAATTTCACACATTGTCTCAAAGTCTCAAATATTTATGATTAACGTATCATTAGTTTATAAAATCTATAAAAAACAAAGATATAATATAAAGATAAAATGTTTAGAAAAAATAAGATAATAGTACTTTTTAATTTTCTAAAAGGACTTCGTAAAAAAGAACAGAAGATGGAACAAAGACAGAAGGTGGGACAAGAACATAAGACTGAAATAAGCAATACTAGTTCAAGATTAGGTGGATTTGTGTCTACATTTACTGGAAGCGGGTATATTACTATCAATAATTCATTGAATTAAATTGAAAGAAAAATACTTGTAACAAATAGTTCCTTCTTAACTATTACATAATCGCTATTTTTCAAAAGCTGGATAGTGTATAATAATGATATTAAATTGTCGACACTATGGAACTTTTCACAATCGTTTATAAAGAGAAATTATATTACATTAAAAAACCTAAAAAGATAATACCAAATCTATGGGAGTCCAAACTTATAGTCTTTATCCATTTTACTGTGTTTTTTTTATATATAAACGCTGTTTAAAGTAACTATTCACTTATCATTCTATAGGTTTATACTCGAGTCTTTATGTAAAGCTTTCTTTTGTAGACAAGATAGACAAAACGAAGAAAAGGAACGGTACGATATATTTGGTTATGCTACTGTAATGACTTTGATTAATTAATTATGCTAGAACCATATAAGTATTATTATCAGATTATCAATAATGGCCCAATAAGGTCTTAAAATGTAACCGATTTGCTACTTTGAAAATTTGTTATGTGCATATGTTTGCAATAGATATTTTTTAATTACAAAAATGCAAGAAATAAAACAGAAAACATATGATGACACATTTTATATAGGGCTTATCAAGGCCCTAAAAAGGTTTTAAGGCCGTCATCACAGTATTGTTAATACGTTTGATGTCTCTGTGTCCAGGATTGCCCTTGATATATATTTGACGTCTCATAGTTCCATGTTTCTTTCACACAATTTTGATTACACACGTGGCGGGTGAAGTTAGCAAAACAGGAGGTGCTTACCCTTCCGGACCACCCGGCCTTACTTCCATGGTGGAAGTTCACGTGTCTAACTTAGGTTCTCAGTTCCAAAGTTTTTACTTTGCTTCTAGATTGTGATTCGGACAAGGATTAGTTTGTTTGTTTTTGATTTGAATATAACTTTAGAGGCTTTATGATTGTTATTATTTAAATAGAGAAATTATACATACAACATTAATCTTAGATTACTCGTAACAATACAACATTATCTATCTTTGATTAACGCATTCTGTTAATTGAAGTTTTATTTCAAAATTTTGTAATGCTAAATTGATATATTTAATCGTTTTACATTACTCTTACAAACTTTTAAATAATTAGTATTATCGCAAAAACTAGATCTTATCATCCTATTATATGTATATTACATGTGTTCGGTTGTATATTCTATTAAAATCAACACTATGGAACTTTTTACAATCGTTTATAAAGAGAAATTATATTACATTAAAAAACCTAAAAAGATAATACCAAATCTATGGGAGTCCAAACTTATAGTCTTTATCCATTTTACTGTGTTTGTTTATATATATAAACGCTGTTTAAAGTAACTATTCACTTATCATTCTATAGGTTTATACTCGAGTCTTTATGTAAAGCTTTCTTTTGTAGACAAGATAGACAAAACGAAGAAAAGGAACGGTACGATATATTTGGTTATGCTACTGTAATGACTTTGATTAATTAATTATGCTAGAACCATATAAGTATTATTATCAGATTATCAATAATGGCCCAATAAGGTCTTAAAATGTAACCGATTTGCTACTTTGAAAATTTGTTATGTGCATATGTTTGTAATAGATATTTTTTAATTACAAAAATGCAAGAAATAAAACAGAAAACATATGATGACACATTTTATATATGCCTTATCAATGCCCTCAAAAAGGTTTAAGGCCGTCATCACAGTATTGTTAATACGTTTGATGTCTCTGTGTCCAGGATTGCCCTGGATATATATTTGACGCCTCATAGTTCCATGTTTCTTTCACACAATTTTGATTACACACGTGGCGGGTGAAGTTAGCAAAACAGGAGGTGCCTACCCTTCCGGACCACCCGGCCTTACTTCCATGGTGGAAGTTCACGTGTCTAACTTAGGTTCTCAGTTCCAAAGTTTTTACTTTGCTTCTAGATTGTGATTCGGACAAGGATTAGTTTGTTTGTTTTTGATTTGAATATAACTTTAGAGGCTTTATGATTGTTATTATTTAAATAGAGAAATTATACATACAACATTAATCTTAGATTACTCGTAACAATACAACATTATCTATCTTTGATTAACGCATTCTGTTAATTGAAGTTTTATTTCAAAATTTTGTAATGCTAAATTGATATATTTAATCGTTTTACATTACTCTTACAAACTTTTAAATAATTAGTATTATCGCAAAAACTAGATCTTATCGTCCTATTATATGTATATTACATGTGTTCGGTTGTATATTCTATTAAAATCAACACTATGGAACTTTTTACAATCGTTTATAAAGAGAAATTATATTACATTAAAAAACCTAAAAAGATAATACCAAATCTATGGGAGTCCAAACTTATAGTCTTTATCCATTTTACTGTGTTTGTTTATATATATAAACGCTGTTTAAAGTAACTATTCACTTATCATTCTATAGGTTTATACTCGAATCTTTATGTAAAGCTTTCTTTTGTAGACAAGATAGACAAAACGAAGAAAAGGAACGGTACGATATATTTGGTTATGCTACTGTAATGACTTTGATTAATTAATTATGCTAGAACCATATAAGTATTATTATCAGATTATCAATAATGGCCCAATAAGGTCTTAAAATGTAACCGATTTGCTACTTTAAAATTTTTTATGTGCATATGTTTGTAATAGATATTTTTTAATTACAAAAATGCAAGAAATAAAACAGAAAACATATGATGACACATTTTATATATGCCTTATCAATGCCCTCAAAAAGGTTTAAGGCCGTCATCACAGTATTGTTAATACGTTTGATGTCTCTGTGTCCAGGATTGCCCTGGATATATATTTGACGCCTCATAGTTCCATGTTTCTTTCACACAATTTTGATTACACACGTGGCGGGTGAAGTTAGCAAAACAGGAAGTGCTTACCCTTCCGGACCACCCGGCCTTACTTCCATGGTGGAAGTTCACGTGTCTAACTTAGGTTCTCAGTTCCAAAGTTTTTACTTTGCTTCTAGATTGTGATTCGGACAAGGATTAGTTTGTTTGTTTTTGATTTGAATATAACTTTAGAGGCTTTATGATTGTTATTATTTAAATAGAGAAATTATACATACAACATTAATCTAAGATTACTCGTTACAATACAACATTATCTATCTTTGATTAACGCATTCTGTTAATTGAACAGTTTTATTTCAAAATTTTGTAATGCTAAATTGATATATTTAATCGTTTTACATTACTCTTACAAACTTTTAAATAATTAGTATTATCGCAAAAACTAGATCTTATCATCCTATTATATGTATTACATGTGTTCGGTTGTATATTCTATTAAAATCAACACTATGGAACTTTTTACAATCGTTTATAAAGAGAAATTATATTACATTAAAAAACCTAAAAAGATAATACCAAATCTATGGGAGTCCAAACTTATAGTCTTTATCCATTTTACTGTGTTTTTTTATATATATAAACGCTGTTTAAAGTAACTATTCACTTATCATTCTATAGGTTTATACTCGAGTCTTTATGTAAAGCTTTCTTTTGTAGACAAGATAGACAAAACGAAGAAAAGGAACGGTACGATATATTTGGTTATGCTACTGTAATGACTTTGATTAATTATTTATGCTAGAACCATATAAGTATTATTATCAGATTATCAATAATGGCCCAATAAGGTCTTAAAATGTAACCGATTTGCTACTTTGAAAATTTGTTATGTGCATATGTTTGCAATAGATATTTTTTAATTACAAAAATGCAAGAAAACATATGATGACACATTTTATATATGCCTTATCAATGCCCTCAAAAAGGTTTAAGGCTGTCATCACAGTATTGTTAATACGTTTGATGTCTCTGTGTCCAGGATTGCCCTTGATATATATTTGACGTCTCATAGTTCCATGTTTCTTTCACACAATTTTGATTACACACGTTGTGGGTGAAGTTAGCAAAACAGGAGGTGCTTACCCTTCCGGACCACCCGGCCTTACTTCCATTGTGGAAGTTCACGTGTCTAACTTAGGTTCTCAGTTCCAAAGTTTTTACTTTGCTTCTAGATCGTGATTCGGACAAGGATTAGTTTGTTTGTTTTTGATTTAAATATAACTTTGGAGGCTTTAAGATTTTTATTATTTAAATAGAAAAATTATACATACAACATTAATCTTAGATTACTCGTAACAATACAACATTATCTATCTTTGATTAACGCATTCTGTTAATTGAACATTTTTATTTCAAAATTTTGTAATGCTAAATTGATATATTTAATCGTTTTACATTACTCTTACAAACTTTAAAATAATTAGTATTATCGCAAAAACTAGATCTTATCATCCTATTATATGTATATTACATGTGTTCGGTTGTATATTCTATTAAAAATATTTGTTTTATTCGAACAGAGATTTGTTGGTAGCTGCTAAGCTTGAGAATATTTTGAAAGCAGCAAATGCATCTTTACAAAATCAAAATGTGCAAGCCATAATCAATAAAACTACAGAAGTTCTTCGTGGTATTCAAGACAAATCAGAAATCCGTGAAACAGACAAAGCTGAATTACAAGATATAGTGGAAGAATGGAAACGAAACACAAAACAACTTGAAGACGAAAAACAAAAAAAGGAGGAAAGAGAAAAGGAGGAACAGCGGGAAAGGGAAGAAGAAGAACAGAGGATACGGGAAGAGGAGAAACAGCGGGAAAGGGAAGAGGAGGAACAGAGGATACGAGAAGAGGAAGAACAGCGGAAAAAGGAAGAGGAGGAACTGAGAAAAAGGGAAGAGAAGAAACAGAGAAAAAGGAAAGAGGAGGAACAGAGAAAAAGGGAAGAAGAAGAACAGAGGATACGGGAAGAAGAGGAACAGAGGAAGAGGGAAGAGGATGAACACCGGAAAAGGGAAGAGGAAAAACGTAGGAAAAGAGAACAAGAGGAAAGAGAAAGTGAGGAACAGCGGGAAAGGGAAAAAGAAGAACAGCAGCAAAGGGAAGAGGAGGAACAGCGGGAAAGGGAAGAAGAAGAACAGAGGATACGGGAAGAGGAAGAACAGCGGAAAAGGGAAGAGGAAGAACAGAGGATACGGGAAGAGGAGGAACAGCGGGAAAGGGAAGAGGAGGAACAGAGGATACAGAAAGAGGAAGAACAGCGGAAAAGGGAAGAGGAGGAACAGAGGATACAGAAAGAGGAAGAACAGCGGAAAAGGGAAGAGGAAGAACAGCGAAAAAGGGAAGAGGAAGAACTGAGAAAAAAGGAAGAGAAGGAACAGAGAAAAAGGGAAGAGGAGGAACAGAGAAAAAGGGAAGAAGAAAAACAAAGGATACGGGAAGAGGAAGAACAGCGGAAAAGGGAAGAGGAAAAATGTAGGAAAAGAGAAGAAAAAAGACAAAAACGACGTCGTAATCCAAAACATTGGAAACCGTTCGTGTATGTTTATAGCTAATTTAAACTAAGCTTAAGATTTACATATAAACGCATTTCACAAAACAAACTTTTGGAAATTAATGCAAAAACAATGGATTTTATGTTCAATTCTGATTTCTTCTATGATTCAAAACATGTTTTTTCTGTCTTTTATCTTTTGTCAAAAGGTTTTGTTTAATAAAACTAACCGGCGATTTGGAATTTTACCCAAAGTCACATCATAGAAGGAATGCACTTATCGGATTAATATTTGATTATAAGACATATATCATGTACTTTACGTATATATTATATAATGTCCATCTTGACCTGTTTATCTCACATAAGATAACAATATAAGTTTGATAAATACAAAAAGCTATTGCATTGCACGAAATTCATGAAATCAAATCAACCTGTAATCCATAATTGAGATTTGTTCGTGGAGAGGTTAACTAGAAAACGGCCCGTCACTGAAACGTATGCCCAGTATATATGCATCATAATACAATTAATAAAGTAGTGATGAAAACGAATTATAAATAAGAATTGTTACTCAACTTCATTTAGCAATAAATATAAAAGATTTTTTTAAAATATTAGTTCAACTTTTAATGCATTAACTGTATTGTTCATTAACATTTAAAATTAATATTCAGAAATTGTTGTTTTTCAAATTTGGAATTATACAAATCCTTTAATGATTACATCATAAATGTATAAACACATCTGTCAGTTTCAGGTACTAAAACGTTTCAGTCTCTCTTGCTAATTATTAGGATATATATTTAACAGGATTGCTTTACTTGAAGGAAGCTTTTTATAATAAACAATTGGCTAACAATCAATATTAAGGATCTGTAGGAACGTACTTGAATGTCTTACACTATCAGTTACACAATGATTATTTAAAGATGCAAAACAGACTTTTGAACGTGTCCAAAAGGACTGTTTGTTATTGAGAAATGCGTTTGTCATCTTTAAATGCATGAAATTTCTTATAAATCTGTCAAATTCATAATTTATCAATTTATAAAATCTTTAATTTTAATATTTATGTTTAAAATGTATTAAATTATTGTTTGTGCACACTTATTCTTATCCGATATATGACATTTTTATCATACAATTATATCTTATTGTATTTACCTTATTTTATTAACCTTAGGTATGACATAGCAGACAAACAACTCGTGAATGATGAACACAACGATGGTATATGCTGCGTAGCATTCGCTATACCGGATAGCATACACAAAGATGATCTGTGCTGTTCTTGTAGTGATCATAGTACATATAATATCAGAGAGTGCATCAGTGATGATGAGCAGATAGCAAGCCTGATTACGAATATCAAATCATCAACATACGAAAAACTATCATTAGAGGTAAAAATACATTGTTTATTAATGTTTTTTCCTGCAAACTGGTTGATTAGATTTTCAGAAAATGTGAACACGTATCTCTTACCGTGTTCTTTGTTTAATAAAAACATGTCTATTCGCTTTCAGTAGAGTGCCTTAAATGTAACCTTTAATGTGCCTCTAATACTTATTTCTACAATTTACACAACTATTCCTCATTCTAAATTGACAGAACGTCTTAAACAAATTATTTATTTATCATTCTTTTACAAAAACGGTAACCCCTTATACATAAATTAGTCCTGGACAAGAATTCTGGTTATTTTTGTGTTTGGAATTGTATAATTCAGGAAACAGTCGGTGTACCAATGAATACAAACTGTGCATCATTGCTTGCTGATTTGTTTCTTTATTCTTATGGTGCAGAATTTATGCAGAACCTTGTTAAATCAGAATTGAAGACTGTCGCCAAATCATTCAACTTAACCTTCAGATATATAGATGGCGTTCTGTCTTTTAACAATCCTAAATTTGGAGACTGTGTGAATGTCATCTATCTTAGGGTGCTTGAAATAAAAGATACGCTTATCAGGGCCCTCTAAAAGTTTCATGGCTGTCATCGCAATATCGATCATAAGTTTAATGTCACTCTGCCATGGATTGCCCTGGGTAAAAGTGGCGTCCCATAGTTCTATGTTCCTTTCACTCAATTTGGATTACACACGTGGCGGGTGTAGGTACCTAATCAGGCGATGCTCACCCTTCCTGAGCAGCCTACCTCACTTTCTTGGTGACACTACACGTGTTTAACCTTGCTCGTCAGTTTTAAAGTTTAGGCTTTTCTTCTGAATCGTGCTTTTACAATGGGTTAATATGTTGGTTTTTTATTAAACATTTTAACATCCATGCTTGTTGAATAATGTCTGTATTTGAATCATGAATTAACTGCATTTGTTATGTTTTTGGTTCGTTTTGTGAATATTGGCGTTGCAATTACCGACATTGTTCGCAGTTGTCAGTCATGGTTATTAACATAGAAAAAATTATAATAGGTGGGTGATTCACTGCGGCGTTAGGGGGAGTATGCTCCCCTAATGTCAACCATACTTCATTTTTGTTTATTTTTATATTATAAATCAGACACTCTTATTGAAAGATAATAATATTAACATAATAATAATAATAATATTAATAATAATGATAATCATAATATTTATCATATCTGATTTTGAGTAATTGTAGTATTGGTTTGAAATACAGAGAATAAACCGAAACTATTATTGGTACATGAAAATGGATTTCGTTGCCTTTAGCTGTAATCAATATCATCTCTTTTGATGAAGAATTGTCATTTGTCTCCGAAATTGGGTTGCGCATTCATATAAACCACAGACACCCCTCGGTTTAACCAAATGTGTTTTCTCTTTTTATTCTTATTTTTGTCAATTACATTCTTGGACAATATTACAGGTAAATATGTACACTTGTTAATTTCTGTGTTCAGTGTTGACTTTCATCCATTGATAAATTTAATATACACTAACTGTTAAATATCTATTTTCATATGATTCGTGCTGCTGCTAGTGTCCATTACGAGTGTATATACCTTATAATAATATTACTGGAGGCAAAAGAACAATTGCAGTAAAAATGTCAGTTGATGAGGGAAAATGGAATCGTGTTGAAACTCTAAAACCATATACTTTAAAAGACAAATGGGTAATTATTTAATTCAATTCAAACTAATGCCATGTGTACTTGTCATTTACCAAATCGATAAAAGAAACATAAAATATGTAACGATTGTTACAAAGGTAAATTTGTGACTAAAACAAAACTGGCACTGATCATAAATCATCGAAGAACCCCAAAAGTACAAGTTTATGATAAATCAATAAAGAGGAGGCAAAATACAAACATAATGTCAGAACCGGTCTGTTTGTGACAGTGCATGCGCATCCGTAATTGTCATAACGTATTTCTGTATAAAAGAAAATGTTGGCGCTATGTGGATTTTACATGGCGAAAATGACGATGTTTACACCGGAAGTGATGTCCTTGGTGACATTCTATGTCATATGCGCAATAGGGTCTGCCATTTGTCTAGTTTTAAAATGTTAAATCCCGGCCCCAAATCGCCAACGTTTTGCTCTCTGCAGAAAATGTCTAGGCTAATCACGGATACGTATACATAAATCCTGTTACGATTAGGTACATGTAAGTGAATATTATCAATTTGTATTCAGATTTATTTGGTTTTCCACATAAATAAAGCGTTTTTACATTCACAAATAGATCAGGTCTGACAGTAGTTGAACCGCTGATTATATTTTGACTTACATTTTTGAATTGCAAATATTCACTATGCATCAATCATAACGGGACTGTTTCTTTTCGAATACAACATTTTGGAATTGCAAATATTCACTATGCATCAACCATAATTGGACTGTGTCTTTTCGAATACAACATTTTCGTATGAAACCTTAAACACACGTTCTTTTAACCTTGTACCTTTTTTTACTTGATATATTAACAATAAATTAAACATATATATTTTGTTTATATTTTATGAAAAATGCATCAACCATAATTGGACTGTGTCTTTTCGAATACAACATTTTCGTATGAAACCTTAAACACACGTTCTTTTAACCTTGTACCTTTTTTTACTTGATATATTAACAATAAATTAAACATATATATTTTGTTTATATTTTATGAAAAAATAAGTATTGCGTAGATGTCATTGGTTTATTGCTAATAAATACGCTTTTTTATCCTAATCCTAATTTTAAAAATTTTGAAAACTGAATCCCACCTTTAACCGCACTAATGTATGTAAATAGTAACCTCCCTGTTGTCATCATATTGAAAGCAACGACACTATGTTTAAGTTTTCACTATTGTACTGTTAACAAAAGGAATAAATAATGCATCCACAAAATATGTATATTATGAAAATACCATATTTTTTTATTTCCCTTTCTTTTAGAATTTAAAGTTCGTCGGTTTTGAAATCAATAACTTTACTTACTTAAAAATTCTTGCTGTAACGATAATAAAACCAGAAAAGGTAATTGTGCCAGAAGAGGGAATTTTATACACATGTATCGGTGACAAAGATGTCAGTATTATGTTTCCAGAGTCAACGTTTAAAGATCCAACGCAGATTTCTCTCACGGTAACAACTTTGTAATAATAATTAAATGATTATTTTAACATTTTACTAAAATGCTTATAATATTTATCAAGTCGAAAGACAACATTATTACACAGAGTATAAAAATAAAAAGAGTCATTTGAATGGACCAAAAACGTGTGTCATTCACAATCGCAAAGCAAAGTAAAATCGTTGTAAATGTGCAAATTAAGTGAATCATGTAAGATTTCATAAGGAAAGTAATGCTGGGTGCTCTGGAAAAAGATGCACACTCTTCACAAAATGTGAAAGAAAGGAATAGGGACCTTGCAAAGTGAAATATATTTTGGATATAAAGAGATTATCGTGTCAACATAATTGTGAAATTGAGCTTAAATTATTGATAAAAATAATGAATCTATACATAAACGTTATATGTTGCCTTTGTGATTGTTATTTGGACATGACCTTAACATGATCTTAATAGACTTTAAACAATATTATCTTGAACATGTTTGTATTGAAAATGAGACTATTTGTGAGCATTGTATGTCTATACGAAAATCCTGATAATATATGTGGGGAACAGTTGAAACTTATGAAAATGTCAGATCTAGAATACAATAATGGTAAAGCTGTAGGTGTTGGAGGACATTATCAAACATGTTAATCTTTTTTAAAACAAATTGAATTCAGATTCTACATGATCGTGTTCTATGTTTATAATGATGTTACTATTTGTACTTTATGTGAATTACAGGCAAATAATATTCCTAAAGTTGACATTCTATCCGCCAAAGCAAACCATGGAATATTATCTGATGTGTCTGAATCGACTTCAGTTATTGCATTTGACTGTGGAACTGCTACAGATAAACCATTTGAACTGATAGTCAAAGGATTAAGACATAAAGGTAACTATAAATTTAAACCAAAAACAAACAAACCAACCTATTCCCAGACCAAAATCCCTCCCAAAAAAGTGAGGCTGACGAATCATGTAAAACATGTGTATGACCAGTATCGGCAAACAATAATAACCTGCCCTATCCCTTTATGAAAAATATTATATATGAGAATCCCGAGCATACTTGGGTAGTTTTAGGATTAGTTACGGCGCCAAACTTTAGGTGAATTCATGTACACAAAATACACATTGACTTGTTTTTCATATAAATAAATGAACTGGTCTAATAAGTTCATCTTTGTCTGCATTATTGGTGTTATTTTGTTTGAACATTGTATCTATAATAGCAATGTAAAGAAAACGGATGAGAATCTTTGACTTCTGTAGCAAAAAAGATTGATATTTTATCATTATGCTATTTATAAATGAACAAACTGTTTTGATCAAACGTTTGAGCGGGATTCAAGCGCCGTCATAAATTAAACGGTTTACACAATTTGAAAGTATGCCTTCACTCGAAATAGGAGTTTACACATATTTAAAATGAAAGGGTATCTGATGGTTATTAAATATTATGTTTTGATAAAAAATACTAATCCATATCATATAACTTAATTAATTCTTTTTAGAAATGCTGAGCGAGTTTGACATGTTTTGAAGAAATAACTAGTAAAAGACTTGTTTCTGACATAAAGTTTGTAACATGCGTTAAGAAATGACTTAAAAATGTATAAGAAATATTATCGTTTTTGTTGGTAACAGGAATAGTTTTGCTTTTGCAAATTACACTATAATTTTTACAACATAAACGTATAATATATCGTTACAATCTTTGGAAATATCTAAATTTTTAAGAAAGCAAAATTTAAAAACAACCCAAACAATTAGGGTTATTTTATTTAATCATATATACAATTGTGTAAAATTAACATCAGTACAACTTGCACCAGCTTAGCACAAGAGTGGTCAACTTTTAATCGTTACTTCGTTTGTATCCTCTTTTCGACATTTATATTCTTTAGAAAAAGTTTTTTTGTGATCTTTATGTTTTGGTATTATTGGATTATGCATTATGTATTTTCTTTCAAAATTTATTTAATATCATGTATATGCATTAGTCTATTATATTTCAGCGACTCCAAAAATCTACTTAAACGATAATATTAATATTAATATTTTTGCGAAGATTTATTATAAGAAAAGTCATGACTAGATGTCAAAATAAATACTTAGTTTATACTTGTCTATGCTTTTGTTGTAGTCCGATCACTTATTCAGTGATGAAAACCGATGTAGCCTTAAAAAATCGTTGATTACTTGCCTCAAATTTCATTAATGCTATTTGTAGATCTGTTATTTTTATAACACGTGTTAAAATAATTTGATTATATTTCTTATATTTAGTCTAAAAATCAAATAAAACCGGTTTTTATCAGACGCGCACCTGAATTCAGACAATGCGTATCACGTAGTAAAATGCATTATCGCCAAATCGCGGCTTTGTTAGATGAGCTTGAAGGTTTTGTAATTTTAAAACATAGAATTAAAAAATGTTGTCGTTCTAGGCCAAACATGTGTATTAAATGAATTTCATTTTAAATTTTGATCTGTGTGCTGTTTTACCTGTTGTTCATTCATAAACAAGTTCAATGTGTTAGTCCGTGACGTATATTAGTTAAGAATAGGAACACCTGTATAAACCCGTAACTCTCGATTACGTATTAGCCAATCAGAATGCAATTATGAATGACTTATATAAATGGAACTGTCGAATATGCCATATCAACATATGAGAGGGGCAACAGCTACCTTTCAATTAATTGCTAAATTTTCACTCTCAAAAACTCAAAAACTACAGTGAATATTACTAATTTAAGCATGTAGATAGAAAAATAGTACTTTTAAATACTTATCTTTAAAACAAGACTGCAAACGAATGAGTATTTACTTCTCAGCAAACTTTTATCGAAAAAGTTTATTAAAATTTATTCATATAAATTAAAAGCAAAAAATTGAAAAAAGTCGAGAATATTTGCAAAAAATATTCAAAATATGAAAAAATATGTTTCACTAACACATATGAAATTTCAAGTCTACTGAAGTTAAATCAAGTGTGATATCCAAGTTTGAATCACACCACCCGTTCAAAACATATTTTTTCATCACTGAAAATGTGATCGGACTATAGAAAGAAAAACATAATCACATTTACATGAAATGCTTTGGGAGACAAGAGAACAAACATTTTTTATTTATTTTTTATTTTATTTTTTTGTGGCTAATGTAAATTGTATTTAATATTTTAGGCAACTATGACAAATTCAATGCATTATATTATGAAAAAGATGGAAAATGGAAGTTTGCTGATTGCAAGATAATTGGAAATGTGGCTCATATAACTATTCCGAGAGACGTTTCTAAAATCTTGTAAGACAAATTGCAATGATTTTGATAAGAGTACTTTATCAATATCACATTAATTTGCGTCATGAAAAATAAAAATATAGAATAAAAATACAAGTCATTCTGGTCCATGTCTAGATCACAATTTAAAAAACAAAGTAAAACCTTTGATACGAGGGGAAGTTAGAAAGTTCATAGAACAGCGTATTCAGCCAAACGTAACACATTTTCTTTATTTATCTAGACAACACAATATCCCGCCATTTTAATCACATATATCAAGTTTATTTGTCACAACTTATTTATGTACTTCTCAAAAACCTCCGAAGTTGGCGACCATCAAGCAATGATGGAAAATCAAAATGTTGAGTTTAGGGCAGTAATAAAGTTCCTCACAGAAGAGAGATCAAAAAAATTCACCGGCGAATGGCCGAGGTGTGCGATGACAGTGATCTCACAGTGGCAAAATTGTCAGCTGAATTGAAACGTGGGCGCACCTCACTGAAGAATGATCCACGGTTAGGTCGGCCAGCTGATGCCACCACAAAGGAAATTGTCACGTCTGTGGAGACCCTCATCATGAATGATCGTCGAATTAGGATTAATGACATACCTAGGGAGTATGATATTTCACATGGAAGTTAAAAATGGTTATCCAAATGGCTTCCATTTACGTTTAGTAGCTGGTGATGAAACATGGGATCATCATTAGTACCCAGAAACCATAAAAGAGTCCATGCAATGTAAGATCCCTGGCTCTCCCCACCAAAGAAATTCAAAACCCAACCATCAGCTGGCAAAGTCATGACAACTGTGTTTTGGGATTCTAAGGGTGTTCCCTTAATCAATTATAAACCTGCTAGAATCTCTATCACTGGCGCTAACTAATCTGATCTGATCTGATCTAATCAAGCAGCTGAAAGCTGCTAATAAATTAAAAAGGAGAGGAAAGTTGAGCCGAGGGGTATTGCTTCTTTACGACAATGCTCCTGTGCACAAGCAGCAATTCATGAATGCAAGTTCGAACAACTTTATCACCCACCCTACAGTCCCGATTAGGACTCAGAGATTATTTCTTATTTAAAAATTGAAATCCCATTGACGGGGAATCATGCTACGTGTGAAATCGAAATTTAGAAAAAAAGTGTGGGACGTGAAAGCATCTAGGATAAATTTGGATATAGAGACATCAGACGATAGACAAACGCGTTTAAAATTAACCTATTTAATTTGCTATAATTTGATTTAAAATTAAACAATAAAGACTTCACAAAATTAATGTACTGTAGCTTCATAAATAACTTATATTATTCAATACTGGACTGGATCTGAACATCTAGTCATCATAAATCATTTTCACGATTGTTATATAAAATAAAGAAAAAAAAAGACAAAAGAATTCTTCATATATATCGGTTTCACTTTCGTTCTCCTTCGTTTCAGGTTAGTTGGTTTGACCTTACCCAAACGTACACCAATTGAACAAGTGTTTGATTCGGCCAATGAAATGGTAAAACACAGTAATGAAATAAAGGTGCATGTTGTGTGCAAACAAAAAAGCTATAACTGGAATGATGCCCATATAGCCAGTGTATCATCAGAGAATAAGACAAACTATGTTGATGAATTGCTGACACAAGGATATGCTGAAGGCCCAGCTCCAAGTAGGGAATTTTGTATTGCAGAGGGCGGAAACATACACTTAGGTTTTGCTGGTAACATCGATATTGATGGTGAATCCCATCCATCTAAAAGATTAACATTACAATCACTGAGAAATTTCCCTGACTGTATTACTTGTCATTTGTCTGTTGTCAACGAACATATCCAGAAACGAGAACAGTACTTTCGAGGATATGTAAAATACCAATTGGAAAACGAATCTTCAAACAGTTCTCAACAACAAATAGCCCAGTTACCTATATACTTAGAAAAAAAGGTAAAAGTATCAATAATGGCATCAAACTTAATTTATATCAAATTAAAAAACATCATTATTAATACTTTTGTACCAAATTCTTGAAAAAACTGCTACGTGTTAAAATTTAATTTGTGTCCCGTTTGGTATCTTATTTGGTAAATCTTTCTTTCAGACCTTGTTGTGGCCGCTTTCCAAATACTGTTATCATGCTTCCTTTATTTATATGATATCTGTCTAACAAGAAGCATGAACATCAGGTGTTCAAAATCAGTATCACAATATGGAAAGGGAGTGAGATTTACTGTGCCATATACCGATAGCTGGAAATAGCATCGGGTTTCAAGGAAGCTCATTATATATTTCAAATATTAAAAACGATGGTATTTGTAAAATCGAACTATCAACTTATGATTCATCGCATTTTAAAGGGAACTCATTATATAAACGGTGGTATTTTGTAAAATCAATTTTTTTTATTTTAGAAATAATAAGTTGATTGATAATACATTTGTTCATTCAGATTCGCCACTTCAGAGTTGCTGCCACATACAAAGTGAAGTTTGTCATGGATACTAAAGGTGAGTAAATAAATTATGTTGCCAATGTTCACATGACTGAATTTTCAGTTGAAACGATTACAAAATGATCAATCTTTAACGCCTCGTGTGATCGTAAAACAAACCACACCCTCTGTATCACCCGATACCTCAATGTCGTTAATGATTTCCAGTTACCGCTCTCTATGTTAAAATGTTTGCCACACATTGCGTAGCTGTTTCCATCGTTAAGATGGTTGTGACGGATGTTGTCATGTACATCTTTTTTCAGTTGCAAAAATGCTTCATCTTCTCTATGAAAAATATTCCCATGAACCAAAAGACGTCGTCTTGCTGACATATGACACTCGTCTCCTCTCAATTCAATTTAAGAACTTTATAATGCATTTTAATGTTTGAACTATGCTCTTAGAATGTATCAACTTAGATTTACAGGTAAAATTTGTAATGTTCTAGATGGACATCTCCAACAAAGCTGTAAGCCATTTGGTTTTGATTTTTCATCTATGACACTAGTGTATCAAGAATTTATCAGGACCAGAACATCATGTGTGTTTTTTGTAAACCTTGTCCTAACAGTTTAACAATGAAAGTTTTGATTTTCAGTGACAGCTTTGGTACAATACATTGCTTGGAAATTAAACGAAAATGGTAATACACAAGACTGGGACCATTTTCTCCATTGTTTAGAAGATAAAAACATGATACGTAGATTAAACATAAAAATGGGAAAGGGGTCTGAACACGAAATAAAAAGAAAGAAATGTGAAGAGTTTATGAGATTCTGGATAAAAGAAAAACCAAAATCCATTAACAAAGTGAGTTTTTTGTAATTCTATTTTATTTCGTTTACTTTACATGTACACACACTTAAACATTAAACATTTACTACAATATACAAAACAAGAGAGAGAGATAGAGAGAGAGAGAGAAAGAGAGAGAGTGCCTTAAAATAAAACATTTACCATACAAACTCTATCTTATAAACGTATGATATAATACATACATGTATAAGATACTTCTTCAAACATTGTAAAAAAGCCACCATTGATCTACAAACTTTGTGTTTACTTTCTTTTGGAGCAATACATTTCTGCATGTTGTAGACATCAAACATATTACAGAAAAAATATCTAAAGCACCAAAACATATCTAACCAAATTTAATAGTAAACACTGTGCATGAGGGGTATACCTTATTTACTTTTTTAGAATTTTCAGATAATATATGTCTTAGAATACTATAGTATTGCCAACTGAAATTGTGATGACCTTGGGGAAACATCAACCTGCAGATATTGGCTCGGTGGTTTAATTATATGGTTAGATTAATGAAAGCGTAGAATATAATGTATTTGTACTTAATATATTATGTCCAATAATACTTGAAATTGTAGCATACCTAGATATTTCTAATTCGTTTTAACAATCTATGTTGGGTTTTGACGTTGCATTATGAGTTTGATTAAATTTTGATTCGTTTATCAAATCTGCTTGTCTAAAAGCTGAGAAACATTCTCAAATGCATATGAGTTCCTTGGGTATGCAATAACAAACTGAAATAACTTATTTTAAGGTTAACTTAATAATGGACGCTCTCGAGAAAAGTGGTTTTGACGATTTGAAAAGTTCTGCAAGCCGGTTTATAAAGTTCTTTGATGGTAAGATATGCTGTATTAGTCTAGTCAATCTACGATTTGACCTCAAACTAATTGCAACAGATTATATGTTGTTACTAATATGCTCTCAAATACATGAAACGATTATAGTAAAAAGTCTACCAAAATCTGATAAGGAAAAAACAGTTTTTAAAGAGTTTTAATTCCGTATGGGGATTTCACTTTTGTAAAACAGGTGGGGTTTTAGTCCCATTATAATATGTTTTTTGCTATTTGAACTAAATGTAAAGCAACGACCCTGGAATTAATCAATTATAATTGTTTTCAATATACATTTAACATTTCTGAAATAATTTGAAGTTAAATCATCAGCCCATTTTCATTCAGTTGCATTTTTGATCTTTTACAATCTAATGTTTCTAGCAATGGCAAAATACTCGGAGTAATGAAGTAGAAGTATAGAAAAGTTATGTTTTTAAACCTGAGATATACTTATTTTATCATTTTTGTGCATAATAAAATATATCTGAGGTTAATAAACTTAACATTCCCGTATTCAGCGTAAAGTTGCATAGTCTTTTAACAAAATAATTTATTTTTTTACATTCCAGTTACATATTGTATTCTAGATTGTCTTAAATGATTTATTTAAAGTCCATGTATACACTTTTCATCTGATTTCTAGGCTTTTCTTCATATAGTAGCAGAGAAAACTTGAAATTTTTGAAAATTTCTGTGTAAAATTAAGAATCACAATGCAGGGTTATCTCCCTTTTTATTAAAAATGCTTTTGTTAACTTTAATTTGCAAAAACCCCAAATTCCACTGGATTGAAATTGGAAGATTTTTATGGTGAATAAAACACCTTTCCTGGAAACAATTAAATAACAACTTTTTCTGTTGCAGTTACTTTGAGGTTTGACCCTAATTTTCATAGATTGACTAGCCTAGATGGTTTGTGCATACTTTACAATAAAGAGAGGTATTAACAAATTTTCCATGGAGACGTGTGCTAATGTTACGACACGGTTTCCTGTCAGGCAAATAAAAGTTATCAGAATCGATGTCATTAAAACAATAAATGACATTAGGAATACAATAAACAATTTTCTAGACCCCAATTATGTTTTTTGTTGGCAAATTGATTTCATTGGTAATTTGTTAGATGTTGTTTCGAAGCTTATACAAGAGTACCTTTTCCTGGGAAAATTTTGGTCCCCATCAGGATTAATTCACCCTGTTTGACCCCCTGTTTCAAGGGTGAAGTGCTAGGTCTTACATACTATCTAATTGGTTATGGGGTCAATATATAATTTATCAATTGATGAAAATGTAGATCGAAGACGTAGTGGATGCCAAAAGGTAAATTATTACAACGGGTCTAAAAAGTCATTATACGTTAGTATCAGGGAACCATTGTGAAATCGCTTGCTGAAGGTACATTTATATTATAAACCTGATAGTCTGGTTTCATTCATCATTACCGAACTGACCATTTTTATATTATATATTATATTAATATTACATTTCTGACATATATTGTCACCTCGAGGACGCATTGTTTGCCGAAGCGATAGCCATGTCAGAAATGTAATATTTATTCATTACATGTGATGCTTGTCACGTTTATTTTACGGATATATCATGTGCATTCGATAATTTATCAATCGGGGACGACTCATATTCAGAGCCCAAAATTGCCGAAAAGTATCTGATTATGATTATGAAGAGCTTAAATTTTAACCAGTTTCAAAGGTATTCATGGTGCTATTTCAACTTCATTTTTTGGTGTTTTTGTAGACGCTGTTCCTCGATTGTAAATAATACTATAAGCAACAGGTTGCAAATGATAACATGCTTTGATCAAAGAGCTGACGTTATAATATTTAGTAAGGGAGGGGACCGAAACAAAAATACTTTCACATAGAGGCTGACAACTTATTTCGAGGGATGACAATATGATCTGTTACCCTATCAGAAATGTAATATTTATTTTATTATACCGATTGTTGGTGTTTATACTGTGTAAACAAAATATACTAGATTGAAAATCATGAATCAGCTGTCGTTTAGATTTGTAAGCAACTTGTCAGACGCTTGTAACATTAATCATACTTTACATTACTTTAGAAATGCGTTCAAACCGCACACAGTTTTTCTGCGCATGTGACATTTTTTGTAATGTCAACCGTTCACGTAATGTCACCCCGTGACGTCAGATTTTCTGAAATCCGAGGGTTACATTAAATTTACCCAAACGATTATCAACCAATCAAATTTTGAAAAACTTACAAAAGGTACAATAATACAATTTTTATATAGCTCTTATCCAATATAATTGCATGATGTGTAATAAAAATATATGTTATATAATCTTTTTTGAAAACGTTACCATACATTTAATTGTTCAGTTTGACCTACCCGAATAGTACGTTATTATTATAAATAATTTGTTTGTTAAATTTTCGAAATGTATTTAACTTTAATTATACAGGAAATGGTATACTCTCGGACAGCTCATTGATAAAGATGGCGGAGAAAATTGGTGCAGAGTGGGAATTATTGGGAATATGTCTTGGTCTAACTACTCCTGAAATTGAACAAGTTAAGATGGATAATGCCAGTACAAAACTTCAAATTTATCACATGCTTAATCAATGGAGAATGTCAGATAAAGCCATTGAGCTGGACCACAATATTGTTTCAGAACTTGTTGAGGCAATGACTGTTTCAAACTGTGATTCCGAATTAATAGATTTCATTCGTTTAAATGCTGATCCGGGAAATAGTGGCAAAATTAAAGCGACCAATCAGCATTAACCTGACTGGTATCTCTTGTTTATTCCCCGAATTTCTTACACTGACAAACAGCCATATAGAAAACATTCAGTTATGTAGTTGATTAATAAATATAATTTGATCATGGCCACGTATTGTTGCAGACATGAGTACTTTATGAATATGATTTTGTTTCTCTTCCTACACTATCAAAAACAAACATACTAATCAATGTCCAAATCAAAATACAGAAGCAAAGTAAAAACTTTGGAACTGACAAGTTAGGTTAGACACGTGAACTTTCACCAGTGAAGTGAAGCTGGGTGCTCCGGAAGGGTAAACACCTGCTGTTTAGCTAGCTACATCCACCACGTGCGTAATCAAAATTGTGTGAAAGGAACATGAAACTATGAGATGTCAAATATATCAAGGGCAATCCTGGACACAGAGACATCAAACTTATTAAACTATAATTTATCCAGTTGCTAAAAGTGTCAATACAGTGGGAGACGTGGTGTTCAAGTGGTTAAAGCTTTAGTTCTTATCCAAAAAGTGTCTCATCGATGTGGGTTCGACACCAGTGCACGCGATCAACCCTTGTAGTATGCCTCGAATGTATGTTTCGGAACCATTATAATAGATTGTGTGACTTGATCCAAAGCATATCATAAACACTGTCAGATAAATACTTTAATCTCTCCCTCTCTCTGTCTCTCTCTCTCTCTCTCTCTCTCTCTCTCTCTGAACCAATAACAAGCATAGAAGACAGATTTTAAACATCTGACATTGTCATTAAGTCATTAAATGATTATATTTGAAATCAATTAACATATTGCTTATAATATGCTATTAGAATAAAATACTTGTTAATGTTGTTTATTGTCTACCGAATTGCCTTAAAATGGATTATATTGTCAGCAGTTTGTTATTATTGTAACAGAAAAGAGAAAATATGCAGGGTCGGACCGGGGATCGAACAAAGGACCTAACGCACTATAGGTGAGTGCTCTACCACTGATCCACCCAGACAGCTTCCTTCCTTCCTGTTTTTAATCGACTCCCTTAAATCGAAACAATTAGGTTCCACCTTGGGACCTCTGCTTCCACATACTCAAATATAAGGACTGCGATAGTCCTTTTAAGAAAGAAACTATTATTTGTTAATGAGATATCCCAAAACGTACACATGCTATATTTACTTAAGGACAACAACTTATCGTATGTGTAAAGCCTTCACCACAGCTATATTAATCACCAATTAAAACACGTCCGAAACAAAATCTAATAGCAAAGTAAAACTTTGGATTGACAAGTTAAGTTAGACACGTGGACATCCACCAGACAAGTGAGGCAGGGTGCTCCGGAAGGGTAAGCATCTCCTGTTTTGCTAGGTACACCCACCACGTGTGTAATCAAAATCGTGTGAAAGGATCACAGATGTATTTTTCTGAATTTGTTTATCAAGAATGCTATATTTAGACTATTTGTTTTGATGTTTAATAGGCACACTTTTGCGCGTTAAAATGAATAATTAGTTCAAAGGCTATCATAAAATAAATGTACCCCAGCACATTGACCTAAGTTAGAGCATCCTATTTCAACTTTTTATCATATATATCTGGTTTGTTTAGTGTTATCATGCAAAGCAATCGTGTTTTTAAGATAAACTTGTCAATAATATTTACTAGACTATCAACTTTCTGCTTTTTGGTGCATTTTCAACCTTTGTCAAAATATAAAATTAAAATAACATTATCAATCAAGTTTTATATTCGACCATTTAACTTTTTAACATGGAATCCATGTAATATTTAGATTAGGTATGGCAATAGCATTTAGAAGCAGTACATTAGAAAACGGAGTATCGTCCACATGGTCAAGAAATCCAAATAGTGAATTAACCTCATTTCAAACACAGTCAAACCTGACTATAAAGGCCAGCGAAGGGAACCAGTAAAAGTGGCTTTAATGGACAGGTGTCCTTTATATACCGGTTCAAATAATTTGAATAAAGAACGATTTGGAAATAATTCTACTGTCCTATAAAAGAAGGTGGTCCTTATATAGAGGTGGCATTAAGGCAGGTTGGACTGTTTTCTAAAGCTACATAAAGTACAGGCATGATGGCAGTTTACCATTTAACAAATCGAAAGCTCATCTAGGGTCCTCGATCAGGATATATTGGAAGCTTTTCGACAGCTAATATTTATCTCCTCTACTTTTTTGTTAACCACTCTGGTAGCTCAATCTGTAAGTTGGAGGTCGAGGGTTTGAACCCCGACTGGGTCTGATCTAAGACTTGAAAGTGGGTTGTGACTGTTATTTCGCAAGGCACTCGGCATTACGAAATGGAAGTAATTGTTGTTTCGGATGGGATTGTCATCGAGGTAGGCGCGACACGATAAAGAACCCTGCTGTATAATGCCATCAGCGCAACGCACAGACAAAAATTCTGCATCATTGTCTATAACTGGCGACATCTTGATATAAGTACAATATTTTTAGACTGGAACGTTAAACAACATTACTTATCTCTTTACTTTTTTGTTGGCTCCCTGTTGTTTAACTTTTGAAAGATCAGTACTGTATAATGAACTAATGAGTTGAAATTTATTTAAGCGTAGCAAGGATATCAAGGTACTAAAATGACCAGAAAACGAGGGAACATTTACACAATTAGATAATGAGGTCAATGTTGGTTTTAATTCGGCTGAATCAAGTATATTGTTGAAATTTGGTTTTTAATAATCGTCCAATTATTACTTGTTTAGTGTCTGATTGGATTTTTAAAACAAATTTTTTTCTTCCACAAATCGAAAAGTTGTCTATAAGCCGGAGCCAGATGGCTTTTGTCATTCAAAGTATAAGCCATCACTTATAAGATATCTATAAACCATTATCTTCTTTCAACCTTAATCAATGTCAACCATTTCATTGGTTTGAAAGAGCTATTACTGTAAGATGTTAGCAATAGAGTTCCATATTGCATAGTAAAACAGGATTATTTATTGTAACTATGTTATATGTTACAGGTATAGTTTTATAAACCTGTTCAGATTTTGTATTTCCAGGTAAAAATTCTAGTGCTTGTCAATTGAATTGATACCTAGTAGAGCCTACAATGTTTACTTTCTATCTATATCAACTTAACTAAGATCACAAAATCTAGAGGGGACCGCGGTGTCCTAATGGATAAGACGTCAGTCTCTCTCACCGCTGTGAGTTCAATTCCCGCTCAGGTCACACGTGCGAAAGTGAATTTGTCTTGCGTTGGCCTGGCCTTTACTGGTTCACCTGGTATCAGTATAATAAACTGGGGAGTGGTACGCTTGCATGTGGCGTATTGACTCAGTGAGCTAGCGCCTTAAAGTCGCCCTGAGTGTGCGCTAGTACAAGGCAGAACACACTTGCACTTTAAATGAATACACGAAATTGTTCATAAATTAATCCATAGAGATAAATAAAATAGTCCCTTATCCGTATGTATAGTAAATAATAAATTTTCCTTGGTTACTGCAGGTGTAACTGCATTTTAAAAATCAATAATTAAAATAGCAAAAATACCAATATTATAGATTATGACATTTTATTGAATTTAATATTAAATAAGTATACAATTGTAACATTGTTCACAGTAGCTTTATAGTTCACAACCAAAAGCAAAATGGTCAAGACAGTATACATCACACACACACACACACACACACACACACACACACACACACACACACACGTTCACACTGTAATTATTCTGTAAATGACATGTTACTGATAAATATCATGAGAACAACCGACATATTATATCTGTTTTGAGGGATATGAGGGAATTCAGTATATCAAAAAAACAATTCAATGAACTTTTGACCATATACATACTGGGTCATTAAATGGAAATAACAATACGAAAGAATCAGTTCAAATAGTAAAGACCTGTCAAAAGTTAATACTTACATGTAGTTGACGAAAAGACGCTGAAACTCGGCTGCGAGGAGCCGGGGGGCTACAGGTAGTGGCCGAAAAACTCAGTCCACTCTCGGCCACTCGGCAATTAAATCTGTTCACTGCTCGGCAACTCATTCGGTAATGACAAGGAATTTAAGTGCAAATTAAACAATTTAAATAAATAAAAAAATAAATACATAAATAACTAAATAAATTGATAAAAAATAAAATATAAATAAAATGTTTTTAAAAAAAATCAAAATTAATAAAATAGACGATGGTGTACCTGATAATATAAAAAATTCCCTAAATCTTTTATATTAAACTAGTAAATTAAAAATAAATAAATAGATCAAAAAATGAATTGAAATGGACGATGGAGTACATGTACCTAATTTCTTCCAGAATTTCCTAAATCTTTGTTCTTTTTACATTTTAAGTTAGAACATGGTGAATGAAATGATTCACATTAAGATCTGTACCAGCGTTTCACTCTGCAGCTGTACCAATTCATATTACCAATACATATAAAATCAATCTGGATAACTTTTATTTTCTTCTTTAAAATATCTAGATTTCCACAATTCTAGATCTGGTCCGAAAAAAAATGACAGGGAATTTTTTTTTAAAACGGCCGTCTAGTGTTGCATAATTAAAACATGTTTAGAAATATTATCTGCAATTCCAAAAAGCTAAGCTCATGATCAAAGCGGTCTTCAAATACATGTACGTAAGTGATTGGATATAAGAGTATCTAAATGCCATATGCTAGTGAGAAATCTGGATTTTAAAACTTTAATGCGGTTTTCTATCAGGGTTATCTTTCTTTAATCAATTTTACACTCTGATCAATTACAATCGGGTGTAAAGTGTAGTGCGTTAAACACTAACCTATGAAAACTAGTGTCGAACTGTCACCTCATCTCCTCGATCCCTTGATAATAGTTTTAGATATCGACAGCTGCTATCTAACTTTTGATAGTTATTCTGCCACTAACTATATGAATCTTGGAGACCTTTTTTCGTTAACTCGATGTTAAACTTTCGCCAGGTCTGTACTGTAAAGGTTATGGTTCAAACCACAATGCCAAAAACATAAATTAAGTTAAACACACGAACATCCACCAGAGAAAAGAAGCGGGTGTTCGAAAAAGGTAAGCACCTTATTCATTTTTCCTCCTTTACGGAGATAAATGACATGCTTTTTTAGATTATAACATCAAATAGTAAATGACAATACAAACAATAAAAGCAGCAACAATAGCTAAAAGAAGCGAGTGTTCGAAAAAGGTAAGCACCTCCTTTATTATTTTTTTATTATAATTATCTATTTAAATAAATGGACATTCGTTTTCGCTTTCCTGGTGGACGTTCATGAGTTAGACTTAAATTTCCAGTTTTCAAAGATTTTCTTTATTAATTGTTGGGATAGTGGTTTGGACATGTGTAACGCCGGGTTATGTGATAAATGCCAAGTAATGCTATACCGACCTTGTATTGTAATAACTATTTTCGTGTGATGTAATAACACATTGTAATGAAATAATAAACAAAAACAACAACGTATGAGCAAATTTATGTTATCCACGCACGAAGCACACCGGACAAAGACCGATCACAATAGCTAACTTGAGCACTTTGTGCACAGGTGAGCTAATATCTAAAGTTCTAAATTATTCAAAATGATTATAACAGATAAACAATGCATTTGCTATATAAATGATAAAGTAGAAATAAAAGAAAACATATTTGATACATTTCACACTAGAATTATATTAATTATGTCAATTCAGCTGAGGAACAAGATGTAACCCGTGGCCTCTGGTTTGCTGATTTCACTCATTATAAAATTATATTCCATTTGTCCCACAAAATCATCATTTGACTATCCCAACACCGAATTGCATTGTGGGTCTTTGTGCCTCTTAAACGCTGGCATGGTGTTATAAACAGGAATATTAACTGGAGAGAGAGTGATGGTGTGTTTTGTTGTGCAAGTGTTTATAACAATTTTGTTTTATTGCGTACTAATGGAAACTAATGGGAACATTGAGTGCTTATGCACTAACACGCACTATTGCAGATAACCACAAAGGTCTATAATACTGGTACCGAACCCATGGCAATAAGAGACATTAAGATTAAACATAAACCCTTAGAACCTTACCATTGAGGGCCAAACAATATTGGTATTTTAAGGAAATAGATAATTTATTCCGAATAAAGTAGAGAGAAAAAACATAATCAGAAAACCACTTACTTTCTATAAAATCTTATCAAAATTATATTTATTGATAAAAATCCATGACTAAAGTTTCTCCATTTGGATGAGATTGAACATAATCCGGAAAGTAAACATCAAATGTCAGTCCATTTCATGTTCCTTCAATAATTTTGTCAGATCCTATTCCAAGGATCGGTTTTCGAAAGAATGAAATCGATTAATTCGGAATCACAACCCACAACATTCATTGCCTCAACAAGTTTAAAGACAATATGATGGCCCAGTTCAATCGCTTTATCTGACATTCTCCATTTACTAAGCATGTGGTAAATCCGAAGCCTTACACTTGCATTTTCCATCTTAATATGATCAATTTCAGAAGAAGTTAGACCAAGACATATCCCCAATGATTCCCACTCTTAACTAATCTTCTCCGCCATTTTTATCAATGAACTGTCCGAGAGTATACCTGATCCAATGAAATAAAAAGAAATGCATGTTCACATATTATGCCACGAAACGACAGTAACTTACTATTAAGTCAGGTCAAACAAGTTTAAAAGGTTAATTATATTTGAAATATTCGTAAATGATTACATAGTCTAATATTAGTTTGTTCTATACGATAATTGTGAAGAATACCAGACAGATAGGAAACAACAATCCACCACCTGCAAGCAGCATGCACCAGGCGGAGCCTCGTTTGAAATGAAAATACCTGTCCATTTGATCGGAATTTCCTCATCTCGTTCTAAATCCCGTCATAGATTCTCTTTATATAGTCCTTGTTTCATTTTAAATGGAGCGACAATATACCAATTTTGATTACACATGGCGGATGTAGCAAGCTAAACTGGAGATGCTTACCCTTTCGGAGCACCCGGCCTTACGAACCTGGCGGAGGTTCACGTGTTTAACCTGATTTGTCAGTTTCAAAGTTTTTACTTTGCTTCTGGACTTGTGATACGGACATTGATTAGAATGTTTGGTTTTGTTTTCTCTATGGTAAAGTATTTCATATCTTGCATGTACTTGCAACAACCCACACATTTATTCCATTTAAAATCTATGTGATTTAATTCACAATCTAATAGGGGTTTTTCAAAACAATCTGATGAAATGTCCAAAACAGTTTTCATTGTTAACAGTGTTACAGATGCTGAAAACATCGAACATATCTTACCATCGAATAGTTGAATAAACCGTTCTGCAGAATTTTTCAAATCGTCAAACCCACTATTTTCCAGAGCGTTCATTATGAGTTTAACCTGAAAGAGAATTCAACTTGATTTGTCGTTATATGATTAAAGTATAGAAGATTCACAAAGCAGCGAGAACATCACAAGTAAACGAGGATGTTAGAACCAACTTGAAATTGAGGGTGTGTAGTCCGAGCAACTTTTAAATAGATTTCATTACCTAAATTCCTAATAGAATCGCATAAAAACCTATCTACGTCGTCTTTTACATCACCATAAATAATTACATTCGATTTGCCGAGAACATATGGATCTGATGATTAGTCCAGCAAAAGTAGCTAAAACAGGATAACACAATTCCAATAGAATATCTTTTCAATAGCACTCTATTTGAATAATTCCACTTATTTGCTTCCATATATCTGAGATCTTTCATAAACATATCGTTTTTAATTCAAAACTGTAGATAACATACAATCGATCAAAATACAGGTGAGGTGTACACTAATTGTATATGATCAAGTGAAATGTATTATTGATGTGAAAAATAATTGTCAATTAAAATTAAATAACCTTTAATAAAAATGAAATGATTTCCCTTCTCTGTTTTCTACCCCATATACTATGTTATTATAGGTCCCGAGTAAAACAGGCTAAAGCAGAGGTGGTTACATTTCTGGAGCACCCTGTCTAACTGCCCTTTGGAAGTTCACGTATTTAACTTATAAGTTTTGAAGCTTTTACTTCGCTTTGTGTTTGTAATTTGGACATTGGTAAGATTAGTATATTTGTTTTTGATTGGAATGCTTTGATGTTTAGAAAATACAAAATGAAATTAGAAAACTCACTTTGTCTATTGATTTCGGTTTCTCTTTTATCCAGCATTTCATAAACTTTACACATCTTTGCGTTTCATTTTGAGTGTCCGTTGTTTTTTTTTGCAATCAATCGACGTATCAAAATTCTATCTTCTAAGGTATGTACAAAGCGATCCCAATCTTGTTCATCACCGTTTTCGTTTAATTTTAAAGCGATGTACTTTGCCAACGCAGTCGCTGAAATTTATATACATGTTTTAATAAACTTCTTCTAATAAGTTCTAAGACATAAGTGTTGTATCATTTTATATACATAACCACATAAGAAGCCTGTGTAAACGTGATTGATGGACTAGTGTCAAAGTAAAACATTAAAACAATCCGATTGCAAGTAAATATTTTGATGTTTATCTACTTGACCAGTATGAAATATGAAGGTCATATTATTGCATGTTTTCTCATTCTTAGAGTTGTTTTCTCTTTTACTGGATATGTTTACATACATGAGAAAAAACCATAAGATTTCTGATTTTTATTCGAATCATTTCATCAGTAATGACAACACTTTAAAGGATGGCGTGATCTCAGACATAAACATTGCTCCTGTGTCGCCTTTTGTTCTTAAAAGATACCACAATAATTGGAAAGACAATATAAAACCTTTTTTACAAATTTTAAATAAGTGTATTCAATTAAGCATCTAGTCTGCAATGTTTAAACGGCATTCTAAATTTATGAAGTTTCGTGGTTATGGTGTCATTTGTGCATCTGATTTCGATGATTTTGATATTATGATATTTTTATATTCATACACTATCGTAATCATAAAAAAACAATCCTACGTCCAAATGACGATGAGAATTAAAATTGATCTTTGCATCTGCTAACTACTTTGCAACATGCAACACAACCTATTTTTTATCATATTTTTAATTTATTTCTCGGCTTGAAATCTTTATCGTGGGGACAAAGGATAGGTCTAGCTTTTGTCTACGTACCTTTGGTGTCGATGACAAACTTTTTTCTGTATTCGAAAGCATATTGGATATGAACCTGAGATTATTATAAAAATAAAATTAAAATCAATTTATAAAGATTTATTACATAAATCAACTTCTTACCAACGAGGCGACACCTTAAGGAATTAGTCTACTGAGATGTCTAGAATTTTTTTTTTAAATGTTTTTAGTTTCCCCATTTTTAAAAGATTTTATGATGATTTATAAAATGAAAATTATAAAGTAATGCGTTCTGTTTTTACTAGCCGAAGTTACCATTAGCTAAACTAAGCTCTTGTTCTGTTTTGATTTGTATACCGGTTATGAGAACACGTCTTTGTAAAGCAATGTTGCTTTTACTACATTCCGTTAAACATATTTTTAATTTGCAATGCATTTATTATCCAAGTGATATTTTTCTACAAATATTTTAACAAAAAATCCATGTTTTCTTACATTTTTATAATAATGATAATAATAATAAATGAAGTAAAAATACGGATAACTTACTTTTTTCTCTAAGTATAGTGGTAACTTTTCGGTTTTATCTTCCATCTGAATATTCAAATATCCTCGAACGTATTTATCTCGTTTTGGAAGGTCTTCGATGTTGACAGGAAATAAATGACAAGTGATACAATCCGGAAAATGTCTCAGTGATTGCAGTTTTAATCTTTCTGACTCAGCATCAATGTTACCAGTGAAATTTAAGTACGTATTTTCGCCCTCGGATGTACACAATGCCTTACTGTGAGCCGGTCCTTCAGCATATCCTTGTAACACCAATTCTTCAATATATTTTGTGTTGTTTTCCGATGGAATGCAGGCAATGTGGACGTCATTCCAGTTATAGCTTTTTTGTTTACAAACAACATGTATCTTTATTTCATTGCTGTATTTAACCATTTCATCGGCCAACTCAAACATCTTTTCGGTTTGTGTATGTTTTGGTAAAGTCAGACCAATAAACCTAAAAGAAAAAAATATTATTATAACTTTTAAACATGAATTCTGTCTTTTGTCTATATTTCATATTTCAAAATCAATTACACTTATGGTTCTAAGGGCTTTCTACACGTTTTACGATCATAAACACAATACTCTCAATAAATGTGATTTCTCTGTTTCAAAAATTATGCTGGATCTATTAGAAGCATGTTGATATCGCGGATGATGTATTAAAATAGCTAGACCGGGTTTGCTAAACCGCCTTCACTTACTGGTGGCAATTTACGTTTATTTTAAGTTTGTAATTTGGTCATGGACCAGTCTGTTTATGTTTGATGATGTAGACATAGTGATTATACTTCTACTTCTTGTCTGATTTCAGTTAGGTTGCTCAATTGATTTTATAGTTTTACTTGATTTAATGTACAATACAAATCTACGGTTTGCCTATTTTACAAAATTTAGGGCACACTAACAATTTAAAATGCATGTATTATCGAAAAACTCTTATCAAGATTATTTGCTATTAATTTTCTTACAACAATTTAGATACATCTTCAGGAATGGTCATCTTCGTCATATCTTCATTGGTTTCGCAATCAGCAAACCTCCATTCTCCGTTCTTTTCTTTATACATTGCATAAAATGTTTCGTCGTTTTCTAAAATGATACAATTCAATTGCAAAAGGAGAATGACAAACGATGTTTTATTTGACTTTTAAGTACAATGTGTAAATGTGTTATGACAATGCGTATCTAGGTCCAATCCGATAGTATGGAGGCCCCTTTTAGTACTTTATGTTTTGTTAACTTTTATGTGTCAAACCAATATATTCATCTGCTTTATAAAATTGATAAAAGGTTAAATTTTATTTCAAGTGAAATGCAAGGGAAAAAGCAAATGCTACCTATTTATCACAAACATACTATACCATGTCTAAATCACAATTCTAAACTTTGAAACTGACAAATTAAGTTTAACATGTAAATTTCCACCAACAGAGTGAAGCCGGGTGCTCCGGAAGAGTAAACATCTCCTGTTTATCTATGGAACGTCATATATATCCACAAAGCATGAAACTTTTCCTACTGAAAGGTCAAATAAAGAGTTCAATGCTGTTTTCCAAAAATAACAATATCTTCATAAGATTAATAGTTACCTTGATGTCTTAATCCTTTGACTATCAGATTAAATGGTTTTTCTGTAGCAGTACTACAGTCAAATGAAATAACTGAAGTCGATTCACACACATCAGATAATATTGCATGATTTGCTTTAGCAAATTCAGAGTCATACTTAGAAATGTTATTTGCCTGTAAAAGAACAAATCATAATATCATCATAAACATATAACATCGTTACCCATATTTCTAAAAATAATTCAACAATTGAACTATTGGATGAGCTGTTTTCTTTTTCTCGAACTGGTGACTATATATATACAAGTATGTCAAACCATATACCAACTAAATACATCTAGGTTTGACGATTTCATGAGGTTAATGTTTCCTGTACTCATCATACATTGTAATAGATTCGTTTAGACATAACATGTCCAAAAATAAACTCTTTAAGATATAACATTATTTTTGGGAAATGTGTTTGCCTTGCATAATAATATCATTCAATGTATTATATATTATCAATTTTATGGTTTAATGTTCATAATTAAATTTAAAATAAAATCTATTTAATTCACGTTTATTTTTCCTTTAGATTATAGTAGTGCTTTATTTCAATTTCTCAAATACAATTAAGAATAAACACCGATAATAAATAATTTGTTATTAATTTATCAAAATAAATACCGTAAGAGAAATCTGTGTCGGTGCTTTAAACGTTGACTCTGGAAACACAATACTGACGTCTCTGTCACCGATACATTTGTATAAAATTCCTTCTTCTGGCACTATTACCTGTTCTGGTTTTATTATTGTTACAGCCAGAATTTGCAAGTAGGTAAAACTATTGATTTCAAACCCAACAAACTGTAGCTTCTAAAAATGAAAAATACTAAATAATATACTTCGTAATATAAAAATATATTTTATTACACCACAACAATAATTTCCCTGTTTATCCAAGTTCAGATAATGATATTGTACGACCTTGAGACAGCTTGTCTATGATATTGGTCTTAACTACAAATTGTTTTTTATATTTGCTAAATCGTAGCTTGCAATTCTGTTTTCACGTCATCGAATTTTTATTGTATCTTTTATTGTCAAGAACTTAATTGACTTGTTTATTTGATGGCGAAACTTTTGACAGAATGACCACACTTTTAATCTGACAAATAGAAGGTTTAACTATACTGTATTCATGTTAGAGTTCGGAAAAATTGAGTTTATGGCATGAATGAACTATTTTCGGGCTATCATTTTACTTTTACCCTTTCACCCAAATATATAGTTAATTCTTCTGTCATAAATATGTCGAACGAAAGACACCATTTTTTAGCAGATTTGTATTGAAATTAAACAGCAAATCCTGTTGTAATACAGTAGCTTAAGCGTATTGCATCAGCAATAGACCAAGCCCTTGCTATTACATCATATCGTATCTATTGAAATATAAACAACAAACAAAAGACGGGAGTAGACAGGTAAACAGAAGGTATAACCATTCTGGAATACCCGGTCTTACTTTCCTTTTGTTTAATTTCATTTAATTGTTTCCAAAGTTTTTACTTTGATTTGGGATTATGATTTGGACATGCATTGGTATTGTTCTTTTTGACTTATTGCCAAATGCCAAAATTCCATTAAATAAAATGCGCGGTAAAAAGAGTACATACTTAGTTACAAGTTTTTACATTAATTTGTTTATTATATTCAAAACCACATTTTAGAAAGTGTTACCTATTTGTTGCTAATCAAAACATCGCTATATATTTGTCTGAAACATTTTATGATTAGTAATGCCATGTTTTATTTCTTTTTAATGTATTGTTTTGCAGTCAGATCAGACTTTTGTATTTTACATTAGTTGCTGTCACGCTCATGTTTTTTATTTTATTTCCGTTCCTTATTCATTGTTTTCTTATATGTTGCCTTCATGTTCCAGTTAACAACAATGTACTTATAGAGGTTCAAATTAAATAAATTCAATACCTGTTTTTCTTTTAACGTGTACGGGTTAATTGTTTGAATACGATTCCATTTCCCGTCATCTACTGACACTTTTACTGCAATCGTTCTGTTTTCTTCAGTAATAAGATGGTGAGGTATATACACCCGCAATGGACACTGAAAGATAAATACCCACGTACAATAAACAGAATGAATATATGCATAAAAAATGATATCGAACCATGTTCAGATCAGAATCCAAAAAACAAAGTAAAACTCTAAATCTACAAAATTAAGCCAACAAGTGACCATCCACCAGAATAACGAGACTGGGTGTACCAGAAGAGTTAAAACTTCTTGTTTAGCTAGCTACACCCGTTGCGCATGAATTAAAAATAGACTGAAAGTCACATGTAACATGTGACGTCAAATATTCTCATGTCAACCTTGGATACATAGACATCATAATATCAGGAGGTGCTAACCTCTAGGTGAAAAGACTCTATGCTTTCTGTATGTTTGACAGTATTAATTTACCTTATTTTTCTAACCTCAAATTGACATATTGTCATGTATATGAAATTATGTAATTGACTTAACAATTACCTTACAATAAAACGTTTTTTATTCCTGACAAATTATTCGAGCAAGTATTTTTCAATAGTGTAAACAATTCCTATTACTTGTCATTACGACAAATCAAATGAATATGGTTCTATCTCAATTTGATAGAAGAGAGAAGGGTAGTTCGATGTTAAACGTACATTTTTTTATTTGAGTTGAGACAGGAATCTAAGATTATATGTTTGTTAGAAATTCATATCGATTGCCGCCATCATTGCTTTACATTTACTTAATGAACATATTCTACAGTTGAATGTCCTTAAAGGCCAACTGCTGTTGGAAGCTAAGTTAGATGTTATCACAATTGGTCTTTAATTAAACCTATATATAATAGTCACCTGCCCATAAAGTTCACTTTTACTGGTTCTCTTGGTTGACCATTACAGACAAATTTAACTATATGTTTACATATTTTACCTCCAATGACAGTAGCTGATTTAATATTAGTAACATAACTTGCTATCTGCTCATCATCACTGATACATTCTCTTATATTATATGAACTATGATCACTACATGAACATAACAGATCATTCTTCACTATGCTATCTGGTATAGCAAATACGACGCAGCATACACCATGGTTATATTTATCTTTCAACTGCTGATTATTTACGATGTCATATCTGAAGTGAATAATATTAATAAAACATGCATTTTTAGTACAATATTCAAAATCCGTTTACATACCAACATATATATATATATGATACTTAAATGTCAGTCTTCGATTTCGGTTTAGACAATAGAATAAAATATGTAAATGTTATCTACGCTTTTTGGAAAACTCAGACAAATTTTACCGATTTAAAAACTTATTTTATCAATATCGAGAAGAGCAATAACACACTTTTGTGTGCATTTTGGTGATTTGGTAAAAAAAAGTATGTCACCTTTCTCTTTAATATCTTGGTCCTAATACGGTAATAAGCTGCTAACGAATATATTGTTGACATAGGTTGACATGCAAAGCCTATAGTACGGTACGATGTGTAATTCCGTGCGAATTTTTTTGATAAAATTGATTTTTTTGTAAAGTTGAAATAAGTTTAGGCCAAATAATAGGAAAATGGTGGTGTTTAAATATTGCAACCCCCTTCCTTCTTTTTAGCGGGTGGGGGTGAAATTAGGACTTAACGATGTTTAATCTTAAATAAAAACTCGTGTTTAGCTTTTACAAGTAATATATACTTTTTATGTTAGAATATGCAGTTGACTCGTTATCTCGAACTCGACGGGGAAATGCAAAAAGTTCGACTTATCCGGAGTTCGAGATAACCGTTGTTAAAAACGGCAACAAAAGGGAAGTAACTCGTACACGCCAACCGTAAGTCGCTTCCGGTTTTATCTTGTCAAACTGTATGTCATCGGCATTGACATTTTAAGATGCAAGGATAAATGATTCAATTATGCATTTTGTTTTATAAGATTTTCGTTAATTACTCAAATCTGTCAATAACTGATTGCGCTATTCTCATTAGTCGACAAATAGTGGAGTCCGCTTTGGTCTCCATACCAGTTTCGCTTTGTGTACTTTAATCACCCAAAGCTTCCGGTTGTATTGAGTAATGTTCACATCACACGCTTTCGGCAGCCATGTTCAGCTTGGCAGTAATTATTACACCTGCTAATCTCCTTGATGGTTTAATTGCTTATGCAAGGGATAATAATTAAGGGCTTAAGGAAATTGGGAGATCAGTGCAATGTTGTAATTTTAAAATAAACACGAGGCCGACAGTCAAATATTTTATTTATGTTGGAATGTGTTTTTTCTACCAAAAAATCTGTAGGCGTTGACACATTTTGATTTTCTAAATTTTTTTGTTCGAGTTAACAAATTTAATTTTCCTTAATTTTTTGTTCGAGTTAACGAGTGTGATTTCCCTAGGATTTTCATTCAAGGGAACGAAAATATTGTTCGACATATCCGATAATTCGAGATATCTGAGTTCGAGATAACCGGAGTGATTTTGGTTTAATAAAGTACAACTCTGTTCGGTCTTTTTAAAAAAAGTTCGAGATATCCGGTAGTTCGAGATATCCGAGTTCGAAATAACGAGATTCAACTGTAAATAAGTTTTTTAAATTAAAACAATCCTTCAACTTGACCGGAAGAGGTCACAGTCTGCTTCCGGTCATGTGATCCCTACTTTTTAAATTTACTTAAAGTTTTGCTTTATACTGCTTTGTATTTCGTTCAAATATTCTTTTGTTTTGCTGTTTAGTTCTGTTTCTAGCCTACTTCAGTTTGTTATAATATTGCCTCATGCCTCATGGAGATTGTTCAAATAAAAAATTCTTTTATGGATAGAAGGAACACTTCCTGGAGCTTTTTTTACATATTGACATGCATCGGCTTTCATCATGCATGTTTGCGCTCGAATTTCTGCTCATACAAGCTCATTGTCTCATTTGTTATTAAACCTACCTCATTAATACGTTTGGATGATTTCTAGTTCTTTGCCGCAATGTAGTGTTTGTTGGCATGCTTTTCTTCTATTTATTTGCTTTCTTTATCTACTGCACTTCCGAATATATAGACTGACTCGCTCTAGTATTCTTTATTCTTTAAGAGTTTTATCAAAAATCTCAAACAATGAAGACAATGTGTTAGTATCGAAGTCATCGCCTATGAAAGTTTTTACCACCGGTTTCTTAAATAGTTGATAGCAATATAATCAGTCTCTCCTATATAACGACAGCTGTTTTCCTCAGCAAGCCATGTTTGAAAATCTAGTCCTTATAGAAACCTCGGTATCCCCTACAAGAAATTTGTTGAAGAAGGTAAGGAAACGGTATAACAAATTTTAGCAAAGACATGGCCATCAAATAGTGCCCGTTTTTATCTGTTGGCAAGAGAATCCCTTATAGAATAATTAATATGTTTATCTATCGTCTTATAATAATAATCATTTGTCTACAGGACATGTTTCCCGGCTTCATGCTACATACCTGTAAGTTATAAAACAATATCTGACACTGTATCTTTAAAAACTGAATTGTAATGACTTGTTATGGTGGTCACATTCCGAATACCTTTATAAGATCATTAGAATTTATTTTAATGTATAAGCTGCAATTTCAGTAAAAAGGTGTCTAATAATGTTGTATTGTCTTTTTGAAGAGAATCAATAGCATGAAATTTCTTAAACATATTGAATCATATTATCGTAAAATAATCAACAATTATTGTAAAAATGATGAATACAGGGACAAACATTGTTGTACTTCAGTGTTATGGAATTATTGTAGGTGTGAATAAGGGCCGACACAGACACTAATATGTAGCATTGTTATGATCACATCCTTGACAGAATTAATCCTAAATACCCTTTTCCTAACATCTTTAGTAACCTTCATTCAATGCGCCTCATTGGGTTGTCAAATACGAATTTATCATCAAAAATATTTTCATATTTATCAAATGATAAAAAAGTAATAAATTAGGACCACGCCTTTTATTAAGACTAAATTAGAGATTAAAATAGAACTCAGGCTTACAACTTGGTCGGCATATCTATAACAATAAGCTTTCTATTTGAAAAAAATTGTAGCAATGCTAAAAGAAACTGACGTCCTAGTACCCGTATAGGTGTTACCTTCGGTTAGAACTTAAAGGAAAACTATGATTATATCATCAGATAGTTCGACTTGAAAGTATTAAATAGACCCTTAGAGAAAAATGATTATTAGAACTAGTCAGACAACTTAGGGATATACTATAGATAGAAAAGGCGCAAAATGAGGAACATAATTTTTGAAGAAACACTTCACTCGCTTAGAGATATGGGAAATCATTCAAAAGTAACAATTGGGGATTGGGAATTAGAGCAACTTCCATCAAACAATAAATTTTTATATAATCTTTGGAAACTATCAAAGAACCGCTGAACAGACTATCAGCTTTCCATCTTCAAATTATATGAAATGACTCAAGCATTGGTTATAAAAGGGTGGTGTAACAACATTATATCACCCCTATGGGTGTTTTCTAAGACTAACCGAGAATATTAAACTACATTCTATACCTGGAAAATTTGTGAGCGAACTTTAGGTTTGACAACTTCCGTTCGAGCTAAAGAAAAAGATAAAACAATAAGATTATGATATATGAAAAAATGCCCAAGGGTTAAAGTAAAAAAAAGACCAAAAACGGGACCTGGTAAAATTAAGCAAGCACTCGATATAAGCATAAAATGCGGAGTGATATAAACCAAAACTATAAGAAAACTGAAGAAGCAGAGCATAAAGCAAAATTCACGTGAGCAGAAGCAAACAGAAGTCACTTCCGGTAAAGTAATAGGTTCGGAACTGATCAAGTTAAATTTAAAAGCTATTTTACTTGCAATATAAAAATATAAAAAGAAACATACGAATTCTTAGAGTTATAAAAGAAGATAAAACACAATTTACGTAACCGAAGGCAGACTGTATAGACTTCCGGTCAAGTTATGGTGTTGAAATTGATCCGTTTTTATTTAAAGGTTATTTCAGAATAAAAATAAAAGAAATGTGTGAATCTTAAGAGCTAAAGATGTGTTTTTATTTAAGATCATACAAGATTGTGCCTAAATTTGTCCCTTTTATTTAATAGAAGCATATGTAAATAATAAATTGAACACCATTTCGTGATTAATTGATCAAAAGCCGGTAATTTTACACAAAAATATCAATTTTAGCAAACAACAATCTATGAAATACCATGTCAGAATACATATGATGCGTTCAAAAAGGGGTTGCTAGGTGTAAAAGTCTAGGGATCAAGAAAAATGGCTATAGGGGTGGGAAAAATTGAACCTTATTTTTTCCAATAGATTAACATTATACCAAAGCAAACAAAAAAATCAATTTTAGCACAAAAATCGCACGGGAGCTATTTTTCTGACACATCATAACACACTACTAGGCTTATCAAGGCTCTGAATTTTTTTTCGCTGTCACCACAATAGTTATGTTAAGTATTTTATTTTTTGTAATATAAAAATATTCTGTGACAAAATAAAAAAGTTGCTATCATCTTCAATATGACAAGATGATAGCCCACAAAAATGATATATGGCATTCATCAAAATATAGTAAATAAGCATGACGCTTCTGTTTCCAAAATTATCACGTATATATTTCATTTCAAATAGTCCGATGCTACATTCATTTTCAATTTTGATTTTACACGTGACAAGTTTGGTCAGGTAAACAGAAGTGCCTACCTTTCTGGAGCATCTGGACTCACATCTCTGGTGGAAGAGCATGTGTTAAAATTAATTTTTACTTTGCTTTAACTCTGTGGTTTGGATATGGATTAGTATGTTTGTTAATTTACTTGTATTTGTTAAATAAAATGAAATACATGAAGTTATTCTCATTTGAATAAAACATATATAAACATACATGTAAGGTTTCCAAAATACTGGATTCCGCTTTTTGTGTTTTGCGTTCTCTTCTCTTTCACGTTTCCCCTTCTCCTCTCGTCTTTGTCTTTCTTCTTCTTCTCTTTTGCATCTTTCCTCCTCCTCAAGTCTGCGTTTTTCTTCTTCTTCTATTCTACGTCTGTTTTCCTCAATCCTTTTTTGTTTTTGTTCTTCCTCTCGTTTTTGTCTTTCTTCCTCTTCCATCCTGCGTCTTTCAACAAGTTGTTTACTTTTTGTAGAATATTCCGTGACTGAATACGAGGAACTACTTTCGATAAATTCCTCCAATTCTGTAATGTTGTTGGGTATATCTTTTAATTCAGGTTTGTATATTCTGATTACTTCCCTTATACTGCTGCCGTTACCCATTTTTGCAGTTAAGTTAGAATGAGAGAGTTTGATTCATACGATTATAGTAAATAAAAATGTTATTTCATCTGTAACTGTCTGTAACACTATTCCGAATCTCTTATTATACTATCGTTATAAAGGGCCTGAAGTGTTTAAAACTTAAATAACAAATATGATCTTTGAAAATCTGCATAATGGCATCCAACGATCTTTGTATTTTGACATTACTGACTAGTAATATCATTTAATCATTCTTCCTTTGCAATAAGCCTAGTACATAGAGCTCTTTAGATAAATCGTTTTAATCACAACGCATCCGTTCTTATTTTTGGAGTATGTTTATCTATAAAAAGTGTTAAAATAACACTACCATATAAGGCACGCTAATGTTGTAGCTGCCACATTTTCTGCAACTTGTATGCGCGATTCCAAATTCAAATTCTTTCACTGTAGAATATAGATAAATTGAAAGCAATGAATGTATGGTTTGACATTTAATAACATAGAATCAAAAAATTATATATTACCTAAAATGCACTCACACAAAATTGTACACATACATACAAAGAAGAGAGAGAGAGAGAGAGAGAGAGAGAAGAGAGAGAGAGAGAGAGAGAGAGAGAGAGAGAGAGAAACGAACTTGTGATAACATTTAGCACTTAACAGCACCCGCTGTGGTATGCATTGTGTGTTACTGATTCTTAAGTGGAATTATATCTGATGTAGTAATTTAAATAAGAATCCGTTTATTTATTCCTGTTTAATTATACAACTATCGTTTACAAAATTTGAAGTTTCACAATCTGAAAGTATCCCTATTTTGAATTTTGGAAGTTTGTAAAATTCGGGTAGTAAATGGCTTGTAGAAACGTCTCAAGTACTTTGTATAAGATAATTGGCCTAAGTATTGACTGTATTGATGATTAACTGTTGTTTCGAATTCATTGGCGTACCTCTCCTTCTTTGGAACCAGTTGATGACGTAAAATTCTTATTAATTGCAGTACTATAGCAAAGGATTATATCAAAAACAAACATACTTATCCATTTCCGAATCACAATCCAGAAGCAAAGTAAAAACTTTGGAACTGACAAGTTAGGTTAGACACGTGAACCTCCACCAGGGAAGTGATATATTATATATCATTAAACATTTGTGAAAATACTTTAGTAAAGACTATTGAATCAAAAACAAACATACCAATTCATACCAAAACCAAATTCTCAAAACAAATTAAAACGATTGGAGCTAACGAAGTCTGTTAAACAAGTACAATTACACAAGAGAAGTTAGTTCGGGTGCCATGGAAGAGTAAACACCTTCGATGTGTGTAATCATAATTTAAAATGAAAAGAAAATGGAATTATGGGACGCCAAAAATATGAAATGTATGTAGGTAAGGGAGAATGTAGGATATAGAGTCATCATACATATCAAGCATATTGTGATGGCTGCCATAAAATATTTGAGGACTTTGATAATCTAAGGAGGGCGTGCTTCGTTGTATATAGTGAATGCATCTTTAATTTTTCTCTGTTATATGAAGTGAATGCGTAGTTCATTTGAGTCAGTAAGACTGGAACTTTGAGAACATCACGTTTGCTTCATTTGTTGCAATTGTGGGTATCATAATTGAGTCGCAATATAAAGCACATCTTGGAGAATCAGTCGTATCTGTTATTTTACTAGAATATAGACATTCGCAAAATAAACGATTATTAGGAGACAGAAGGTCATTCATATATATCTGTATGTGAGGTTGAACAATTTTTCAAGTCTTTTAAATTTTTCACGATTTGGCTTAAATTCTTCTTCATAAGGATAAGGGGACATATCAGAAAGCAATGATACCATATTATCTGTGGAAATTATATCACCAAGCAAACCAAAAATACTGTCCCTTGAATAATTCTTAATATAAAGAAGGTAGCTTGAAAAACATTTTGTTACAATTTAAAACTGCTGTCTGTAAGATGTTTTTTCACGAGTGCAAATAATAATGCTTGGATTAATACTCATCTTTTTGAAGTACCTGTGTGTTAATAATAATCGTGGTTGAAAGTTCACGTTTTTACCTAATTGGCCGGTCTACAATGTTTTTATTTTGCTTTAAATCTTTTGGTTTGAATATAGTTCTATGTTCCTTTCATTCTCAAGTTTGATGACACATGGTTGGGGTAGCTAGGTAAACAGGAGGTGCTTTTTTAGAACATCCGATCTCATTTCCCGGCTGAAAGTTCAGTTTCAAAGTTTTTGTTTTGCTTTGGGACTGTGGTTTTGAATTGATATGTTTGGTTTTGGTTTTTTTTTCCAAATACTCTATTGATATTGTGTTCCCACATCTACATTTTCAAATAAAATTGTGCGAGAATGTAACCCCTCCCCCCAAAAAAACCCAAGTAGTTTAACTCTTGATCATTGAAGAATTTGATTTTGATAGAAAATGTAAAAAAAACCATATTATTTAACAAATGCAAAATATTTAAATTTGTTTTAACATGCTTGCTATATTTAAGATTAATACATGTTTTTTTTTTCAAATTGTCTATGATATAACTCACCTACCTTTTAAGATTCTGTTTATCCTTTGTAAAAAAAAAGAAAAGAATAATTTGCATCAGGCAATTGCCAAATTGTATGTGTTTGCAGAATATAAATTTTGGGTTCTTTATATCCCGGTATGTTACAGACAGGAGGAAGTTCCATTTTTTCATACAATCTACGTACTTAGCAAGTCGATAAGTGTTTTTCGTCGAATATTTAAAATGACAGCTTATCATAGATACGTGTTTGGCGTACGTGTATATAAATCAACTGAGGAGATACCAATCAATATTCTTATCACAATCCAAAACGTCCATGTAAAATCTTTAAAAATGATGTATTATCAAAACGCCAACATTTCCAACAAGGAAGTAATGTCGGGTTCTCCGAAAGGATACGTGTCTCTTGTCAAACAAGCTTATCCAGCATATTTCCAAATATTATTATTGAGACTTATGAGACGCCAAATATATCCGAATTAATTTGAAAAGTCATTTATTTATTTAAGATACAATAGTCAATTGATTAATGTAAGCCCTTAAAAACAATGGCAAGATAAACAACACTATGTGTGTACATCCATTCAGTTTATTTCTCAATAACGTGAGGAATTATCAGATTGAAAACTTATCATTGCATTAATCGCGAGAAATAGAACAGATATGTGGTTTTAATAACTTAAAGTCGTACAATAACTGCATCAATCCTTATTACAAACACAATTACGATTACATTAAGCTAGTTGACATCACAACCAATTTACGTCATTACGAAGAATGTTCAGGATAATAAGTATTTTGGTCATTGGGAAATAATTCAATTAAATATTAATCATTCATTTTTTTCAACCTAACTTTAATATATACTTGATATCCAAAATTTACCTGGGTATATTTGACGTCCATCGTTCTAATGCTTTGTTTTTGTTCTAATTGCTTTAGTTCCCAATTTCTATTTTACACGTGACAAGTGAAGCTGGCTTAACAAGATGTGCTTAACCTTCCGCCGCAATCGGCCTCAATCTTTTGGTAAAACTTAATATGTTCAACTAAATTTGTCAACTTCAAAGCTTTTACTTTTTGACTAGCCTAACCTGTAGTTTGCTCATTTCGTGATATTCGGACAGAAATTTGTTACGCGTTATGTGGTTAAATTTGGAAAAAAATGGCAAAATAGCTTCAAATCGTTATAACTTGATTATCTAATCAGATAATACCAGTTTTGACATGTTCTTGTAATAAATATCAAAATAGGGTTGGGGTTTATCGTGAAGGTCGTGACCTAATTTTGTCTAATTATTCCTTTCTGATTTTATTTCTTATCTGGAAAACTTTAATTTTTTATAGGTATGAATATCAGAATATTGTTGATATCCCTTTAACAATCTTTTTGATATGTAGATTGAGCTCATGAGTTCAAAGGCCAAGGTCACAGATGCGGAATAATACTGAAATGGTTACTTATTTCGAAATCGATAATTGTTTGTATACACATGTATATAAGACTATTGTAGATTATTTAGATAATGTTTATAACTTTAAGATAAAGGTCATGTGTTCAGAGGTCAAGTTCATACAGGGTGTTTTAGAAAATATGTTTCAACTTTTTGTCTTAATAAAATTAATAACAATAAACACTTTATATTAAATCCTTTTTGTGAAAAACATCACTGTACATATTATTAAGATAATATTTAAGAAATACACTGTTTTCTCAATGTACTAAAATGCTCATTTTGCTCATAAATAAACAAATTTAATCTTTCTCGTGTATTTTATTTCATGTGATTACCATATGTATCAACAAAGTTATGAGCATTTAAAGTGGGGACATGTTCTCTAAAACACCCTGCATATGCAAAAGAATACTGAAATGATTAATTATCTGCAAAAGTTGAAGTTTTGACTATTTGTAATGGTTTCGACTGTTGTGGTTACGACACAGATTAATATATTTGTTTTGGGATTGGTTGTATCGTTGTGTTTATATCCTATTCTGTGCTTTTGAGTAAAACCATGATCTATTCCTTAAATAAGACACATAAGCGATAGGAAAATCACTATATGGGTTTCTCTTAATACAAATAGTATTTTCATAAGGAATTAATTGTTAATTCTGTAACTGTGTTAAATTGGTGTTAATATATATTTGAATGGAATCATAAGTCGCATTGCATGAAGGTCCGCCTTGTAGAGTGTATTTCATTTTCATACGTGAACGACCGACCTTACTACAATTGGAATTATGTTAAACTGTCAATTTTCTTTATTGGTAAATCCATTCCAAATGTTCACTAGACACCATATGAACAACATTGTTTTGAAATTAATGTAGACGACAGGTCTTTCGATTTCAAATACGGGCAATAAAATAGTTTCTTTAATTTCACCCACCCTGTTAACATGGAGACCTAAAAAGTCATGGACTCAGACAATCAAATATCCTCTATTGCCTAAATTGCTTAAATAATATTACTCTTAGCTTATATTGCCATGGAAGATTGTCAGTTGCTCTAGATTTTTCCAAGTATTCCCGTTTTTTACAACTGCAGAATTGAGTGAAATAACACTAACTGTAAAGCTTTATTCCAATCTACAAAACAACGTAACAAAATTGGCCGTAACCAAAATAGTGTTTGATGTCTCTGTATCCAAATTACACCAGATAAATTTGACGTCAAACAGCTCCATGTATCTATCGTTTCTAATTTTGATTACACACATTGCAGGGTTACCTAGTTCAACAGGAGTTATTTTACATACCCGGAGCATCTGGTTTCACTGCGTTCGTAGCAAGCTCGCACATTTTACCCAATTTGCCAGATTCATACTATTTACTTTTATTTGGAATTGTGATTTCGGCATGAATTGGTATTTTTGTTTTCGATTAATAGTGTGTTAATTAATAGTGTGTTATTCGATGATGTCTCTATCGAGTTCGAAATCATAATCAATTCAACTATTGTTGCCGTCAATAATTTCGTTCGTTTTAGCAAATGGACGTTTTTAAAATCCAAATCCCAAAATCAATTTTCTACAAAATGTCGTCTTTTTTCTTGATAACATGTTAAATAAATTATTAAGTTATGATAAGTCGATAAGTCATGACACATTATTACGTTATTTATCTGATATAACATTTGTCAAGTTTAAAGATAGTTTTGATCATGATTTATATTCTTGCCAACGGAATTATCTATTTAAAGCCATTTATATATACAAGGTGTGTCGAATTTTGTTCGTTGTTTTTTAATTAATATGGTTGACCAAAACGCATACACAAAAGAACATACGAGTGGAGTTGAACAATAAGACCAACATTTGACTATTGTAGGAAGTGTTTTTAATAAAGCCAAAACAAAATTTACTGGTTTAACAAAATTCTCGAATGTTTGAAATATAATTATATTTTGTGGCAAAACAATGAAAACTAAGATTATATCGACATATTTGACTGTCGACTTTCCTTTCCTTTGCAGTAATACATGGATAAGCATGTTTGTATTTGATATTTACCAAGGACCTCAGAACTTTTATTGCCTCCATCAAAATATTGATTATTACAATGATATCTCTGTATCGAGAGTTATCATGGACAAAACTTCATGTTCCTCTGATTTCAATTACAAACTTTTCAATAAGGAGCTAGATAATCAGGAGCACCGACTTTTCCAGAGTACGAGGTGTCACGTCCCTGGTAGAAATTCAGGTTAAACACACTAAAGCATAGAATAGCTGCTTCCGTAGTCAGCCAAAGTGGATAAACAAATTTGTCATCCTTCAAAGAAATTTCTCGCATAGCGATTGGTTAACTTGCCGGGGTACAAGGATTTATGTTTGGAAATCTGTCGGGGAACATGAACGCACGCGACGTTCAGCGATAAAAGGGAAGTAATTCGTACATCGCTGACGTCTAGTTACAGTAAACAAACATGGCAACAAAGTAAGGAAGTCACACAAAATACGAAATGGAAGTTAAAAAGATGAATTTACATAAACTGTATAACTTATAGTATTTCTGATTGAGAAAGCAGAAACAGGAATGGAGATAAAGTGAAATGTAAGCATTGAGAGCAAATATACTGCAATTGACGTTTGATGATGAAATATGGAAAAATAACTCTTGGTAATGTTGAAAAAAAATGCAATATGATTATAAAACATATCAAACGACCGATGTTTTAAGATGATGTAATTGACTGTAATGATAAAAAAATATGTAATAACGTGCTCGTGAAGTTTTATGAACATTTTAAAAGGACACGTGAAAGAGCGGAAGTGTAAAAATATAAAAAAATAGATTCGTTGTAATTGTTAAACCTGCAATTGGAATTTAATTTAGGTATTTCAAAATTGGTTTGTGTGATACTTAAGTATGCAAAATTTGCATATTTCAAAACTAGGCCATAGTTTACACGAATTGATAATTTATATGTTCATTATAAAACGTAAGACATATTAGGGTTGTGTTAGACAAAGTAACAATGGTTTATTTAAAATAGACTGAATTTTAGTGATATACAGCTGTAGATATTAAAAAAGTTTTAATACTACAGTTTATCAAATCTTCAATATTCCGACGGCATTTATGAAACTAGATATTAGAAAACGTGAGAAATTCGAGGCGCATGAATAATGTCAAGAGAGAATGTGTCTGATGCGGTACGTGTGTGTTTAATTTCTTGTTTAAATTATCATTTAAATGCCTCTATGATATATTGACGACAATCGCATTAGTTTAACATTTTTGGACAAATTATGCGTTTATTGTGGCCAGCATTAACGTCATACACAACATAAGGCCCCTGTAGACCTTTACAGTGTAGCTAGCACGTCATTATAAACACCCCTGTCACCTATGCAGAATGGTTTTGAAACATGACTTTGTTAAGCAGATTTCAAGCTATGTTCCCTTATAATGTAACTGAACTGAGAATAGATGAATTACTCTTCTTCGTTTATCCCCAATAAACAGTGCCATTATAAAGTTTTGCTGACTAGGCATTGTTTACCGCACTTAATTCAACCCAATAAAAGATTTATTTAAAAATGCCAATGATGTCCTTAGACATTGCTAGTAAAGTGTATATATTATGGAAGGAATAGTGCTGGAAAATAGCACAATATGGATCACATAAAACAAACCCTTACATATCAGGTTTAAAACAAATCAATTACCTCTCATATTAGTCTGCTTGAACTTATAAAATCTTGTATATAACAGGCTTTTCATAGCTCGACCTTCTTGCAGAGTGTTATTATTTGTCCACAAATACTCCACATTAACGTTATCATCGTTTACTTGTTTACTGTAGACTTGTACTTACTTATTAAAATCAAAGATGGGGTTTAGAATGAGCGCGATGACTTTCTAAGAAATCGCCATGTCATTCTACACATGATGAACTACTGTTCTACTCTTTCTGAAGTTCTGCATGAATGCTACGCGGTTTTACACATTTTGTGATAATTTTCACGTTGTTACAACCCGATAACAAAGTAAAAAGTGCAATTCAATTCTTATAATATAAACACAAAATTTAACATTTTTTAAAGCTGACCTACATTTCAGAACTGATCAGCTGATTTTTAAAAAATCGACGTTACAAGGCTGAATTGCGTAGTGATACAATAAATGACATCTTTATGAAACGATAAAATATCCGATAAAAAAGCTGAAACAGTTTTGAATTTATATATTTGTATTCATTTTTTAGTTATTTTCAGTCCACATATAAATTATTTTACATTTTAATTCATTGACAAAAAGGGATTATAGTATGTCTCGCAATCTTGAATACAAACAACACTTTGTACAACGTCATACGTGACGGCCAAACGTTTGTAGGCCAGGCGTGTTTACATTTTGATTTTTTACCCATAACATAAGAAAAACTATATTGGTTGAATGAACAGTGTGTTAAACAAACCCCGAAATCAACTATTGACATGGAATTAATGTTTTCTTGGATGATTCAATGTTTAACCACCTATGGAATGGATGCAAGATGAGGGATTCTGTCACCGGTGGTAGCTGTTTGGCTGATCAGGGACATTTTCATAAGGTAAACAAGCGGTACGGGTAAACATTAGACTTGAATATAATATGCTATCAATTTTAATAAATTATTATTGGCAGGCCTACCACTGTCATTATCATCAAGATCCAATTCAGAATCAACCATCTGACATATCTGCACACTGGCATTGCATTCTTTAAAATATTTATACTGATCCCCGGCTAAACATTGTCTGGGGGAAATAAAATGTCTTTGCTTTCAAAAGGATGCGTATGTGATGAATTTCAAACAAAACACCCCGCACTGAGGTTTGGCATTCGAAAATAACATGGTGCGTGTCATATTGGTTATACTTAGTAGCCTATAGACACATAAAGTCCTCAATGACGATAAAATGTCGATTTTGAAAAATATTTCATAAATATTCAAACATAAATGTAAATTATTAAAAATATCGGTGAAAATTAATCAGAACATGTTTGAAATAATTTTTCAAATTTGAATTTATTTAAAAAAATCGAAGTATTTTAATGTTTCTATGTGAAATCGTTCCCGACCTCCCTGTTTGTTTACAACCTTAAAATGGCTGTTCCGAGATGGGTAATCCCCGAAACAGGCCCAAAGTAGTTCCGGTAGAAAACGTTGTTATTGAAAAATAACACCGTGTTTTTGCAAGACGACAACCAATGAAAATGCTCTAAATTGTGTAACAACGTGAAGATTGTAATTATATATATATATATATATATATATATATATATTATATATATATATATATATATATATATATATATATATATATATATATTATTGATTTTTCAATCTTTCCATGTTGACTTCCAAAACAATATTCACATATTTGTACGATTTGAACATCTGTGTCGACTATTTTGTATGATAAGCTATGTATTAATAAGTGAATTAGGTGTGTATTAAAGACAGTACAGTAAAGAAACCAGACCTTAACGCCTATAAATATTTTACAAAAACTAGCAATTTTAAGCCTACCTCGGTTATAGAGAGTTAGGGGATTAATAATAATTACAAGATTATTGATTGACTAATTGAATTGGTTTTTCGTCCTACTCAAAATTACTTTGCTTACATAGAGACGTCATCAGCTTAAGAAGTGCCAAAAAGTAAAGTTTTATACTTTAAATTGCCACAGCTGTCGTGACAAGGGACATCGGTTTTTGAAATCTCTTTCGGAGGTCCCCGTTCTTTTCATTTCTATATGTCAAGTGTTTTGGGAAAGACAAGTCATTACCTACCACGCACTGTACCAACTGAGCTATCGTGATGGTGTATGGGTATCCAGATTTTTGCATTCCTGGTTTAAATGAAATTTTTCAATTGTTTATAATGTATCTAATTGATAGTTGTTAAATCACAAACAAACATACTAATCCATGTCTCGATTCAAATCCAAAAGCAAATTAAATTTTTTGGAACCGACAAGTTAGGTTTGACACGTGAACAGGGAAGTAAGGCCAGGTGCTCCGGAAGGGTAAGCAACCCCTGTTTAGCTAGCTACATCCGCCACGTGTGTAATCAAAATTATGTGAAAGGAACATGGAACTATGAGACGTCAAATATATCCAGTGCAAACCTGGACACAGAGACAGCAAACTTATCATATTTCAAAATTTGTTTATTGATAAACTACTATTTATTGTAATAGGAAGATCATTTGGGACTTGTTGTAGTGTTAAAATAAACCAGACTCAATTCACTTGCTACCGTCCAAAATCGTGCAATGTTATAATCACAATATGTGTTTTTTTCCTCGTCTCGTCGTTTTGACAGTTTTCTCATTTATTTGTATCGTGTCATGTTCTAGATTTCGTTAGCTGTTGTAAAATTTATGTTTTTACTTGCAATCTTCTTTTTTTTGTTGTAACATGTACATGTAACTCGTATTTGAAATACATAAAATGTATTAGACGTGAAGATTCAGTAAAGAAAATATTAGGTAAAATCAAGTCTACGCAATTGTTTACAAACAAGTTTCTCTGATGGATCCCACCTGTTAAACGTAAGTTCTAAAATTTACATTGCATTGAAATTCTGATTTGGACATTGGTTTGGAGGTTCGTTTTTTATTTCAAAACCTAACGTATTTCAGTAGATATGCAAGCATTAATCATGCACAATCAAATATAAGTTTTAACGTATGTTAGCAAATTTGAGGAATATAGTTCCGTTTCAAATTTTAATTTAATTTGGATATAAATATATTTAAACTTACATTTGATTTTGCCTGAATAATGCTAGTATTACAAAACCCAAAATGAACATGTTTTGAACTTTGTAAAATGACACAAATTGTTCTTCAAAGAAGAAACTAGACCTCTACATGCACTTTTCTTAAATGTTAATAAATAAAAAAGAATTTACACCACTGTATTTTTCTGAACAGCAGAGTGTTACAGACTGATGGTAAATAATGGTTAAAAGAATCAGTGGACCATCATTAAACATATCACATAATATTTGGTACCAAATCTTTTTATTTTTACTTAAAATACAAGGTTAATACATTTATGACATTGCTAGATTTGTATCACCAATTTCTGATTAGCATTGTTTAAAACAAAGAAAAACCGTAAATGTGTGTCATGGTGCATAATTACATATTATACCAGTTTTAATTTAAAGCATTAAAAATGTATTTCTGATCAATTTTGTACAATTACACAAAATGTGGCATTCTAGTAGCACACGTCCCGGAATATTGCTGATAAACATTGTCCTCTATGATGAACCAAGCCAGCTAGTAAAGACCTACTACACAACGCCTTCTTTCCTTTGGCTGGGGTTGAACACACAGTGATGAGACAGAAAACCGAGTGTTTGCAAACCTATCTGTATTGATAAACTGATAAAATATAATTATTTTCCGGAGAATATAATGCAGATGTAAGTCAAAAAAATGCAGATTTAGTGATATCAGCCTGCATTTCCAGGATCTGAATTCAAACGAACGAAATCAATTAATTCCGAATGACAATTTGAAATAACCATTGCCTCAACAAGTTTTGAAACAATAGCATGGTCGAATTCAATTGCATGGTCGGACATTCTCCATTGGTTAAGCATGTTGTAAATCCGATATTTTGCTTTTTTACTGTCTGTCTCAATCTGTTCAATGTCAGCTGTAGTTAGACCAAGACTTATTCCCAATGATTTCCATTCCAAACCAATCTTCTCCGCCATTTTCATCAATGAATTGTCTGAGAGTATACCATTTCCTGTAAACACAAAATTTAAACATCAATTCAAACAGTAATTAATATTATAAATACGCAACCACCTGATATTTTTATTTTTGTGACGACATGTTTTGGCATTGTTATCGAGGTTAATTTTTCAAGGAAACCCCAAGGATAACTTTTGGACACACATGTACTATGTCGATAGGTGAGTTTGCCTATTTCGATGAATGACATCGACGTTCCACTTTGTAAAATATGATATATCTCATGTCTATCTATAATATATTTGTCGGATATGGTTTGATATTTTGTCTACTTTAGGGCTTATTTTCTTGATCAATCTATTGATACTATCTTACCAAACATGGTTGTATAAATTAAATATACGTTAAGATGTTATACATTAGTCAATATCAGTTTTAATAGTGTGAAGTACATGTCTGGTTTTCATTTTGGGTCACTCAATTTGGAATTTAAATATCTAAGGTAAACTGTATAGTCGTTTAAATCTGAGAGAATAATTTTCGCGGTTCAGATTCGAACTTATTTACGGGTATAAAAGTTTGCAATGCAGTGAACAGTGTTAATAATTTCTCTGCACGAATAATCTCAGTCTATGATTAATCGATGCTATATAAAAATAGTCAATTATAAAGTCAAACCGGGAATAAAGCGAAATTACACTATACAGTAGTCCTTCAAGGAATTCTGTATTTAATATTTAAAATACTTTGGGAACTTAAGGCTAATCCAATAAAAACCATTGAATTGGGAGGAGAAACTTTAAACGTGTAGTCATCATGCGCAATGCACAATGAAAAATTTGGCCCAAGTGAACTAAAATAGAACGTATATAGACTGTTAAATGATCTTGGTTGTTCGTCAATCATGTAAGGAAAGCGTGTAATAAAGATCAAAACAACACCAAGAATATACCACTAAGATTTATATGCCACCGGGAAACTATAAGAACATATACTACAAACTTATGGCACCAAAGAATCCATTTGCACATTATTCGTGTTCTATATTGTTTCAAGCAGGATATGTCTTCGATTTACATGTATATCATTTGTTGTGACAGAGGATCTTCATCATAACATATAAATTATCTCCATAAAAGACCTTTCACTACTTCTTTCAAATGTTTAATGTGCCTACTATGCATAAACTGTCTAACATATCTTACCGCCAAAGAACTTTATAAACCGCTCTGCAGAACTTTTTACATCGTCAAATCCACATTTTCCGAGAGCCACCAAGATTAACCTTACCTAGAATAGAAATTACCTTAGTTGTTTTATAACAAACGTATTTAGCATGAGCAACGCAAGCGACACAAGTCGCAGTTACTTTAAGACGCATATTTATACCATCTAAATTGATGTAACGATTGAATAAAATTTTGATCAAAACGATGCCGAAAAGTTATGGCAGGCAACCGCCCAGAGAGCATGAAAAGAGTAGCACATCCTTATGAACACTTTCATTCGACTCATTGTGGAACAAATTATCTTGATAGAGAAATAGTTAATATCGCTGTTCACGCAAAGCATATGGCTATTTAACAAACATTTTGAGAGAATCAGTGTTTATAATTACTAAAGTTTTAAACATCTTTTTGATCGAAGATTCCAATAAGACTGTTTTTAATTGAATCATAGCAGGGTGTAATAGAAAAGTAAAAACGGAAATAATTAAATACCCTCTTCAATGACTTTCACTGCATAATACGATGTTGGTAAGATACATTCCATTCAGTATTTAGTATCATGAAGCTAGTAGCAATGTTAAATCTGGAAGGGATAATTATAGAACTTGCATAAAATGAAATAATGTTTCCTTTTGCCTTTGAAACGGTTTGATAGTTAAATAGAAGTAAACTCACTTTGTTTACAGATTGAGGTTTCTCTTTAATCCAGCTTTTCATAAACTCTTCACATTTCTTCCTTTGTGTTTCATGTTGGGAGTCCCATTTGGTTTTCATTGTCAATCTACGTATCATATTTTCATCTTCTAAAGCATGCACAAACTTGTCCCAGTCTTTTCTATCACCGTTTATGTTTAATTTCCAAGCTATATACTTTACCAAGGCTGTTTCTGAAATAAAAAACATGTTATAAATAGTTTTTAAGACACAGATTTATCGTTAAAAACAAACATACCAATTAATATTCATATCACAATCAAAGAGCGAAGTGAAAATGAAAATCAAGTTTAACACTTGAACTTTCATCGCAAAAGCGAATCCTGGTGGTCCATAAGGGCAAACATCTCCTGTTTAGCTAGCTACATTTTGACGTCATGAAATGCAATGCATTTTGAATGTTAAACAATCATACATATTGTCGAATATTGAAGTTGTTACAATAGTTTCTTTCCATAGGTATGTAAAGATGGTAAAAATAAAAGCCTACCAATTGCAACTATCTACTAACCTTTGGTTTCCATGACAAACCGTGATCTGTATGTGAAAGCAACATTATGATGTCCCTAAAATAAGTATTATGTATAATACATAAATTGGTCACATAAAAATATGTTTTAATAACTTATAACTTCCAAAGTGTTAAACTTTAAATGTTGATCACATAAAAGTGAAATCAATTTAGTTTTTATTATAAACAGCCTGTTTGAATTTAATTTTGAAACATTAGACGGCTGTTTCGGTATTTATTCCTTCAACAGTAGTGCTAGAACCACAAATGTTAAAACCCTTAGAGTTAAAAAATACACATATTCAAGATGCGTTTCTCATAAACAAATACAGAGAGGGATGGAAATTAATGTGCGTCAAAAATGTGAAATTTACACAATGTGACAGAGTATTTGATAAATTATTGGTAAAACTAAAAATGCATTGTGGAAATATATTTTGAAGAAATTATGGAGAATTGTACCTCTTTTTCCAAGTAAACAGGAAATTGAGCTAGTTGTTTTTGAGAATTAGAAGATTCATTTTCCAACAGAAATTTCAGATATCCACGAAAGTATTGTTCATCTCTTTGGATGTTTTCGTCGACAGCGAACAAGTTACAAGTCATACAGTCTGGATAGTTCCTCTGTATTTTCAATGTTGATCTATAACATTCAGCATCAATGTTACCACTAAAACGTAAGTGTATGTTTTCGCCCTCGGATATGCAAAATTCTTTACTCGGAGCCGGACCTGCAGAATATCCTTGCGCCATCAATTCATTGACATAGGTTCCCTTATTGACTGATGAAACACAGGCTATAATGGTATCATTGAAATTAGAGTTCTTTTGTTTACATACAGCATGCATCTTTATTTCATTGCTGTGTTTTACCATTTCAATGGCTGACTCTAACACGTGTTCGATTGGTGTATCTCTGGGTAAGAATAAACCTATAAACCTGAAATGAAAGAAAAAAATGACACATAATTATCTAGGTGTTATTTTATCAGTAATGCATCGCTTTAGTGATTTTTACAAGGTTTTAAAAAAAGATAAGTGTAAATTATCTGAATATAATATTCCAATTATGAAAGAAATAATTTGTATCTGCCATCTGGTTTTATTCAGGTAAATTGGCTGTTTAAATTGCTTAATATTAAATCAATTGGCATATAATATTTTGTTTATTTAACTGTTTGTCTCGTATTTAACATGTAAGCAAAATTATTCCGATTTTTTTTAATTTAAAAGACTATCAAATTCATTTTTCTTACAAGATATGAGAAACATCTTCAGGAATGGTTACATTAGCCACGGTTCCATTTATTGTACAATCAGCAAACTTCCATTTCCCATCCTTTACGTGATACATTGCATTGAAATTTTCACTATTCCCTAAAACATTGTATAAAGTTGATATAGAGTTATCACAACAAATAATATAGACAGATGCCAAACATTTTTTCTTCAAAAAATTACCATTGTATGTGTAAGGTATTGATGCTTCTTTAACAAAATGATTGCAAAGTTTATAATCATTTTTTATTCTTTCTAATTAGCTATTTATTTGAAATAAGTTACAAACATAATTAATTGCATATACTGATATTTGTTCAGTCTTACATGGAAATTGAAATAATAGTTACCAAGATGTCCTAATCCACTGAATTGGAGGTTAAATGGTTTATTTGTAGCTGTGTCGCAGTCAAAAGAAATAACGGAAGTTGCTTCACAAACATCTGATAATACTGCATGGTTTGCTTTCGCAGCTGAGATGTCACATTTTGGAATGTTATTTACCTGTTAAAATTTAAATAAAAAAACTAATATTAATATCATCATAAGCACAAAAATACTTAATCTTACTTGAACAGTTGGGGAATGGTTTCATTAGCCATGCAAATGGCAGCAAGTCATACAAGACGCAACAATAATTTCTAGATTAACGTTGTTATTCCTGCATTTGTCTTCTTTTTACATGTCATGATTGTCGTAAAGACATGAATGCTTACGAGTAATATGCTTTGAAATAATCATCGCGTTCAGTATTTCACATTTGAGGTTTCCAATGAGCTCACGGTTGATTGCAATGGTGGCGGGTGTAACTATTTAAATAGGAGGAGCTTACCTTTCCACAGCACCCAACCTCACTTCCTGGTGAAAGTTCGCTTATTTAATCTAATTTGCCAGCTTAAAAGTTTTTATTTTGCTTTTGGATTGTGGTTTGGACCTGGATTGGTAAGTTTGTTTTTTTATAGATGATCATATCAGATGATTTATAAAATAAACTGATCATTTCAAAAAATGTATTAAAATAAATACCGTGAGAGAAATTTGTGTCGGTTCTTTAAACGTTGACTCTGGAATCTTAATACTGACATCTTTGTCACCGATACAATTATACGTAATTCCCTCTTCTGGCACAAGTAACGTTTCTGGTTTTATTATTGTTACAGCAAGAATTTTTAAGTTGGTAAAACTATTTATTTGAAAGCCAACAAACTGTAAATGCTTAACAAACAAAACAAAATAAATAAACAACAGTTTACACAATATGTTGTGTAATGACAAGAAAATAAAAATAAAATAGAAAATGTACTGGTTTAAATTACTATTTGGTTTAATGAAGAAGCTAGTTGTTGCAAAACAAATTTGACCTTTCACCCGCAGTATGCCTCATTTTGTATCAAAAGAGAATGCGAGAGCGTTGGTGGCAGTTAGCAATGGTAATTTAACTACACGTGTACTATAAACTAAGCTGTATTTTAGCATTGTATTGTGAAATTCAACATTGATACAGTAAAAAAAAACTTTTGGAAAGTGTTGCAAGAATTGGTTTCTCATCGATGCAACAAGAGCAATTGTCGCTTGCATCGACAACACAATTTTTACTATTAGGAGAGATCAAACAAATAGAAAATTTCACAAAACTGTCTATTATTTTTGCATTATTGTTACGTGATGCTTATATGTATTTGATATTTTATTTATGTTTGATATAACTATACTTGTTTGTTTGGTAAAGTGTATGGTTCTAGAGTTTCAACACGATTCCACTTTCCGTCATTAACGGAAACTTTTACCGCAACTGTGCGGTTATCTTCCGTAATCATATGGTAAGGTATGTACACCCGTAATGGAATCTGAAAGTTAAATTAATGCATTAAACGCATGCAGAATCAATATGGAAGTTCTCGATGTAAGTTAATGCGGAATAAAGGACTCCATCGTGGAGATAATACCTTAGCATATAATAGAAAATACCAGTGAAAATCATTAAATTGCCAAACATTGAAACAATCAAAACCAAACATACCAATCCATGTCCAAACCAAAATCCCAAAACAAAGTAAACATTTTGAACATTGAGCTTTCACCAGGGATGCGGACTAGGTGCTCCGGAAGATAAGCACTTTTGTTGAGCTAGCTTAACCTGTAACGTGTGCAATCGAAATTGGAAATAGAGGAAAACGGAAGTCATTTTATGTCAAAGGTATCCAGGATAATTTATGATACATATACAATATACTTATTATTATATTGTGAAGACGGCCATAAACCTTTTTGAAGGCATTAATAAGCCTAGGCATGCAATATCCTCGCGTAAACAATTTGTTTGTAAGTAGATTGCTTTGTTATATAGGTAGAAATAAGCTCTACTAAAGCGTATTGATTGTGAAGCAGGTATATCGTTACATAAAAAAAGGAAAGTTGACAATAGAAAAATTGAGACTTTTACATGTCATACAGCTTAAAGTGTAACCTTTGATGGTGTAATAATTGAGGTATATGTCTAAATATCACACAGAACTCGAATCAGTTTTTTGTATTTCAAGGTAGCTGGAATTGATTGCATGTTCCATAATCATCTCGACTCCAGCGTTATGACAGAGAGAAATCAATACTTTTCTTTCATAAACTGTGATATGAAGCTAATCAAAAGACAACTACATGACGTCAATATTTAGGGAACATAAGGTCACCTTGTGGGAAACACTCACAAAGTCCTTAAAATTTAGATTGAATATTTGTGTTTTACAGTTACTACAATGGTATAAACCAAAATTTGGTACATGTTTAGCATGGTCATATTTACTTTAAAGTAGAACGTTGAATAACAAAGTTAGATTTTTCATATGTGGCGTCCATGTCTATACAAATCGTATTTGAAGTCAAATATTGGCTTTAAAATTCAAGAAAATCCATTATGAATCTATCCATATAGTATAGGTAAATTTCTTTGCAAATACAAGGTGCAAAGTATGTATATTGTTTTACCTCCAAAGATAGTTTTTCTAAAATAGCTGATTTGATATTTGTAATCAGACTTGCTATCTGCTCATCATCACTGATGCACTCTCTGATATTATATGATCTATGGTCACTACAGGAACATATCAGGTCATTTTTACAATGGCATCTGGTGAAGCGAATACGACACAACAGACACCATCACTGTGATCGCCTGTCTCATGTTGATTATCCAAGATCTCGTAGCTAGACGAAATATAGAAGTAACATATAATTGAATGGTAGAAATATCAAATATCTGTCTACATATTAACATACAACAAAAACATAAAAATAATTAAATGTTTTTAAGCTTAGAGCATGTGTACAATATTAACTATCAGATTCCTAAAATATTGAATAATGAAGTTTCTCAAGAATTTGATTGATTGATGTTTTGCTTATAATCTATTTGTTGTTTTTCTCAATATCACTTTACAATAAATAATAGAATACCAGTTGGCACAAACTTTGCATCTTTCTTTACTGACACAATCTATTTGTCTGAGGAAGTGTACTTAATGCAGAACCTTGATAAATCTTATGAGAATAAGTTATCGCAAAATCATTCACTTGCATACAGATTGTAGATGGCAGTCTACCTCTAAAATTCCTACATTAACAAATGTGTGAATGTCATCCACGTTTTCTTTATCCAAAGTTAAAGTTTCCTGTTCCATTCATTTTCAAGGAAGGCGTAGGTAGTTTAACAGGAGGTGCTTACCCTTCCGGAGCACCCGGCGTTACTTCGTGGTTGAAGTTCATGTGCCTAATTTTACTTGCCAGTTTTAAAAAACATAATTCTGACATTAACTAATAATAAATGTTTATGATTTTTCATCTTCTTTATTCGATTTCTTAAGAATATAATCAAACGAAACATCTATATACTTACATGAAACGTCCTTCCTGTTTCGCTATGTGATTTGCTCTATCGTATACTTTGTGTTGTTCGCCTTCTTCTTTAACCTGTCGTGCGTCTTCGCATAACTGTGTGTTTCGTATCCATTCCGCTAATAGATCTTGTAATTCAGCTTTGTCAGTTTCGTGGATTTCTGATTTGACTTTAATATCACGAAGAAGTTCTGTAGTTTTCTCAATTACTGCTTGGAGGTTCTGATTTTGTAATGACGCTTCTGCTGTCATCAACATATTCTCCAATGTTTCAGTTAGATATCTGTTAAAATGAGAAAAATAAATTTGATCAGGTAAAACTTGTCGCATACATTTTGTTATACCTTTATTCCTACCATTCAGAATTCTCCAATATCGCGGGTAAATCAAATAAACTTAATCAAACGATTAACAATTAAGTCACACACACACGAGCAGGCACCCACCCGCCCACCCACACACACACAGATTTATACAGTCATTTTACACATCAATGTAATTTTTTGATTAATTAAAGTCTTTTGGTTGTTATGTAAAATTAGCATAAACCTTAATGTACATATTGTCATTGTTGTCTAAAAAGTGTTAACAATTTATTATTGTTATATATAGGTAAACAACATTGACCTGCCCGTTTGACCTTTAATTAGGAATATTCATATAGGAGGGTCTACCCAATAAATGGGTAGTGTTGAGATCCAAGTTAATACATACATAATACACAGGTGTACTCTATGGGGTGAGTGTATCTCATTGCCGATATATACAGATTTATACCTGTGTTACCTAAACACAGATGTACTTTGTTCGTGATAAATATTTAAATGAAAGGTCAAGCTGACAGGTCAAAGTTGTTTACCTATACGAATAAGTTCTATCATAATATCAATTTGCTTTTCTCGTAAAACCTTTAGACCACTATGGTTGGTCAGCGGTAGAGTACCCACGTCGTATTTGAGAGGTTCTGTGTTCGAACCTCAGCCGTGTCTGGCCATGACTTAAAAATAGGTAGTGATTGTTCTTTCGCCAAGCTTTTAGACATAAAAGTCCCGCGGTCGTTCGGAAAACACCTTAAAAACGATGATCCGTGTCTAGGAAGGCGTGATACGTTTAAGCTCCCTCCCTGCACATTCCCCCTTAGCGCATTGTAAAAGTAAACACCTCTGCAACTTCACCTATAGCTGGTGACATCTCAATATAATTGAATGCTTTTACTGGGACGTCAATCTTAAAACTTTTCACCGTTTTAAAAAATTACTAGTAGTTAGACTGATACAATCTCACCATTTGATTGAATTCATTTTTAAAATAATGTTATGATTATCAATGGTACGATACCCTCTACTGACAGACGAAGTCTCGTGTCGGTCTAATCTTGTTCTAGTATCGCTGAATTTCGGCAATGTCTTCTGTGCTTGTTTCGCAATATGAACATCTACATTGAAAATTAAAATTGAATGATAATAATGAAATAATTTTGTGTTATGGTCTTCCGTTATGTCAGGTTTAGACAGTTTATTTACTTAAACTGCTTAGAAAAAACAATTTTTCTCTTTAATTGTCTCATTCCGAGATTAATAGAATCTGTCACCTGTTTGTGACCGATACCGGTTGATCTCAGTCGAGGGTGATGTGATGTAACATATATCCCAATCGAGGCTTTGCCGAGATTGGGATTTGTTACATCACATCACCCGAGACTGAGATCAACCGGTATCGGTCACAAACAAGTGATAGGTTCTATTTCTCGTACCTTTTAAGTGTTTATAATTGCGATACATACAAAACGAAACACGTACCCTCATGGGGCCTCTTGCATTCCTTGGGCACCTAATGCATTGTACAAATCCGCCCTTTGAAAATAATCCCATCGACAACTCTTCAAAATTTTAAAATATCAACGATTTGTATTCAATGCAAATATAAAAAAAGACATATAAAAAAGACAATGAAATATTTTGAATAAAAAGTAAAATAAAACATATGTGAAAAATAAATAAAGAAACGCTTTGTTTTGATGACGTCAAGCGCAATGATCGGATACGTCATCCTGATTGTTCAATTGTCGCGTGAGGCAGTACCAGACAAACTGGACAAGACAGAAAAATCTAGCACTGGTGTGCGCGTGAGATTTTTCTGTCCGAGGTACGAGAATAGCTTGTCCCATTCTGAAACTAATTTTCCCATTCTGAAACTAGCGTTAATAAGAAATAGATCCAGTATCCTTGTAATTTATTACAATTTCGGTCATTTCGGATACTGTATGGGGTCGCCTTTTATCCATCTCCCTAGGGACTTTCACCAAATTTGGTTTCAAAGAATAGATCAAATCTAAAGGTTTCTGTGTAGGTTTCAGAGATTAGGTAAAAAATTTGTCATTTTCATTTTCCGTAAAATGTGGTCAATATAAAAGGTCTCAAAATAAAACCCGTTACGTACGTTAAAATGCTAGATACTGGCTTCATATATTTTACATTTGAACAAAATCGGTAAATAATTAATCTACAATAGCCATTTTAGTGATCTATAGTAACGGCGGTCATCTTGGATTTGCAGGGTCGCCTTGTACAATCTGGCATCTACCTCAAATAGGGAGCCTTGTTTCATCTAGTGCCCCTTTTACTTCTAAGGGGAGAATTGGTTAACAATTTCATTTTATGTGCATAAGTTGCTGAAATTCAGTGAATGGAAGTTTCCTAAAAGAAAGCCTATTATAAATATATATATTTGTTAAATTTGTATCAAACTTGTATATTTACCACTTGAAGAAAATCGGCAAAAATAATCCAAAATGGCCGTTTAAGTGATTTTGCTATTTTTGCTTTTTATAGTAATTGCGGTCAGATTCAATTTTGTTCGGGGTCGCCTTGTACAAACTTTGATCAACCCTACCTTGGAATCTTCCACAACAACCTATGGCCCCTCAACACCAAATTTAAGTTTGTATTTTTTTAGAAAAAATTCTTACTTTACGTAACAGCTCTCGCACGCATGTTTCATTATACCAAAGACTCATTTAGTTATAGACTTTTGTGCTATAAAAACATACCAGACATCTCCTCAGCAAGTTTTCTCATGTGTGCTTGCATGTTTTGGAGCAATTCATCTGTCTTTTTCCGTAGAATTATCATTGATTCATACAACTTCCCAGCATATTCCTGAACAGTTTCAATAGTATAAAAAGTTTTGTTTGCAAGTTCTTTTACTTTTTTAGGATATTCCTTGAATGAATACAATGACTGGCTTCTTTTAATGAACTGGTCCACTTCTTTGATATTGTTTTCTATATCTCTAAGTTCAGCTTTACATGTTCTTTGTTGTTCAATCTTTTTTTCATAATTAACACTGCTACCGGTACCCATTTCAAATTTCAATCTACCACAGTTTATTAAATGAAAAATATCTCTTTGCTATATAAATAGAACAGCTATACCTTTAACACCTTTTTTAAATCGAAGTAGTTAGTTTATCTAAATCTCCCTCATTTCATACTTTTAACGTAGTAGTTTTTCTTATATTGCGGGCGTTTGTTTTTGCGCGAAAATTAATACCGAACGGAAAACTATATTATCCTTTTTGTGTTATAGCGCACATTTAAAAAACGCCAAAATCAAACTGTGCGGATATCTCATATAAAATTCATATACCTTGAAAATAAATACACTAAAATTAAATACGTTAACAGTATCAATCTTGTACTGTGTGCAAACATTGCAATTCCATAGTATCTAGATTCAAACATGACGTCTGGACATCTATGTATGTGAACACACTGGTATTGAACTTCCTGGTATTGAAATGTCTGCTTGTAATACTAAATTATCCCGAATTTTCTTGAAGTCACTACGCGGGAATCCAACTTACTTCTAAAGTATAATACACAGTGGAATCGTGTGAATTTTTCGTATGCATGATTATCTAAAGACGAATGCTAATACGTTTTTTATAAATACTACTTTATTTTTACTTCAGTGTTCTTCGGATTGAAATATACTTTACCACATATACGAAAAACAAAATTAATTATTACCTTTCTTCCTAAATGACTCGAAATGATGTTTGGAATAAAAAAATGTCAACGATATTCTTGTAAAGTCCCTTTTTTAAAATCACCTTTAAATCACAATATAAAACTGGATTTAAATGTTGATTTTAAACATTAAGAAATAGTACATTTAAAGCAGACATATAATATTGATTAACAATGACGTCTACAGATACACACAGTTCACACGGTATGTGAAGTACCAAATGTGTCACTTTAAATAGATATCAAGAAATAAATTACTTTTTATATAGATTGATGACTTACGTTTATTAATACACAACAAGTGGTTATATATTGGCATTTTTATCAGACTCGCATAGAAACATGTAAACAAACAAGACAAACAAATAGTTTTACCTCTTTTATTATCTATCAACTCTGAACCAATGCAGTAGCTCAGTTGGTAGAGTGCTCGCTCCGTAAGTGGGAAGTCGTGGGTTCGAACCCCGGCCGGGTCTGACAAAAGACTTGAAAGTGGGTAGTGACTGTTTTTTCGTCAAGCACTCGGCATTACAAAATGAAAGTCACAGTTCTTTCGGATGGGAACTTATAATAAACGAGGTCCCGTGTCAGGTGGGTTTGGCACGCTACAGAACCCTGTTGTATAACGTCATCAGCGCAACGCACAGGCAAAATTTCTTCACTTTCGCAAATAGCGGGCGACTTCTCGATAAAAGTGGAATATTCTTAACTGTGACGTTATTTAAAACACCATTTCTCAATTCTATCAACTCTGAGTGGAACACCTAGCTATTGTCTTTAAGTACACCGTAATTCGACTTTTTTTAAATCCAATAAAATTAAATGTTATGACTTATTAGATAATTAGAATACGCTTTGCTTCACGATACAATGAACGAACAAACAAACCTCTAAATTATATTATGTGAATTTTTCTTTTTAAATTTTTTTTATATTCCGTACGACATACGAATCCGTGAAAATATGTTCAACAGTTGCAGAGTCATGGAGACTAAGTGTTTAACATGTCAAAAGTGCAAAGGTTGCGATAATAATAACCCTTAAATTTGTTTTAAGTTTAACATCTAAATGTCAATGGCTCGCTGGCTTGATTTTTTTTTTTTTTTTTTTTTGTATTTTGTATTTTTTATCAACAAAAACCTTTTTTTTCGTGCAAAAACCAGTTTTTTAGAATCAAATCATTTCTCGTTGGTGTACTTTTGTTAAGAAGTAATTTTTTGCATATTTACCGATGTATTTGGTATTTTTATTTCGGATTTTAATACCTTTATAACTTTTGATGAAATAAAGTTAGTGTCAGATTAAGAATTCCCCGCTAGATGACTTAGTTTAACTGGGCCTAGAAAATTGAGATTGCTTGTGAGAACGGTCATTCCTACTTATTCTCCGATTCATTTTCTGATCTAGATCATTACACTGCAACGACTTGCTATAAATCCTCTTTGGTAAATAATTATAACAAAAGTTTGATGAATTTTTATGTTTCCCTTGTGTTGATATATAATAGTACAAGATGACGAGATATTACTAATCTTGCAGTCGAAAATATACTAGCGAACACTGAAAGAACTAAAATTTACAGCATTTTTATCGGCAATTGCCGGAGTTTAAATATGTGAACCAAGGAAGTAAGGCCGGGTGCACCGGTTTTATTTATTTATTTATTTATTTATTTTTTTATTTTTTAATTCTCAATTAACACCCTTACCGAATGAACGCCTCTGGTGTCCTCAACTATAGAAGTAATGGTGTAAAGCTTTATTTCAATTGACAAAAAATAAAATAAAAATATTGTATTATGTTTTTTTTATTTGGGTAATTAAAGTACACAGTCGAGATCATAGGAACTGCTATATCAGTGAAGTATCGATTAAGAATTAGATAATTTGATAATCCTTATATTCGATTTTCCACATGAAACCTATTTTATTTTTAAACATTCTTTAATGATATATTTCAAAAGGTAATAACAAGAATTCACTTTCGATCTTTTATCATGTATATGAAATCCGTATGGATTTATAACTGTTGATATTTGTCAGGTTAATAATGATGTATGCTAATTTTTTTTTAAAAAAGTATTTATATAAGCATGTATTTATTTTCCATGTTATGTGTAATTTTTAAATAGCAAGAGATAGATTACTACATGTACATAAGCCGTTTGAAAAAAAGTCAAAAGGCCTTCGGTTTGGTTCCTGTGGGAATATATGATGTTAATCGAATTTCAATTGACCCCTTTCAATTTCCAATTGCGCGTACTTGCCTGTATCTACTTACGAGAAATAAAACTCTATGCTTATACATGTACTTGTATATATTTTAAGTACAATAAAAATATCAATATGTTTCGTTGAAGAAATTTCTTAATTAAACCTTGTTTAATATTGAATGTGCTTCCTCATTTACTTTGTGTGTTTAATTTGCAATAAAAATCAGCAAAAAGTACTATACATTAATTAAGTCATACAACAATCCTAATGCATTGGCTATTCAATCAAAATGTGATCTGATTCGTACTATTGTTTTCAATGAAAATCAATCAAGCCGTGATAAGAAACCAAACAGATATAAAACAAATTACTACGAATAACTAGAATATTTACTATCACTTTTTGTTGAAAAGAGATATATAATCAACCAAAACAATACCGATCTATGTTTCAATTATATCTCAAAAATAAAAGAAAAATAAAATCTTAGAAACCTGGAAAAATAGGCGAAAAAGGTGAGGTTTTATCGGAACAGTGAGCCCAGGTACTCCGAAAGAAAAATAGCTCAAAATAGGGGAAAAACACGCGGCAGGTGTAGCTAGCTAAACAGGAGGTGCTTACCATTCCGGAGCACCCGACCTCACTTCTTTAATGGAAATTCACATGTCCAACCTCACTTGTAACTACTAAAGTTTTACTTTGCTCCTGGATTGTGATTCGGACAAGGATAAGTATGTTTTTTATAATAAAAAAACATTGAACTAGGAGACAACAAATATATCTGGGATAATTTTAGATACAAATACATCATACTTGTGAACAAAATATCGTAACTAGAATTGTTATATCGAAAACAAATAGCCGATAAAAACAAACACACTAATCCAGGACCAAACTATGATATCGAAGCAAAATACATATAATACCTTTAACACCGACAAATAAGTTGGTGACAGTTCATTTCTTCACTTCCTTATTTGCCCTTCAAGTGCTTACATCCAATAAAATATAATAAATTAACTAAAAGGGTGTCATATATAATAATTTTATGAGCAAATTCGTCCATATAAACTGTTTGTACTCCCATAATAAAATGTGCTTTAAATTGAAACCCTTCATTATAACGGATTTTTTCCTCGGGTAAGTATATATTTTTTGCAATATATATTGAAATGTATGTGTTTGTAGGGATGAGCGTGCGTTTATCTAACAATTTACTTCCAGTGTCATTAGCATTAAACTGCAAGATGTAATATAAAAACGCTTTTTGGCAAGACTTATGCTTTTAATTGAACACAGATGACAAAATCTATATTAAAGCATGCATGCACATTGAGTTTTTTAAAGTTATCACTGTAAATAAAAACAAACATCATAATCCATGTCCAAATCATAATCGAAAGCTAAGTATAAACGTTAACAAATTAGGTTAAACACTTAACCATCGGCTAGGGAATTGTATCAAAAGTATTAATAATTAGTTTTAAATAGTAGTATGCAACTATTAAATAGTATGGCTAGATTAAGCACAGGCGATGTTTATTTTTTTTTATTTGATAATACATTTTGATCTTGAGTTCGCAAGAGAATGCACCAGCATACATCTTACGGTTTGTGAAGAACGTTTTGGAAAACGTTTAAGTTGAAATGTCACGAAGTAACGCAAAAAAAGACAACTGAAGCGATTTCATTTCAAACTGGTTAGCAGAAATGTTATGGTGTATCATGCTGACGAACTCCATTGACGCGGGAATGCAACTAGCTAGTCCTTCCAAAAGTGATTATTAATTCTCATATTGCAATTTGATGATAATCGAACATTTGGTAGAAAAAGAAAAATGCCAATTAAAATAAACAATTTGTTTCATCCTTGAAGTACATTAGTTTAAACACGTGGAATCCTACCAGGAAAGGAAGTGATACCGGCTGCTCCGGAAGGGAAAGCGCCTCCTGTTTAGGTATCATAAGTAATGAAAATTGAAAAAAAGATAGGCACATTGAACTATCGGACGCAAATTATATCGAGTGTAACTCTGGACACATCGACATCATACTTATATAAAAATTACATTATAATACGTTACTGTTCTGTTGATAACATTAACGTTTAAGAAATTATGTTTCAATGTTAAATAAACATTGGTTTGTTTCAGAGTTTAAAATGAACTTACGAGTACTAGGTGGTTATCAACTTAGCTGGAGTCCCTCACTTTTTTCTTTGGTGTTATAAACAGTGGGTCAAATATGTATTCATCGTGTCTTGTTTAATTTCTATGTGTTATTTAGAAATTAGAAATGTCAAATTACTTGTCGTATATATTTACAACGTAAAATATAACTCGGGCAAAAGAGCAATATATTTTTAGATGTTTATATGAAGTGACATATTGGGAAAATCAAGTTCCTTGGACTGTGTATTACAGAATTTATTGTAACTTACACTTGCAAATCTACTTGACAATATTTATTATCATTCAAATGTAAAACACGTTAACAAATGAAGAAGACAATTATAATACCTGTATACATATTTTAAATGTGGCGGATGGAGCTAGCCGGGAGATTCTTACCTTTTCGGAGTCCTCTTCCCGGAATACTTGGTTCAAGTTCCTGAATATTACTTTTTACCCTTTTTGCCAACAGGTATATTTCTGCATAGAATAAATTGTCATTATACCAATCATGTAGTTTAAATATGTATGAAACCTTATCAATATGCATGTTATATGTCAATGAAATTTTATATCAATTCAAGTGACAACTTATGACTGTGAAAACAATCATATTGTGGAGATGGTGCTTATTACACTCGTGCGTGAATGATGATTATAAACCCTTCATTGCAGGTAGCTGAGGAGAGTATTTCTTTATAATGACTGATTAACTTGTACTAAGACCGTTGGTCGTCGAGCATGGTAGCTGCATTGTGAACTTATTGCTTAGAAGCATAGCAGTACAAAACCAAATATTGACATAAACAACATGCTATTACAGTCAAACCTGCTGATAAAGGCCAGTAGAATTGTATCTCAGTTGTTCTTTATTCTTGGCCGTCTTGGTATAACACTCCCTACGTACATTTGACGCTACATCGTCTAAGAAATAGGAGAATGTTTCATCTTGAGCATTAGTTTTGAGCTGTGTTGAGAGTGTTCCAAGATTGTTTTGTATAAAACTATGTACTTTAAACAAAAACAACATTCAATGAAAAATGGTCCGTTATTAACTATGCAAACTTAAATCATAGATAAGTCTCACTATCAACGGGTCTCAGAAGAAGTTCAATTTATTTCCTTACAAATATGACCAGAGATGTTGCATTCTAAATTTGTTTAAAGTTCGCTATTTGTCAAGTGAACATCACAGCCTATGAGAAAGTTTAAGTACCAACGACCTTCGACTTCAAAAGTGTTACAAATTAAGTAATATAGTGTATTAAACTGTAAATACAGTGCATAATTTCGATTCATTAAACTGTTTAAAAATGGGTATAGGTAGCAGTGTAAAACAAGGTAAAAGAGAGATAGTAGAAGTTAGAATAAATAAAGCTGAACTAAGAGATATTGAAAAAACTATTGAAGAAGTGGACCAGTTTTTGAAACGCAGCAAGTCATCCTACTCAATCACGGATTATCCTACACAAGTTGAACAACTTGTAAATGAAACGTTTGAGACCATGATGAATATTCATGAATATGCCACGGAATTGTATGAATCGTTTATCACTCTACGAAAAAAGATAGATGAGCTACTAAAAGATATGCAAACAGAGATAACGAAACTTGTTGAGGAATTAGACAGTAAGTTTTATTTTGTTTTTACTGGTAATGGAAGCAATAGTGTATCCTCGAATCTCTTGCATGCAAAACAAAATGGCGGCTAAAATTAATGGTGTACCAATGCAAAAAATGTTACTTGGGTTGACAAATTTTGGTAAAAGTTAGTAACATGGTTTATTTAACATAATTCTAGGATGCCAAATTCAAACATGGCGTATACCAAGCTAAATTTTAAGTTTTTGAACCCATAATTCCAGAAACAATATGGCTGCTAAAATTAATGGTGCACCAATGCTAAAAATGTTACTTGGATTGACAAATTTTGGTAAAAGTTGGCAACATGCTTTATTTAACAGAATTCTAGGATGCCGGATTCAAGTATGGCGTATACCAAGCTAAATTTTAAGTTTTTGAACCCATAATTCCAAAAACAAAATGGTGGCTAAAATTAATGGTGTACCAATGCAAAAAATTTTACTTGAGTTGACAAATTTTGGTAAAAGTAGGTAACATGGTTTATTTAACATAATTCTAGGATGCCGAATTCAAATATGGCGGATACCAAGCTCAATTTTGAGTTTTTGAACCCATAATTCCAGAAACAATATGGCTGCTAAAATTAATGGTGTATTAATGCTAAAAATATTACTTGGGTTGACAAATTTTGGTAAAAGTTGGCAACAGGGTTTTTTAATATAATTCGAGGATGCCGAATTCAAGTATGGCGTATACCAAGCTCAATTTTAAGTTTTTGAACCCATAATTCCAAAAACAAAATGGTAACTAAAATTAATGGTGTACCAATGCAAAAAATGTTACTTGAGTTGACAAATTTTGGTAAAAGTAGGTAACATGGTTTATTTAACATAATTCTAGGATGCCGAATTCAAATATGGCGGATACCAAGCTCAATTTTGAGTTTTTGAACCCATAATTCCAGAAACAATATGGCTGCTAAAATTAATGGTGTATTAATGCTAAAAATGTTACTTGGGTTGACAAATTTTGGTAAAAGTTGGCAACAGGGTTTATTTAATATAATTCGAGGATGCCGAATTCAAGTATGGCGTATACCAAGCTCAATTTTGAGTTTTTGAACCCATAATTCCAAAAACAAAATTTTAATTTATAGTGTATCAATGCAAAAATGGTACTTGGGGTGGCAAATGTTGATAACATGCTTTTTAATTATTATTTGAGGGTGTTAAATTCAAAACTTGCAGGGGTCATTCAGAATTAAATGTTTTATCCATAATTCCAAAAACAAAATGGTGACTGTTTCAATTTATTTCTCAGTGTTATTGAAGTTGCATGTTTTAGCAAAAAGATGTTTCTTTGTTCCTTTTAACATTTCAGCATAACTTGAGGTTGCCAAATTAAAATTCAAGAGGCTAAACTGAAGTTTAAATGTTAAAACCCAATTCATTCATAACAGATTCTAAAAATAAAGTGGTGGCTATAAACAAGTGATAAAATCTATATGATTCAATTAAGTTCATAACCATAACCAAAACCATACTGAAATACTGCTTTATTCAGATCATGGTTTGGAATTCATAGTCATAATCGAAACTTGTGTTTAAAATGCAGAAAAGAGATTATTCCAGAACAGTCTTTTATATAGAGTTTGCCACATGTTCTTGCAAAATACTATGTATGTAGAAGCCGTGGTTGTAAAGTCAAAATACCGAATTATTAAGCATGTCGTCATGCATCAAACTTTTAAGAAGGATTTTGCTTTAATAGGTAGGGTCACAATCGTTACTTTAAACATATATTTTGATATGTTGTGAACCTCATATGTAATTGTTTGAATTTTGGTGGTAATATTGCACTATTTTTCAACAAAGTATCGGTCTCTATAGTTTTGTCAGCGATGTTAAGGAACTCAATGCAACGTTTTAAGAATTTATTTTCTTGAAAATTCAGAGTCCTCTAATGAATATATGACATCATCTGACTATAAAACTGGATAATGTAAAGAGCAGATTTCAGTGTTGGAAATAGACAAAAGACTGATATGCAAACTTAAGCAATAAGTTTGCCACTCAATCATTTTAAATTTAAAGCCGATATTGTTAATTGCAGTCAAGGCAATTGTAGAATTGTCTTAGTGGAACAAGACACTCTTACTAAGTTTTCCACAGCACTTGAGTTGAATATTTTCCCTCACAACTAATGCAAATTATGTGACATTTATTTTTTGTCCCTTTTGGAAATAATCTACACGTACCATCTGAATACTATCAGTATCTTAGTTAACCGTGGTCATAACCTTTCCAGATGATGGAACAGTCTTTTCTGCTTTCTTTGGTTGAGGTGAACCAGGGTGCGTCGATTGATTAGACTGTTGTATTGGGTCTCAGATGAAATAATGGACCCACTTTGGATCCATAGTAAAAAAGCTCTCATGGGAGCTAGCAGAATCTACAACTAAAACGTTCAGATTAACATGCGACAAAGGGCTTCTGTGTGCTTCTGATTAATTGCCACAGACCCAATAGGCTCAACGCTTTACCATTGCAGGATGTTAAAAATAGAGTGTATTCTTCTCTGTGAAATACTCAGTCCTTATATTTTCGGTAACTCACATGTCAGTCATAACAATACCATGGTTTTTATCTACGTTTCTACAATTTTAAAATGATAAGTGACCAAACTGCCAAAATTTGTGAAATTATTTAACTTTTTAAAGTAGTTTTAACAGATTTTCAAAATCAATCTTTTTTCAAGATTGCTTAGAAATGAGCAGCAAATGGAGAATTCGGCTACCACGAATGAAAACAAAGTTTTATGGGCCATTTCTGGGGTAACAACAGTAGCATGCCTTCCATGACTGGGGTCATTATCAATGTTATGCCTGTTCCGTTTATAATCCGCCACCCACCTTTTTACTCTGGCTTATCAAGAGGCATCTTTCCCTAGTGTTGCTATCATATATGTAAGGATAACCTTAGGTGCTTAACCGTTCTTGTTCAAATATTGGACCCCGCTCTTTCACTATTTTTTACATTTGCCAAGTCACTAGCCTTATTTACTTCGGAGTAATACCTTGTTGTTATTAACTTACAAAATGACTCTTGTCTCCCGATACACGGATTTAAATAATCAGGGAATAAAGGTGTTGAAAAAGGACTTCGGGGCTAATCTCCTTTAACAGAAGGCGCACGGCATATCATTCAGCTCTCGTAGTTCTTACTAGTTTTAATGAAACCAAATGTAGTGTTGCTTTTGCTATCAAACTTTTACATCAACATTGGTGAGCAAGTTCACTTACATCAACATTTGTAAGTAAGTTCACTTGTTTACCAAATAGTCAGCTTAAGAGTCGCTCGGTGATGACTTAGCACCTCTAAATATGGTTTGAAGGCTAGTGTAGTTACATTTACTCCTCTTCCATTGTATAAAGGAAATTTCTTAAGCATTTAGTGCAAACACAGGTTTTGATTTTGTAAGCTATTTCATTCAAACTCTGACCTACATAAATCAGTGTTTTAGCATGCTATGTGTCATACTTAATCCAATTCATTTAATTTAACAGAAACATACGGTCCCATGTTCAAATTACAATCCAAAAACAAACATGAAAACTTTTAACACAGGTTTTAGTTAAACATGTGAACTTCTTCCAGGAGTCAAATATATACATTTTTTCATAATGACCTTTGTTGCTAGGCCACCTGAGACGAAGGCTGACCAGCATGCCAGATCTTTTGATTTCCTAAATATCAAACCACCTATTTTAGAGTTATTGCCCCTAAAAAATAATGCTTTTTGCAAATTTTGCTGGTTTTGGGGCACATTTCTTGAAAACTATTAGTGTTATATAAAAGCAATACATTAAAAAATAATGAACATGACCAGCTAAGTAGCAATGTTTGTAACAATATGATGTTCCATATAGGAGTTGTTAGCCCTGGAGTATATTTGTTTGCGAATTTGTGGTTTTGACCATATTTTAAAAAAGTATTATAAATAGATAAGAAGACCAAGTTGCAAAAATAATCAACATGCCAAGATCTAACTCCACAGCAAATTTTGTATATGATAATGAACAAAACGAAGGTGTTATTGCCCCTAAAATTCCAGTATCTTCTAAATGTTTCCAGGTGAACAATAAGGCCCAAAGGCCTTTTGTTTACATTTTCTGCTCATTAACACCCAAATAAGCCTTGAAATATTAAAGTATTTGATAAATAACTGTTTCTTGCTACTAACACAACTTCTATACAAACTTTCATTAAAAAAAGCATTTTAATTTTGGCGGCCATTTTGTATTTAAATTTTGACCTACTTAGAGCCATTTTTTAGCTTGGTATCCGCTATTTTCGAGTTTAGTACACCCAAATTAGGTAAGAAGGATATATGGTTTGCGTTTACTAAAAAAGGCCTCTTCCTCTTTAAAACGACGGCTTTTCTGAAAATGTGCCTAGTCTATTAGTTCAAAGTTTATAAAGTTGGCAGTTTATTTCACACATTGTCTCAAATGTGTAGTTATCAACGTATCATTAGTTTATTAAATTCATAAAAAAACAAAGATATAATATAAAGATATAATAATAACAAATAAGATAATAGTACTTTATAATTTTCTATAATTGCATGCGTAAAAAAGAACAGACTGAAATAAGCAATACTAGTTCAAGATTAGGTGGATTTGTGTCTATATTTAATAAAACCGGGTAAGTAATATTAATAATTCAGTAAAATTAAATTGAAAGAAAAATACAATACTGGTTACAAATAATTCTTTCTATTACATAATCGCTATTTTTCACAAGCTGGATAGTGTATAATAATGATATTAAATTGTCGACACTATGGAACTTTTCACAATCGTTTATAAGGAGAAATTATATTACATTAAAAAACCTAACAAGATACCAAATCTTCGGGAGTCCAAACTCATAGTCTTTATACATTTTACTGTGTTTTATATATATAAACGCTTTTTACAGTAACTATTCACTTATCATTCTATAGGTTTATACTTGAGTCTGTATGTAAAACTTTCTTTTGTAGAGAAAACGAAGTAAAGGAACGGTAAGATATATTTGGTTATGCTACTGTAATGACTTTAGTGAATTAATTATGCTAGAACCATATAAGTACATAACTGACGTATTCTTACATGTATCTCAGATTGTCAATAATGGCCCAATAAGGTTTTAAAATGTAATCGATTTGCTACTTTGATAATTTGTTAGCTGAAATTTATGTGCATATGTTTCCAATAGATATTTTTAATTACAAAAATGCAAGAAAAAAAACAGAAAACATATAATGAAACATTTTTATAATAGTTTATATAACTTTAGAGGCTTTAAGATTGTTAATATTAAAATAGATATATAATACATACAACATTAATCTTAGATTACTAGTAACAGGACAACATATCTTTGATTAACACATTCTGTTAACTGAACAGTTTTATTTCAAAATTTCATAATGCTAACTTAATATATTTTATCCTTTACATTACTCATACAACTTCTAAAATAAGTATTATTATCGTAAATCTGGATCCTTATTAATGTATTTTACTTGTGTTTGGTTGTATTATCTCTACATGTTCTGTTATAAATATTCGTTTTATTCGAATAGAGATTTGTTGTTAGGTGCCAAGCTTAAGAATATTTTGAAAGCAGCAAATGCATCTTTACAAAACCAAAACGTGCAAGCCATAATCAATAAAACTGCAGAAGTTCTTCGTGGTATTCAAGACAAATCAGATATCCGTGAAACAGACAAAGCTGAATTACAAGATCTAGTGGAAGAATGGAAACGAAACACAAAACAACTTGAAGACGAAAAACAGAAAAAGGAGAAGGGTGAACAGGAAAAACGAGAAGACCGGAAGAAGAGAAACGACAAACAAAGAAAAAGGAAAGAAGTACAGCAGAAAAGGGAAGAGGAAGAACGGAGGAAAAGAGAACAGGAAGAACAGGAGGAAAGAGAAAAGGAAGAACAGCGGGAAGGGGAAGAGGAAGAACAGCGGGAAAGCGAAGAGGAGGAACAGCGGGAAAGTGAAGAGGAGGAAGAGCTGGAAAGGGAAGAGGAAGAACAGAGGATACGGGAAGAGGAGGAACAGCGGGAAAGGGAAGAAGAAGAACAGATGATACGGGAAGAGGAGGAACAGCGGGAAAGGGAAGAGGAGGAACAGAGAATACGGGAAGAGGAAGAACAGCGGAAAAGAGAAGAGAAGGAACTGAGAAAAAGGGAAGAGGAGGAACTGAGAAAAAAGGAAGAAGAAGAACAGAGGATACGGGAAGAGGAGGAACAGCGGAAAAGGGAAGAGGAAAAACGTAGGAAAAGAGAAGAAAAAAGACAAAAACGACGTCGTAATCCAAAACATTGGAAACCGTTCTTGTATGTTTATAGCTAATTTAAACTAAGCTTAATCCTAACATATAAACGTATTTCACAAAAAAAAAAAAATTAGAAATTAGTGCAACAACAATATATTTTATGTTTAATTCTGATTTCTTCGATGATTCAAAACATGTTTTTCTGTTTCTTATCTTTTTTGTCAAACGGTTTTGTTTAATAAAACTAACCGGCGATTTGGAATTTTACCCAAAGTCACATCATAGAAGGAATGCACTTATCGGATTAATATTTGATTATAAGACATATATCATGTACTCTACGTATATATTATATAATGTAGATCTTGACCTGTTTATCTCACATAAGATAACAATATAAGTTTGATAAATACAAAACACTATTGCATTGTACGAAATTCATGAAATTAAATCAACCAGTAATCCATAATTGAGATTTGTTCATGGAGAGGCTAACTAGAAAACGGCCCGTTACTGAAACGTATGCCCAGTATATATATACGTCATAATACAATTAATAAAGTAGTGATGAAAAGGAAATATAAATGAGAATTCTTACTCAATTTCATTTAGCAATAAATATGAAAGGTTTTTTCAAAATATTAAGTCAACTTTTAATGCATTTACTGTATTGTTCATTAACATTTAAAATTAATATTAAGAAATTGTTATTTTTCAAATTTGGAATTATACAAATCCTTTAATGATCACATCATAAAATGTATAAACACATCTGTCAGTTTCAGGTACTTAAGTGTTTCAGTCTCTCTTGCTAATTATGAGGATATACATTTAACCGGATTGCTTTACTTGAAGGAGGCTTTTTATAATAAACAATTGGCTAAAAATCAATTTTAGGGATCTGTAAGGACGTACTTGAATGTCTTACACTATCAGTTACACAATGATTGTTTTAAGATGCAAAACAGATTTTTGAACGTGTCGATAAGGACTCTTTGTTATTGAAAATTCATAATTCATCAATTTATAAAATCTTTAATTTTAATATTTATATTTACAATGTATTAAATTATTGTTTATGTACATTTATTCTTATCAGATATCTGATATTTTTATCATACAATTATATGTTATTGTATTTGCCTTATTTACCTTATTAACCTTAGGTATGACACAGTAGACAAACAACTTGTGAATGATGAGCACAACGATGGTGTATGCTGCGTAGCATTTGCTATACCGGATAGCATAAACAAAGATGACCTGATATGTTCCTGTAGTGATCATAGTTCATATAATATAAGAGAGTGCATCAGTGATGATGAGCAGACAGCAAGTCTGGTTACTAATATCAAATCATCAACATACGAAAAACTATCATTAGAGGTAAATATACATTGTTTATTAATGTTTTTTCTGCAAACTGGTTGATTAGATTTTCAGAAAATGTGAACACGTATCTCTTACCGTGTGCTTTGTTTAATAAAAACATGTCTATTCGCTTTCAGTAGAGTGCCTTAAATTTAAACCTTAATTTGCTTCTAATACTAAATTCTACACTTTACACCACTATCACTAATTCTAAACTGACAGAACGTCTTAAACAAATTATTTATTTATCATTCTTTTACAAAAACGGTAATCCCTTATACATATATTAGTCCTGGACAGGAATTCTCGCTATTTTTTCAAGCAGCATACGGATTCCAAATAAAAATATACTGAAGATACCAACCACAAACTTGTTTCTTTATTCTTATGGTGCAGAATTAATGCAGAACCTTGTTAAATCAGAATTAAAGACTGTCGCCAAATCATTCAACTTAACATTCAGATATACATTCAGATATCAAGATGACGTTCTGTCTTTTAACAATCCTGAATTTGGAGACTGTGTGAATGTCATCTACCCTAGTGTGCTTGAAATAAAAGATACGACTGAATCCTCAAGTTCTGCTACATATTTGTACCTTCAGTTATGACGACCACAAAAGGCTACAATTGAAACTGTACGACAAATTGATTGGCCTATTTATGGCCTACGGTAGAGGTTGTTCCTACTTTTGGATATTGCAAGCATCTGCTTATCAGGGCCCTTTAAAAGTTTCATGGTCGTCATCACAATATTGTTCATAAGTTTGATGTCACTCTGCCAAGGATTGCTCTGGGTGTATTTGGCGTCTCATAGTTTTATGTTCCTTTCACTTAATTTTGATTACACACGTGGCGGGTGTAGGTACCTTATCAGGAGGTGCTCACCCTTCTGGTGCAACCGACCTCACTGTTTTGGTGGAACTACACGTCTTTAACCTTACTCGTCAGTTTTAAGGTTTTTACTTTTTTCTGAATCGTGATTTTGAAATGGGTTAAGATGTTGGTTTTTTATTAAACATTTTATCATCCATACTTGTTTAATAATGTTTGTATTTGATTCATAAATTAACTGCATTTGTTATGTTTTGGTTCGTTTCGTGAAAATTGGCGTCGGAATTACCGACATTGTTCGCAGTTGTTAGTCATTGTAATTAACATAGAAAAAATTATAATAGGTGAGCGATTCCCTGTGGCGTTAGGGGGAGTATGCTCCCCTAATGTCAATCATAATTCATTTTTGTTTATTTTCATATTATAAATCAGACACTCTAATTGATAGATGATAATATTAACATTATAATAATAATAATAATAATAATAATAATAATAATAATCATTTCTGATTTAGAGTAATTGTAGTATTGGTTTGAAATACAGAGAATAAACCGAAACTATTATTGGTACATGAAAATGGATTTAATTGCATTTAGCTTTAATCAATATCATCTCTTTTGATAAATAATTGGTATTTGTCTCCGAAATCGGGTTGCGCATTCATACAAACCACAGACACCCCTCTGTTTAATCAAGATGTGTTTTCTCTTTTTATTCTTATTTTTGTCAATTACATTCTTGGACAATATTACAAGCAAATATGTATACCTTTTAATATCTGTGTTTAGTATTGACTTTCATCAATTGATAAATTTAATATACACTTACTCTTAAATATTTATTTTCATATGATTCGTGCTGCTGCTAGTGTCCATTACGAGTGCATATACCTTATCATAATATTACTGGAGGCAATAGAACAATTGCAGTAAAAGTGTCAGTTGATGAGGGAAAATGGAATCGTGTTGAAACTCTAAAACCATATACTTTAAAAGACAAATCGGTGAATATTTAATTTAATTGGAACTAATGTCACATGTAATTGTCATTTGCCAAATCGATAAAAGAAACATAAAATATGTAACGATTGTAACAAAAGTAAATTTGTGACTAAAACAAAACTGGTACTATAAATAACTCATCAAAGAACCCAAAAAGTACAAGTTTATGATAAAAAATAAAGAGGAGACAAAATAAAAACATAATGTCAGAACCGGTCTGTTTGTGACAGTGCATGCGCATCCGTGATTGTCATAACGCATTTTTGTATAAAGGTAAATGTTTTCGCTATGTGGATTATACATGGCGAAAATGACGATGTTTACACCGTGAACGATATTCTTGTTGACATTCTACGTCATATGCGCAACATGGTCCGCCATTTGCCTGGTTTTTAAACATGTTAAATACCGCCGCAAAATCGCCAACGTTTTGCACTCTGCAGAAAAATTCTAGGCTAATCGCGAATACGTATACATATTTCCTGTTACGATTAGGTACAAGTAGGTGAATATTACCAATTTGTATTCAGAATTATTTGGTTTTCCACAAAAATAAAGCGTTTTTACTATCACAAACAGATCAGCTCTGACAGTAGTTGAACCGCTGATTATATTTTGGCTTACATTGGAATCGCAAATATTCACTATGCATCGATCATAACGGGATTGTTTCTTTTCGAATACAACATTTTAGTATGAAACCCTAAACAAACATTCATCTATCCTTGTACTTTTTTACTTGATATATTTACAATAAATTAAACATATATATTTTGTTTATATTTTATACAAAAAAATAAGTATCACTAATGTATGTTAATTGTAACCTCCTTGTTGTCGTCATATTAAAAGCTACGACACTATGTTTAGGTTTCCACTATTGTACTGTAAAAAAAGAATAACTTATGTATCCAAAAAGTATGTTAATTACGAAAATACCATAATTTATCTTTATTTTCCTTTCTTTTAGAATTTAAAGTTCGTTGGTTTTGAAATCAATAACTTTACTTACTTAAAAATTCTTGCTGTTACGATAATAAAACCAGAAACGGTAATAGTGCCAGCAGAAGGAATTTTATACACATGTATCGGTGACAAAGACGTCAGTATTATGTTTCCAGAGTCAACGTTTAAAGATCCAACGCAGATTTTCCTCACGGTAACAACTTTATGCTAATAATTAAATGATTATTTTAACATTTTACTAGAATGCTCGTAATATTTATCATATCGAAAGACAACATTATTACACATAAGAGAATAAAAATAATAAGAGTCATTCGAACGAAACAAAAACTTGTCTCATTGACAATCGCAAAGCAAAGTAAAATCGTTGTAAAAAGTGCAAATTAAGTTATTCATGTAAGCTTTCACAAGGGAAGTAATACTGGGTGCTCTGGAAGAACAAGCACACTCTTCACAAAATATGAAAGAAAGGAATATGGACCTTGAAAAGTGAAATATATTTTGGAAAGAAAGAGATTATCGCGTCAACAGAATTGTGAAATTGAGCTTAAATTATTGATAAAAATAAATAATAATAAATAATAAATAATGAGTCTATACATAAAGGTTATATCTTGCCTTTGTGATTGTTATTTGAACATGACTTTAACATGATCTTAATAGACTTTAAACATGTTTGTATTAAAAATGAAACTATTTGTGAGCATTTTATGTCTATACGAAAATCATGATACTATATGGGGGGAACAGTTGAAACTTATAAAAATGTTAGATCTAGAATACAATAATGGTAAAGCTGTAGGTGTTAAAGGACATTATGAAACATGTTAATCTTTTAAAACAAGTTCAATTTAGATTCTACATGATCGTGTTCTATGTTTATAATGATGTTACAATTTGTATTTTATGTGAATAACAGGCAAATGATATTCCTAAGCTTGACATTCAATCCGCCAAAGCAAACCATGGAATATTATCTGATGTGTTTGAATCGACTTCAGTTATTTCATTTGACTGTGGAACTGCTACAGATAAACCATTTGAACTGATAGTCAAAGGATTAAGACATAAAAGTAAATATGAATTTAAACCAAAATCAAACAATCAACCTATGCCTAGACCAAAAATCCCTAAAAATTGAAGCTGGCAAATCATGCTAAACATGCGAACTTCATCAGAGAAGTGAGGCTGGATGTTGTATGACAAGTAGCGGCAAACAATAATAACCTGTCCTGTCCTTATATTAGAAATTATATACATGTATATACGAATCCCGAGCATACTTGGGTAGTTTTAAGGTTCGTTACAGCACCAAAATATAGGTGAATTCTATCTTTTCTTTATATGCCACTCCAGTATTGCTTCTATTTGAATATAGTGTTTCCAGCCATGTACACAAAAACACACTAACTTGTTTTTTCATATAAATTAATGTACTGGTCTAATAAGTTCATCTTTCTCTGTATTATTCGTGTTATTTTGATTGAACATTGTATCTATAACTGCAATGTAAAGAAAACGGCTGAGAATCTTCAATTTTTGTAGCCAAAAAGATTGATATTTTATCGTTATGTTTTTATTAACAAAAAATTGATTAAATCAAACGTTTAAGCGAGGAATTTATACAACAAAAGGCATGACCAGATTTCGGAATTGTCACTTAGTTCATAATTATCAATACTGTTACATCATCACTTTAACACAAAATACTTTGGAAGACTAATGAAGCATAATTTTTTGATTAAGTTTCTAATTTTTGTGGCTATTGTAAATTTTATTTAATATTGATTATTTAATTTTAATTAATTATTTAATATTTTAGGAAACTGTGACAAATTCAATGCATTATATAATGAAAAAGATGGAAAATGGAAGTTTGCTGATTGCAAGATAAATGGAAATGTGGCTCATATAACTATTCCGGAAGACGTTTCTAAAATCTTGTAAGACAAATAGCAATGATTTTAATAAGAGCATTCTAACAATATCACATTAATTCGCGTCTTGAAAAATGAAACAAGAGGAACATGAGCCTGATACGCTCACCTGATAACTAATGGCTAGCTGATAGATTTAAAAAAACCATAAATACTGAAAACCCAACGACTTTTTTCTTTACATCATAATGACCGTTATATCAATACCTACAACATTCTAATATACATGCCTATACAAAACGTTAACAGTTTTTTTTAAAATAATTAACCGATGCAGTATTGTTTCACATCTGTTACCTTGACCTTTGAACCCATGGCCTTTTTTATACATCAAAATAATCATTGTATCAATACCTACAACATTCTAATATACATGCCTATACAAAACGTTGATAGTTTTAAAGATAATTAAACATTTAGTTATTGTTTTGCATCCGGACCTTGACCTTTGAACCCATGACTTTTTTGTATACATCAAAATGATCATTGTATCAATACCTACAACATTCTAATATACATGCCTATACAAAAGATTTATGTTTTTTCAAATAATAATTATAATCAGAGGTAAAAAAAAAAAACTAGGTCACGACCACAATTTACCTTGACCTCATTTTGAAAATACTAACAAGAAGATGTCAAAACTGAAAATCCCATGTCATTATCTGATCGAATAGTCAAGTTATAACAATTTGAAGCTATTTTACGATTTTTTTCAAATTTAAACGCAAAAACGTATATTTTTTGTCCGAATGTCACGAAATGAACAAACTACAGGCTTAAGACCCTAGAGAAGCCAAATATCACATCAGATTTTTTATCCCATCATAGGTTTCAGAGAAGAAGATTTTTCAAGATTTTTGCACCCCTAGGTAACTGTGACCTAGTTTTGGTAGACATGGCAATGCCATGAACAAATCTAAATTGCACCGTCCCAGACATGTTTCTGACCAAGTCTCGTTGAAATCTACCAAGTACTTTCAGAGAAAAAGACCAAAATGTGTGTTAACGCACACACGCACGCACGAACGCACGCACACACGCACAAACACACGCTGCACAATACCATAAGCTTACATGACCTTTGGTCAGGTGAGCTAAAAATAGAATCAAATTACGACAGTTATTCTGTTCTATGTCTAGATCACAATCTAAAAAACAAAGTACAAACTTTGAAACGAAGTCAGGAAGTTCATAGAACAGCGCATTCAGCCAAGTGTAACACTTTTACTTTACTTATTTAGACAACACAACATTCCGCCATTTCAAACATATCAAGTTTATTTGTCACAACTTATTTATGTAATTCTCAAAAGCATTCAAAGTTGGTGACCATCAAGCACTGATGGAAAATCAAAATGTTGAGTTTAGGGCAGTAATAAAGTTCTTCACAGTAGAGGGATTAAATGTCAAAGAAATTCACCGGCGAATGGCCGAGCTGCACGGTGACAGTGAACCTGCCTTTTCCACAGTGGCAAAATGGTCAGCTGAATTTAAACGTGTGCGCAACCAACTGAAGGATGATCCACGGTCAGGTCGGCCAGCTGATGCCACCACAAAGGAAATTGTCACGTCTGTGAAGACCCTCGTCATGAATGATCGTCGAATTAGGATTGATGACATAGCTAGGGAGTATGACATTTCACATGGAAGTTATACATGGTTATCCACTAACATCTTGGGATGCCAACAGTATCCGCAAGTTAGGTTCCCAGAAACCTTAATGTGCAGCATCGCTTCCAAAGACTGAAGTTAAGTCGAGAGCTTTCTGGCATTTATACTGATAACCCGGAGAGTTTCCATTTACGTTAAGTAACTGGTGATGAAACATGGCTTCATCATTGGTAACCAAAAACCATAAAAGAGTCAATGCAATGGAAGCACCCTGGCTCACACCACCAAAGAAATTCAAAACCCAACCATCAGCTGGCAAAGTCATGACCACTGTGTTTTGGGATTCTAAGGGTGTTCTGTTAATCAATTATAAACCTGCTCGAATCTCTATTAATGGGGCTTACTATGCTGATCTAATCAAGCAGCTGAAAACTGCTTTTAAATTAAAAATGAGGGGAAAGTTGAGCCGGAGGGTATTGCTTCTTCATGACAATGCTCCTATGCACAAGTCAAGGATGGCACAAGCAGCAAGTCGTGCATGCAAGTTTGACAACTTAATCACCCACCCTACAGTCCCGATTAGACACCAAGCGATTATTTCCTATTTAGAAATTTGAAATCCCATTTACGGGAAATCAGATTTTCTGATGATGATGGACTTAAGGCTGCCACAGAGGCATGGTTTCAATACCAAACCAAAGACTTCTATTTCAAAGGTATAAACAGACTGAAAGAAAAGTGGGCTAAGTGCATTTGGGTAAATAGGGACTATATTGAAAAAAAATGATAAAATGTATGGTTTGTTGCGGCAATATATACCCCGTGCAATGACTTTTTTCACCTCCCCTCGTAACTGTCCAGTTAACTAAAATATGTGAACTTTTACCGGGGAAGTAAGGCAGGGTACTATCAAAGGTTACATCCCAGAGGTTGATCTAACCACTACGTGTGAAATCAAAATTTAGAAAAAAGTATGGGACGTCAAAAACATCTAGGATAAATTTGGATATAGAGACATCAGACGATAGACAAACGCGTTCCTAAATGTGCTATTTGATTTGATATAATTTGATAAAAAATTAAACAATAATGACGACTTTAAAAAATTGATTTACTGTAGCTTCATAAATAAGGTATATTCAACACTGGGCTTGATTTAAATATCTAGCTATCATAATTCATTATATATATATATCACAATTATTATATAAAATTATGAAAGATAATGATATTAAAAATTCTTTCAAATAAATAGTTTCACTTTCGTCCTTTCGTTTCAGGTTAATTGGTTTGATTTTACCTAAACATACACCAATCGAACAAGTGTTTGATACGGCCAATGAGATGATAAAACGCGGTAATGAAATAAAGATGCATGTTGTGTGCAAACAAAAAAGCTATAACTGGAATGATGTCCATATAGCTTGTGTTTCATCAGAGAATAAGACAAAGTTTGTTGATGAATTAGGGACACAAGGATATGCTGATGGTCCAGCTCCAAGTAGGGAATTTTGTATTGCAGAGGGCGGAAACATACACATAGATTTTGCTGGTAACATCGATATTGATGATGAATCCTATCCATCCAAAAGATTAACATTGCAATCACGGAGAAATTTCCCAGATTGTATTACTTGTCATTTGTCTGTTGTTAACGAACATATCCAGAAACAAGAACAGTACTTTCAAGGATATTTACATGTAAAATATCAATTGGAAAACGAATCCTCAAACAATTCTCAACAACAAATAGACCAGTTACCTATATACTTAGAAAAAAAGGTAAAAGTCTCAATAATGGCATCAAACTTAATTAACATCAAATAAAAAAACATCATTTTTAATATTTTTGTACCAAAGTCTTGAAAAAAACTGCTACGTGTTAGAATTTAATCTGTGTCCCGTTTGGTATCTTATTTGGTAAATCTTACTTTCAGACCTTGTTGTGGCCGCTTTTCAAATACTGTTATCATGCTTCCTATATTTAGTTAACATCTGTCTAACAAGAAGTATGAACATCAGACGTTTAAAATCAGTACCACAATAGGAATAGGAAATGTGATTCACTGTGCCAGATACCGATAGCAGGAACAAGCATCGGGTTTCAAGGAATCGAACTATCAACTTATATTTCATCGCATTTTAAAGGGAACTTATTATATAAACGATTGTATTTTGTAAAATCTCTTTTAATTTTGAAATAATAATTCATAATACATTTGTTCATTCAGATACGCCACTTCCAAGTTGCTGCCACATACAAAGTAAAGTTTGACATGGACACCATAGGTGAGTAGATAAATTATGTTGCCAACGTTCACATGATTGAATTTCCAGTTAAAACGATTACAAAATGATCAATCTTTAACGCCTCGTGTGATCGTAAAACAAACCACACCCTCTGTATCACCAGATACCTTAATGTCGTTTCCATATTAACCAATGATTTTCAGTTACCGCTTTCTATCTTAAAATGTTTCCCACACATTGCGTAGCTGTTTCCATCGTTAAGATGGTTGTGACGGATGTTGTCATGTTCATCTTTCTTCAGTTGCAAATATGCTTCATCTACTCTATGAAAATATGCCTATGAACCAAAAGACGTCGTCTTGTTGACATTTGACACTCTGATTGTCTCCTCTCAATTCAATTTAAAAACTTTATTATGCATTTTAATGTTTGAACTATGCTCTTAGAATGTATCAACTTAGATTTACAGTTGAAATTTGCAATGTCCTAGATGGACATCTCCAACAAAGCTGTAAGCTATTTGGTTTTCATTTTTCATCTATGACACTAGTCTATTAAAAATTTATCAAGACCAGAACATCATGTGTGATTTTTTGTATATTAAACCTTGTCCTAACAGTTTTACAATGAAAGTTTTGATTTTCAGTGACAGCGTTGATACAATACATTGCTTGGAAATTAAACGAAAATGGTGATACACAAGACTGGGACCATTTTCTCCATTGCTTAGAAGATAAAAACATGATACGTAGAATAAACATAGAAATAGGAAAGGGGTCTCAACATGAAACACAAAGAAAGAAATGTGAAGAGTTTATGAGATTTTGGATAAAAAGAAACCAAAATCCATTAACAAAGTGAGTTTTTTGTAATTCTCTTTTATTTCATTCACTATACATGTACAGACACTTAAACATAATACAAGTACAATATACGAAACAAGAGAGAGGGAGAGAGAGAGAGAGAGAGAGAGAGAGAGAGAGAGCACCTTAAAATAAAACATTTACCATACATACTCTATCTCATAAACTTATGATATAATACAAACATGTATAGGATACTGGTACATAAATCAATCTTCAAACATTTTAAAAATGCCGCCATTCATCTACAAACTTTGTGTTTACTTTCCTTTGGAGCAATACATTTTTGCATGTTATAGAAATCAAACATAACACAGGAAAAATATCTAAAGCACGAAAATATATTTAACCAAATTTAACAGTAAACACTGTGCATGAGGGATATACCTTATTTATTTTATTAGGATTTTCAGATAATATACAATAGGAAAGCCAACTGAAATTTCGATAACCCTGGGGAAACATCAACCAGCAGATATCGGCTCGGTGGTTTAATTATATGGTTATATTAATAAAAGCATAGAATATAATGTATTTGTACTTAATATATTATGTCCAATAATACTTGAAATTGTAGCATACCTAGAAATTTCTAATTCATTTTACCAATCAAACTAGGTTTTGACGTTGCATTATCAGTTTGATTAAATTTTGATTTGTTTATCAAATCTGCTTGTATAAAAGTGCATATGAGTTCCTTGGGTATGCAATAACAAACTGAAATAACTTTTCTTTAAGGTTAACTTAATAATGGACGCTCTCGAGAAAAGTGGTTTTGACGATTTGAAAAGTTCTGCAAGCCGGTTTATAAAGTTCTTTGATGGTAAGATATGCTGTATTAGTCTAATAAATCTACGGTTTGACCTCAAACTAATTGCAACAGATTATATTAAGTTACTAATATGCTCTCAAATACATGAAATGATTATAGTAAAAAGTCTACCAAAATCTGATAAGGAAAAACAATTTTTAGAGAGTTTTAATTCCGTATGGGAATTTTTATAGAAAAGGGAGATAACTCTTGTAACACAGGGGGTGTTTTAGTCCCATTATGATGTTTTTTGCTATTTGAACAAAATGTAAAGCAAAGACCATGGAATTTACAATATGATTGTTTTCATATATACATTTAACATTTCTGAGATAATTTGAAGTTAAATCATCAGCCCATTTTAATTCAGTTGCATTTTTAGTCTTTCACAATCTAATGTTTCTAGCAATGGCAGAATACTTAGAGTAATAAAGTAGAAGTATAGAAAAGTTATGTTTTAAAACCTGAGATATACTTGTTTTATCATTTTAGTGCATAATAAAATATATCTGAGGTTTATAAACTCAACATTCCCGTATTCAGCGTAAAGTTTCATAGTCTTTCAACAAAATATTTTTTTTACATTCCAGTTAGATATAGTATTCTAAATTGTCTTAAATAATTTATTTTAATCCATGTATAAATTTTTCATCTGATTTTTAGGCTGTTCTTCATCTAGTAGCAGAGAATACTTGAAATTTTTGAACATTTGTGTAAAATTTAGGATCACAATGCAGAGTTATCTCCATTTTATAGAAAATGCTATTGTCACTTTAATTTGCAATAACCCCAAATTCCACTGGATTGAAATTAGAAGATTTTTTTTACGGTGAATAAAACACCTTTCCTGGAAATATAACATTTTCTGTTGCAATTACTTTGAGGTTTGACCCTAGTGTTCATAGATTGACTAGCCTAGATAGTCTGTGCATACGTTACAATAAAAAGAGGCATTAAAAGATTTTCCATTGAGGCCTGTGCGTATGTTACGACACGGTTTCCTGTCAGGCAAATAAAAGTTATCAGAATCGATGTCATTAAAACACCAAATGACATTAGGAATACAATAAACAATTTTTAAGAATCCCAAGTGTAGGATATAAATATGTTTTCTGTCAAAAAATGAATACCATTAGTAAAATTGTGCGATGTTGTTTCAACAGTTTATAAAAAAAGTACATTTTCCTATGACAATTTTGATCCTGGCAAAGATTATTTCACCTATATAAAGAGATCATCCACTTGCAAAAATGTAGTCCTGAAAAGTGTTTATGACAATGGATATAACATGGTTTTGTGCCATATCTATGGAACAAATGGTTCACTGTTTTCTGTGGCGAGGTGTCCCTAGCCATTGCATTTAAAGTATCTCCTATGAAATTATCTCTATTTTTTTTGGAAATAATCGTATCAAGGTGAAGAACTCAAAGGTTCTCACAATTGATCAGGTTAATTTTCTTTCTGGATACAACCGATAAACACAGAAGTATTGTAAAAACGCCCCCTGTTTCAAAGGTCAAGCACTCGGTCTTGCATACTATCTAATTATAGCATGGCTATGAGATCAACATGTGTTTTATCAACTGATGAAACAATAGACCCAGGAATAGGGGTCTAAAAAGTCATTAAACATTAGTACCTTTTAATGCCTAGATACAAATACAAGTCAGGTAGCCATTGCTAAATTCAGTTTGTAATATTGCTTGTCAATTGTACATTGTTGTTATATCCAGATTAGTCCGATTTCCTTCATCATTACCGACCTGACCGCATTAATAAAAGTATATGCAATATAATCTTCTTTTTGAAAACAATATCATTCATTTAAATGTCTAGTTTGGCCTGCCCGAATAGTACGTTATTGTTATAAATGATTTGTTTGTTAAATTGAAATGTATTTACTTTAATTATACAGAAAATGGGATACTCTCTGACAGTTCATTGATAAAAATGGCTGAGAAGATTGGTGCAGAGTGGGAATCATTGGGAATATGTCTTGGTCTAACTACTCCTGAAATTGAACATATTAAGATGAACATTGTCACTACAAGACTTCAAATTTATCACATGCTTAATCAATGGAGAATGTCAGATAAAGCCATTGAGCTGGACCATAATATTGTTTCAGAACTTGTTGAGGCAATGACTGTTTCAAATTGTGATTATGAATTAATAGATTTCATTCGTTCAAATGCTGATCCGGAAAATAGTTGCAAAAGCGCCCAAGCAGCATTAACCTGACTGGTATTTCTTCTTGATTCCCTGAATTTTTACACTGACAAACAGCCATATAGAATGCATTCAGTAATATAGTTAATTAATAAATATAATTTGATCATGGTCACGTATTGTTGCAGACATGAGTACTTTGATTTCGTTTCTCTTCCTACTATATCAAAAACAAACATACTAATCCATGTCCGAATCAAAATCCAGAAGCAAAGTAAAAACTTTGGAACTGACAAGTTAGGTTAGACACGTGAACTTCCAACAGGGAAATGAGGTCGGGTGCTCCGGAAGGATAAGCACCTCCTGTTTAGATAGCTACACCCACCACGTGTGTAATCAAAATTGTGTGAAAGGAACATGGAACTATGAGACGTCAAATATATCCACGGTAATTCTGGACACAGAGACATTAAACTTATCAAACTATACCCGATATAATTTACACAGTTGCTAAAATTGTCAATACAGTGGGAGACGTGGTAGTCAAGTGGTTAAAGCTTTAGTTCCTATCCAAAAAGTGTCTCATCGATGTGGGTTCTACCCCAGTGCACGCGATCAGCCCTTGTAGTATGCCTCGAATGTATGTTTTGGAACCATTATAATAGCCTGTGTGACTTGATCCAAAGCATATCATAAACACTGTCAGATACATACTTCAATTTCTCTCTCTCTCTCTCTCTCTCTCTCTCTCTCTCTCTCTCTCTCTCTCTACCAATAACAAGCATAGACAGATTATAAACATCTAACATTGTCATTAAATGATTATATTTGAAATCAATTAACATATTGCTTATAATATGCTATTAAAATAAACTACTAATAAATTATGTCGTTTATTGTCTATCGAATTGCCTTAAAATGGATTATATTGTCAGCAGTTTGTTATTATTGTAACAGAAAAGAGAAAATATGCAGGGTCAGACCGGGATCGAACAAAGGACCTAACGCATTATAGGTGAGTGCTCTACCACTGATCCACCAAGACAGCTTCCTTCCTTCCTTCCTGGTTTTATTCGACTCCCTTAAGTCGAAACAATTAGGTTCCACCTTGGGACCAACATGTTGGTAGGCCACTTCCAAGGCTCGGACAAGCCCCCAAATGTAACAGGAAATAGAAAAAATGCAGGGTTGTACCAGGGATCCAAACTTGCACCTCCTGCATTATAGAAGACTATTTGTTTTGATGTTTAATTGGCACGCTTTTGCTCGTTAAAATGGGTATGTAGTTCAAAGGCTATCATTAAATAAATGTACCCCAGCACATTGACCTCAGTTCAACTTTTTATCATATATATCTGGTTTTGTTTAGTGTTATCATGCAAAGCAATCGTGTTTTTAAGATAAACTTGTCAATAATATTTACTAGACTATCAACTTTGTCCTTTTTGGTGCATTTTTAACCCTTGTCAAAATATATAATTTAAATAACATTATTAATCAAGTTTCACATTCAATCATTTAACTTTTTAACATAAAATCAAATGTAATAGTTAGATTTAGTATGACAAAAGTATTTCGTAGCAGTGAATTAGAAAACGGAGTATTGTCCACATGGTCAAGAAATCCAAATAGTGAATTAAACTCATTTCAAATACAGTCAAACCTGACTATAAGGGCCAGCGAAGGGAACCAGTAAAAATGGGTTAAATGGACAGGTGTCTTTTATATACAGATTCAAATAATATGAATAAAGAACAATTGGGAAATAATTCTACTGTCCTATAAAAGAAGGTGATCCTTATATAGAGATGGCCTTTAAGGTAGGTTGGACTGTAATCTAAAACTATATAAAGTACAGGCATGGCGACAGTTTACCATTTAACAAACGAATAAGTGCCGAATCGAAAGCTCGTCTCGGGTCCTCGATCACGATATATTGACAGCTTTCCGACAGCTAATATTTATCTCCAATAAGCAGGTCAGGTCTTTATAGCCTCAGCTATCGATATCTCGACAGTCGACCTTTCACTTTTTTGTTAACCACTCTGGTAGCTCAGTTGGTTAATTGGAGGTCGAGGGTTCGAACCCCGACTGGGTCTGATCTAAGACTTGAAAGTGGGTAGTGACTGTTATTTCGCAAGGCACTCGGCATTACGAAATGAAAGTAATTGTTGTTTCGGATGGGAACTTAAAATAGAGAGGTTTGTCATCGAGGTAGGCGCGACACGATAAAGAACCCTGTTGTATAATTCCATCAGCGCAACGCACAGACAAAGTTTCTGCATCATTGTCTATAACTGGCGACATCTTGATATAAGTACAATATTCTTGACCGGAATGTTAAACAATATTACTCAACTCTACTTTTTTGTTGGCTCCCTGTTGTTTCGAAATATCTGTACTGTATAATGAACTAATGAGTTGAGATTTATTTAAGCGTCAGCAAGGATATCAAGGTACTAAAATGACCAGAAAACGAGGGTACATTTACACACTTAGATAATGAGGTCAATGTTGGTTTTAATTCGGCTGAATTAAGTTTATTGTTCAAATTTGGTTCTTAATAATCGTCCAATCATTACTTGTTTAGTGTCTGATTGGCTTTTTAAAAAACTTGTTTTCTTCCACAAATCGAAAAGCTGTCTATAAGCCAGAGCCAGATGGCTTTTGTCATTCAAAGTATGAGCCATCTATAAGCCTTGTAAGTAGAAGTTATTATATAGTAGGAGCTGGTTACTGTATCACTTATAAGCCATCTATAAACGATTGCCTTCTTTCAACCCTAATCAATGTCAACCATTTCATTGGTTTAAAAGAGCTATTACTGTAAGATGTTAGCCATTCAATTCCATATTGCATAGTAAAACAGGATTATTTATTGTCACTATGTTATATGTTACAGATATAGTTTTATAAACCTGTTCAAATTTTGTATTTCCAGTTGAAGGTTCTAGTGATTGTTAATTAAATTGATACCTAGTATAGCCTACACTGTTTACTTTCCATCTATATCAACTTAACTTAGATCACAAAAACTAGAGTGAGGCCGCAGTGTCCTAATGGATAAGACGTCAGTCTCTTTCACCGCTGTGAATTCAAGTCCCGCTCAGGTCACACGTGCGAAAGTGAATTTTTCTTGCGTTGGCCTTTACTGGTTCACCTGGTATCAGTAAAATAGACTGAGGGAATAGTACGCTTGCATGCGGCGTATTGACTCAGTGAGTTAGCTCCTTAAAGTCGCCCCGAGTGTGCAATAGTACAAGGCAGAACAAACTTGCACTTTAAATGCATACATGAAATTGTTCATAAATAAATCCATCGATTAATAAAATAGTCCCTTATCCGTATGTATAGTAAATGATAAATTTTCCTTGGTCCCTGCAGGTGTAACTGCGTTTTGAAAATCAATAATTAGAATTAAAAAATACCAATATTATAGATTATGACATGTTATTGAATTTAATATTAAATAAGTATACAATTGTAACATTGTTCACAGTAGCTTTATAGTTCACAACCAAAAGCAAAATGGTCAAGACACAGTATACATCACACACACACACACACACACACACACACACACACACACACACGTGCACACTGTGATTATTCTGTAAATGACATGTTACTGATAAATATCATGAGTACAACCGACATATTATATCTGTTTTTAAGGGATTGAGGGAATTCTGTATATCGAAAAAAATTCAATGAACATTTGAACATATACATACTGGGTCATCAAATAAAAATAATACGACCTGTAGACAGGTAGTGGCCGAAAAACTCAGTCCACTCTCGGCCACTCGGGAATTAAATCTGTTCACTGCTCAGCAACTCATTCGGTAATGACAAGGACTTTAAGTGCAAATTAAACATTTTGAATAAATTAAAAATAAATAAATACATAAATAACTAAATAAATTGATTAAACATAATATATAAATAAAATTTTTTTTTAAAAATCAAAATTAATAAAATGGACAATGCTGTACCTGATAATTTACCTAATTACTTCCAGAATTTCCTAAATCTTTGTTCTTTTTACATTTTAAGTTAGAACATGGTGAATGGAATGGTTGACTCTAAGATCTGTACTATCGTTTCACTCTGCAGCAGTACCAATTCATATTACCAATACATATAAAATCAATCTGGATAACTTATATTTTTTTCCTTAAAAATATTTAGGTTTCCACAATTCTAGATCTGGTCCGAAAACTACTGACGAGGATTTATTTTTTTAAGACGGCCGTCTAGTGTTGCAAAATTAAAACAGGTTTAAAAATAATATCTACAATTCCAAAAAAGCTAAGCTCAAAGCGGTCTTCAGATGTACGTAAGTGATTGGATATAAGAGTATCTAAATGCCATATGCTAATGAGAAATCTGGATTTATAAACTTTAATGCGGGTTTCTATCAGGGTTATCTTTCTTTACTCAGTTTACACCCCCATAAATTACAATTATGTGTAAAGTGTAGTATAAGCATGTCGAAAGTTCAACACTAAGCTATCAAACTAGTGTCGAACTGTCAGCTCATCTCCTCGATTCCTTGATAGCTTTAAATTTCGACAGCTGCTATCGAACTTTTGTTTTTTCTGCCACTAATTATGTGTATATGTATCTCGAAGAATGTTGTTCGTTAACCCGATGTTAAACTTTCGCCGGGTCTGTACTGTAAAGGTTATTGTCCAAACCACAATCCCAAAAACATAAATTAGGTTTATTTAAGATCTGACGAACAAGACGGTATTCTTTATATTTTTTCTATCTTGCACATAAAATCCATAGTAACTGTTTAAAGTCGACCCTATCATCAAGTTAAATTAAACGTACCGTTTTGAATTCGTACCCATAATAAAGTAACCAATTTTTTACCAAATTATTGGTAGGTTTGGCACTTATCCGTTATGTCTGTAATAAACGTTTGAGTCGCAAGTTCTGTGCATGAGCTCTACTAATAGAATTCCTCTAGATTGTTCCTTTCTGTCCCGCGAGACCCCTAAAAGTGTCGCCACACTATAAATTAAGTTTAACACACAAACATCTACCAGAAAAAGAAGCGTGTGTTCAAAAAAGGTAAGCACCTTATTCATACATCCTCCTTGACGGAGATAAATGACATTCTTTTTTAGATTATAACATCAAATAGTACATGACAATACAAACAATAATAGCAGCAACATTAGCGAAAAGCGGGTGTTCCAAAAAGTAAGCATCTCCTTTATTATTGACATTTATTATTATTTATTTAAATAAAGGAAAATCCTTTTTCACTTTCCTGGTGGACGTTCATGTGTTTGACTTAAATTCCAGTTTTCAAAGATTTTCCCTTGTCTTTGGGATAGTGGTTTGGACATGTGTTACGACGGGTTATGTGATAAATGCCAAGTAATGCTATACCGACCTTGTATTGTAATAACTCTTTTCGTGTGATGTAATAACACCTTGTAATGAAATAATAAACACAAACAACAACTTTGTGCAAAGGTGAGCTAAAATCTAGAGTTCTAATTTATTTAAAATGATTATAACAGATAAACAATGTATTTGCTATATAAATGATGTAGAAGAAATAAAATAACAAATATCTGATACATTTCACACTAGACTTATATTAACTATGTCATTTCAGCTGCGAAAAAAGATGTTACCCGTGGCCTCTGGTTTGCTGATTTCACTCATTATAAAATATATTCCATTTGTCCAACAACAACATTATTTGACTCCCGCAACACCGAATTGCATTGTGGGTCCTTGTGCCTCTTAAACGCTAAAAACGTGAAATGAAAACCTGAAAGACAACCTTATTTTGCCCCGTGTGGCACGTTTATCGGGTGTTATTTACACCTATCCGAGTTCTATTAATTTTTACACAACATTTTGCTATGAAAAAAACAAATGTTTCGTTATATACTTGTTATGAAATTAAAATCCAAGTCTGTAAACTTTACAGGTTTACATGGTAAACGACATGGTGTTATTAACAGGAATATTGACTGGAGAGAGAGTTATGGTGTGTTTTGTTGTGCAAGTATTTATGACAATTTTGTTTTATTGCGTACTAATAGAAACATTTAGTGCTTATGCACTAATACGCACTACTGCAGATAACCACAAAGGTCTATAATACTCTTACCAAACCTATGGCAATAAGAGACATTGAGATTGAGATTAAACATAAAACCTTAGAACCTAACTGTTGAGGGCCAAACAATATTGGTATTTTAAGGAAATAGATAAAAGTAAAGAGAAAAAACATAATCAGACAACCACTTGCTTTCTATAAAATCTTATCAAAATTATATTTATTGATAAAAATCCATGATCAAAGTTTCTCCATTTGGATGAGATTGAACATAATCCGGAAAGTAAACATCAAATGTCAGTCCAATTCATGTTCCTTTAATACTTTCGTCAGATCCTATTCCAAGGATCGGATTTCGCTAGAATGAAATCGATTAATTCGGAATCACAACCCACAACATTCATTGCCTCAAAAAGTTCAAAGACAATATGATGTCCCAGTTCAATCGCTTTATCTGACATTCTCCATTTACTAAGCATGTGGTAAATCCGAAGTCTTACACTTGCATTGTCCATCTTAATCTGTTCAATTTCAGGGGTAGTTAGACCAAGACATATTCCCAATGATTCCCACTCTGTACCAATCTTCTCCGCCATTTTTATCAATGAACTGTCTGAGAGTATACCTGATCCAATGAAATAAAAAGAAATGCATGTTCTCATATTATGCCACGAAACGACAGTAACTTACTATTCAGTCAGGTCAAACAAGTTTAAAAGGTTAATAATATTTGAAATATTCGTAAATGATTACATAGTCTAATATTAGTTTGTTCTATCCGATAATTGTGAAGAATACCAGACAGATAGGAAAAACAATCCACCACCTGCACGCAGCATGCACAAGGCGGAGCCTCGTTTGAAATGAAAATACCTGACCATTTGATAGGAATTTCCTTATCTCGTTCTAAATCCCGTCATAGATTCTATTTATATAGTCCTTGTTTCATTTTAAGTGGAGCGACAATATACCAATTTTGATTACACATGGCGGGTGTAGCTAGCTAAACTGGAGATGCTTACCCTTCCCGAGCACCCGGCCTTACGAACCTGGTGGAAGTTCACGTGTTTAACCTAATTTGTCAGTTTCAAAGTTTTTACTTTGCTTCTGGACTTGTGATACGGACATTGATTAGAATGTTTGCTTTTGTTGTCTCTATGGTAAAGTATTTCATATCTTGCATGTACTTGCAACAACCCACACATTGATTCCATTTAAAATCTCTGTGATTTAATTCACAATTTTTCAAAACAATCTGATGAAATGTCCAAAACAGTTTTCATTGTTAACAGTGTTACAGATGCTGAAAACATCGAAAATATCTTACCATCGAATAGTTGAATAAACCGTTCTGCAGAATTTTTCAAATCGTCAAACCCACTATTTTCCAGAGCGTTCATTATGAGTTTAACCTGAAAGAGAATTTTAACTTGATTTGTCGTTATATGATTAAAGTATAGAAGATTCCCAAAGCAGCGAGAACATCACAAGTACACGAGGATGTTAGAACCAACTTGAAATTGAAGGTGTGTAGTCGAGCAACTTGTGAATAGAATTCATTACCTAAATTCCTAGTAGAATCGCACAAAGAACCTATCTACGTCGCCTTTTACATCACCACGAATAATTACATTCGTTTTGCCGAGAACATACGGATCTTATAATTAGTCCAGCAAAAGTAGCAAAAACAGGAAAACACAATTCCAATAGAATATCTTTTCAATGGCACTCTATTTGAATAATTCCACTTATTTGATTCCATATATCTGAGATCTTTCATAAACATATCGTTTTTAATTCGAAACTGTAGATAACATCCAATCGATCAAAATACAGGTGAGGTGTACACTAATTGTGATGTGAAAAATCATTGTCAATTAAAGTTAAATACTCTTTATTAAAAATGAAATAATGATTTCCCTTCTCAGTTTTCTACCCCATATACTATGTTATTATAGGTCCTAAGTGAAACAGGCTAAGAAGAGATTACCCTTCTGGAGCACCCTGTGTAACTACCCTTTGGAAGTTCAAGTATTTAATTTATAAGTTTTAAAGCTTTTACTTCGGTTTGTGTTTGTAACTTTGACATTGATAAGATTAGTATATTTGTTTTTGATTGGAATGTTTTGGTGTTTAGAAAAAAAATAATAAAATTAGAAAACTCACTTTGTCTATTGATTTCGGTTTCTCTTTTATCCAACATTTCATAAACTCTACACATCTTTGCGTTTCATTCTGAGTGTCCGTTGTTTTTATTTTTGCATTCAATCGGCGTATCAAAGTTCTATCTTCTAAGGTATGTACAAAGTGATCCCAATCTTGTTCATCACCGTTTTTGTTTAATTTTAAAGCGATGTACTTTGCCAACGCAGTCGCTGAAATTTATATACATGTTTTAATAAACTTCTTCGAATTAGTTCTAAGACATAAATGTTGTATCATTTTATATACAACCAAATAAAAAGCCTAAGTAATATGTGATGGGCTAGTGTCACAGTAAAACAATAAAACAATCCGATTTGCGAGTAAATATTTTGATGTTTATCTACTTGACCAGTATGAATGTGGTCATATTATTACATGTTTTCTTATTCTTAGAGTTGTTTTCTCTTTTACTGGATATCTATACATACATGAGAGAAAACCATAATATTTCTGATTTTTATTCGAATCATTTGATCAGTAATGACAACACATTAAAAGGATGGCGTGATTTCAGACATGAACATTGCTCATGTGTCACCTTTTGATCTTAAAAAATACCACAATAATTAGAAAGACAATATTAAACCTTTTTTACAAGTTATAAATAAGTGTTTTCAATTAAGCATCTAATCTGCTTCAGTTTAAACGGCATTCTAAATTTATGAAGTTTCGTAGTTATGGTGTCATTTGTGCATCAGATTTTGATGATTTTGATATTATGATGGGTTTTTTTATCTATACAAGAATTGTAATCATAAAAAACAACCCTACGTCCAAATGACAATGAGAATTAATAATTATCTTTGCATCTGCTAACCACTTCGCAACATCCTACACAACTTATTGTTATCATTTTTAATTTATCCTCGGCTTAAAATCTTCATCGCGGGAAGAAAGGATAGGTCCAGCTTTTGTCTACGTACCTTTGGTGTCGATGACAACTTTTTTCTGTATTCAAAAGCATATTGGATATGGACCTGAGATTATTATAAAAATAAAATTGAAATCAATTTATAAAGATTTATATATAATAAATCAACTTCTTACCAAAGGGGTGACACCTTGAGGACTCAGTCTATTAAGATGTCTAGAAATTCTTTTTTTTTAATACATGTTTTTACTTTCCCATTTTTAAAGGATTTTATGATGATTTATAAAATAAAAAATCATAAAGTAATGCGTTCTGTTTTCACTAGCCGAAGTTACTATTAGCTAAACTAAGCGCTTGTTCTGTTTTGATTAGTATACCGGTTATGAGGACACGTCTTTGTAAAGCAATGTTGCTTTTACTACATTCCGTTAAACATATTTCTAATTTGTAATGTAATTATTATCCAAGTGATATTTTTCTACAAATATTTTAACAAAAAATCCATATTTCTTACATTTTTATCATAATGATAATAATAATAGATGAAGTAAAAATACGGATAACTTACTTTTTTCTCTAAGTATAGTGGTAACTTTTCGGTTTCATCTTCCATCTGAATATTCAAATATCCTCGAACGTATTTATCTCGTTTTGGAAGGTTTTCTATGTTGACAGGAAATAAATGACAAGTGATACAATCCGGAAAATGTCTCAGTGATTGCAGTTTTAATCTTTCTGACTCAGCATCAATGTTACCAGTGAAATGTAAGTACGTATTTTCGCCCTCGGATTTACATAATGCCTTACTGTGAGCCGGTCCTTCAGCATATCCTTGTAACACCAATTCTTCAATATATTTTGTGTTGTTTTCCGATGAAACGCAGGCAATGTGGGCGTCATTCCAGTTATAACTTTTTTGTTTACAAACAACATGTATCTTTATTTCATTGCTATGTTTAACCATTTCATCGGCTAACTCAAACACCTTTTCGGTTTGTGTATGTTTGGGTAAAGTCAGACCAATGAACCTAAAAGAGAAAATCATTAATATAACTTTTAAACATAAATTTTGTCCTTTGTCTATACTTCATATTTCAAAATCATTGACACTTATGGTTCTAAGTGGAAGCGCGTGGCCTAGTGGTTAAGGCGTTGGACTCATGATTCGAAGGTCGTGGGTTCGATCCCTGGACCGGGCGATGTGTTGTGTCCTTGAGCAAGACACTTAATTTCACGTTGTTCCAGTTCACTCAGCTGAAAAATAAATGAGTACCAGCAAAATGCTGGGGGTTAACCCTGCGATGGACCGGCGTCCCATTCAGGGGAGAGTCTTGTACTCTCAGTCGCTTAACGCCACAGAAACCGGGATAAGCTCCGGCCTGATGGGCCTAATGGCTCGGGACAGACTTTAACTAACTTAACTATGGTTCTAAGGGATTTCTACACGTTTTACGACCATAAACACAATACTCTCAAAAATGTGATTTCTCTGTTTCTAAAATTATGCTGGATATATTAGAAGCAGGTTGATATCACGCATGATGTATTATAATAGCTAGACAGGCTTTGCTAAACCGCCTTCACTTACTGGTGGCAATTTACGTTGATTTTAAGTTTGTGATTTAATCATGGACCAGTCTGTTTATGTTTGATGATGGAGGCATAGTGATTATACTTCTACTTCTTGTCCGATTTCAGTTAGGTTGCTTCATTGATTTTATAGTTTTACTTGATTTAATGTACAATTCAAATCTACGGTTTGCCTATTTTACAAAATTTAAGGGCACAGTAGCAATTTAAAATGCATGTATTATCGAAAAACTCTAATCAAAATTATTTGCTATTAATTTTCTTACAACAATTGAGAAACATCTTCTGGAATGGTCATCTTCGTCATATCTTCATTGATTTCGCAATCAGCAAACTTCCATTCCCCGCTCTTTTCTTTATACATTGCATAAAATGTGTCGTCTTTTCCTAAAATGATACAATTCAATTTCAAAAGGAGAAGGACAGACGATGTTTTATTTGACTTTCAAGTCCAATGTGTAAATCAAAAACAAACATACTGATCCATGTCCGAATCACAATCCAGAAGCAAAGTAAAAACTTTGGAAGTGACAAAATAGGTTAGACACGTGAACCTCCACCAGGGAAGTGAGGCCGGGTGCTCCGGAAGGATAAGCACCTCCTGTTTAGCTAGCTACACCCGCCACTGTGTAATCAAAGTTGTGTGAAAGGAACATGGACTATGAGACGTCTAATATATCCAGGGCAATCCTGGACACACAGACATCAAACCTATGTGTTACGACAATGCGTATCTAGGTCCAACCCGATAGTTTGGAAGCCCCTTTTAGTACTGATTTGTTAACTTATATTTGTCAAACAACTATATTCATCTGCTGTATAAAATATATTAAATGCTATAATTGATAAAAGGTTAAATTTTATTTCAGGTGAAATGCTAGGGAAAAAGCAAATACTACCCATTAATCACAAGCATACTATCATGTCTATATCACAATCCTAAAAACTTTGAAACCGACAAATTTAGTTTAACACGTAAAATTCCACCAACAGAGTGAGGTCGGGTGTTCCGGAAGAGTAAACATCTCCTGTTAATCTATGAATCCTTCCGGAACTATGAGACGTGAAATATATATCCACAAAGCACGAAACGTTTTCTACTGAAATGTCAAAAAAAAAGAGTTCAATGTTGTTTTCCAACAATAATAGTAGTATTTTTAAAAGATTAATAGTTACCTTGATGTCTTAATCCTTTGACTATCAGATTGAATGGTTTTTCTGTAGCAGTTCTACAGTCAAATGAAATGACTGAAGTCGATTCACACACATCAGATAATATTGCATGGTTTGCTTAAGAAAATTCAATGTCATACTTAGAAATGTTATTTGCCTGTAAAAGAACAAATCATAATATCATCATAAACATATAACATCGTTATCCATAATTCTAAAAATAATTCAAAAATTGAACTATTGGATAAGCTTTTTTTCTTTTTCTTGAACTGGTGACTATATATATACAAGTATGTCAAGCCATATACCAACTAAATACATCTAGGTTTGACGATTTCATTGGTTTAATGTTTCCTGTACTCAACATACATTATCATAGTTTCGTTTAGACATAACATGTCCAAAAGAAACTCTTTTAAGATCTAACATTATTTTTGGGAAATGTGTTTGCCTTGCATAATATTATCATTGAGTGTATTATCTATTATCAATTTTACGGATTAATGTTCATAATTAAATTAAAAATCAAATCTATTGACTTTTATTTTGTCTTTGGGTTATAGTAGTGCTTTATTTTAATTTCTCAAACACAATTAAGAATATGCGCCGATAATAAATAATTTGTTTATTGATTTATCAAAATAAATACCGTAAGAGAAATCTGAGTCGGTTCTTTAAACGTTGACTCTGGAAACATAATACTGACGTCTTTGTCACCGATACATTTGTATAAAATTCCTTCCTCTGGCACTATTACCTTTTCTGATTTTATTATCGTTACAGCAAGAATTTGCAAATACGTAAAGTTATTGATTTCAAACCCAACAAACTGTAGCTTCTAAAAATGAAAATTCCTAAATTATATACTTCGTAATATAAAAATAAATTTTATTACACCACAACAATAATTTCCCTATTTATCCCAGTTCAGATAATGGTATGGTACGACCTTGAGACACCTTGTCTATGATATTGGTCTTAACTACAAATTGTTTTTTATATTTGCTAAATCGTAGCTTGCAATTCTGTTTTCACTTCATCACGTTTTTATTGTATCTTTTATTGCTAAGAACTTAATCGACTTGTTTATTTGATGGCGAATCTTTTGACAGAATGACCACACTTTTAATCTGACAATGGAAGGTTTAACTATACTGTATTCATGTGAGAGTTCGGAAAAATTAAGTTTATGGCATGAGTAAACTTTTCTCGGCCTATCAGTTTACTTTACCCTTTCACCCAAATATATAGTTAATTCTTCAGTCATAAATATGTCTAACGAAAGACGCCACCTTTTAGCAAATTTGTATTTTAATTAAACAGCAAATCCTGTTGTAATACAGTAGCAAAAGCTTTTTGTATCAGCAATAGAACAACAGCCCTTGCAAATACGTCATATCGTATCTATTAAAATATAAACAACAAACAAGAGACGAGAGTAGACAGATTAACAGAAGGTATAACCATTCTGGGAAACCCGGTCTTACTTTCCTTTTATTTAATTTCATTTAATTGTTTCCAAAGTTTTTACTTTGCTTTGGGATTATTATTTGGACATGCATTGGTATTGTTCTTTTGACTTATTGTCAAATGCCAAAATTCCATTAAATAAAATGCGCGTTAAAGAGAGTACATAATTAGTTTTTACATTAATTTGTTTATTATATCCAAAACAGCATTTCAGAAAGTGTTTCCTATTTGTTGATACAAAATCAAAACATCGCTGTATATTTGTCTGAAACATTTTATAATTAGTAACGCCATGTTTTATTTCTTTTTAATGTATTGTTTTGCAGTCAGATCAGTCTTTTGTATTGTGCATTAGTTGCTGTCACGCTCATGTTTTTTTTTATTTTATGTCCGTTCCTTATTCATTGTTTGATTATATGTTGCCTTCATTTTCCAGTTAACAACAACGTACTTGTAGAGTTCAAATTAAATTAATTCAATACCTGTTTTTCTTTTGACGTGTACGGGTTAATTGTTTGAATACGATTCCATTTTCCGTCATCTACGGACACTTTTACTGCAATCGTTCTGTTTTCTTCAGTAATAATATGGTGAGGTATATACACCCGCAATGGACACTGAATAATAAATAATAAATACCCACGTACAATAAACAGAATGAATAGGTGCATCAAAAATGATATCGAACCATGTTCAGATCAGAATCCAAAAAGCAAAGTAAAACCTCAAAACCACAAAATTAAGCCAACAAGTGAACATCAACTAGACAGGGTGTACCGGAAGAGTTAGAACTTCCTGTTTAGCTAGCTACACCCGTCGCGCGTGAATTAAAAATAGACTGAAAGTAACATGTAACATGTGACGTCAAATATTCTCATGTCAACCTTGGATACATAGACATCAGAATATCAGGAGGTGCTAACCTCTAGGTGAAAAGACTATATACTTTATGTATGTTTGACAGTATTAAATTACCTTATTTTTCTAACGTCAAATTGACATATCGTCATGTATATGAAATTATGTAATTGACTAAACTATTACCTGAAAATAAAACGTTTTTTATTCCCTACAAATTATTCAAGCAAGTATTTTTCAATAGTATAAATAATTCCCATTACTTGTCATTACGACGAATCAAATGAATATGGTTTTATCACAATTTGATAGAAGAGAGAAGGGTAGTTCGATGTTAAACGTACTTTTTTTTATTTGAGTTGAGACAGGAATCTAAGATTATATTTTTGTTAAAAATTTATATCGATTGCCGCCATCATTGCTTTACTTTTACTTAATGAACATATTCTACAATTAAATGTCCTTAAAGGCCAACTGCTGTTGGAAGCTAAGTTAGATGTTATCACAATTGATCTTTAATTAAACCTATATATAATTGTCACCTGCCCATAAAGTCCACTTTTACAGGTTCTCTTGGTTGACCATTATAGACAGATTTAACTATATGTTTACATACTTTACCTCCAATGACAGTACTTTGCCAGAAGCTGATTTGATATTAGTAACAAAACTTGCTATCTGCTCATCATCACTGATACATTCTCTTATATTATATGAACTATGATCACTACATGAACATAACATATTATTCTTCACTATGCTATCTGGTATAGCAAATACGACGCAGCATACACCATGGTTATATTTATCTTTCAACTGCTGATTATTTTCGATGTCATATCTGAAGTGAATAATATCAATAATGTATTCATTTTTGGTACAATGTTCAAAATCCGTTTATATATCAACATATATATAGATGATACTTAAATGTCAGTTGTCGATTTCGGTTTAGACAATACAGTAAAATATGTAAATGTTATCTACGCTTTTTGGAAAACTCTGACAAATTTTACCGATTTAAAAACTTATTTTATCAATATCAAGAACAGCAATAACACAATTGTGTGTGCATTTTGGTGAATTGGTAAAAAGTATGTCTCATTTCTCTTTAATAGCTTGGTCCTAATACGGGAATAAGCTGCTAACGAATATGTTGTTGACATAGGTTGACATACAAAGCTTATAGTACGGTATGATGTGTAATTTCGTGTGAATTGTTTTGCTAAAATTGATTTTTTTGTAAAGTTGAACTAAGTTTAGGCCAAATAATAGGAAAATGGTGGTGTTTAAATTTTCAACCCCTGCTTTCTATTTAGCGGACGGGGGTGAAAATTTAATTAGGACATACCTTTGTATAATCTTAAACAAAAACTCGTGTTTAGCTTTTACAAGTAATATATACTTTTTATGTTAGAATATAAATAAGTTTTTTAAATTAAAACAATCCTTCAGCTTGAATGGAAGTGGTTACTGTCTGCTTCCGGTCATGTGATCTCTACTTTTTAAATTTACTTAAAGTTTTGCTTTATACTGCTTTGTATTTCATTTAAATACTGTTTTGTTTTGTTGTTTCGTTCTGTTTCTAGCCTACTTTAGTTTGTTATAATATTGCCTTATGCCTCATGGAGATTGTTCAAATCAAAAATTGTTTTATGGATAGAATGAAAACTTCCGGGAGATTTTTTGATATATTGACATGCATCGGCTTTCATCATGCATGTTTGCGCTGGAATTTCTGCTCATACAAGCTCATTGCCTCATTTGTAATTAAACCTACCTCATCAATACGTTTGGATGATTTCTAGTTCTTCGCCGCAATGAAGTGTTTGTTGGCATGTTTTTCACCTATTATTTTGCTTTCTTTATCTACTGCACGTCCGAATATATAGACTGACTCGCTCTGGTATTCTTTATTCTTTAAGAGTTTGATCATAAATCTCAAACAATGAAGACAATGTGTTTGTATCGAAGTCATCGCCTATGAAAGTTTTTACCACCAGTTTCTTAAATAGTTGATAGCAATATAATCAATCTCTCCTATAGAAAGACAGCTGTTTTCCTCAGCAAGCCATTTTTTAAAATCTAGTCCTTATAGAAACCTCGGTATCCCCTACAAGAATTTGTTGCAGAAGGTAAGGAAACGGTATAACAAATTTTAACAAAGACATGACCATCAAAAAGGGCCCGTTTTTATCTGTTGGTAAGAGAATCCCGTATCCACACCTAATGCCAAACACTGCTTAGTAGAATAACTTAGGTGTTTATCATCTTATAATAATTATCATTTGTCTACAGGAAATGATTCCCGACTTCATGCTATATAAGCATGAAATGCGGAGTGATATAAACCAAAACTATAAGAAAACTGAAGAAGTAGAGCATAAAGCAAAATTCACGTGACCGGAAGCAGACAGAAGTCACTTCCGGTAAAGTAATAAGGTCGGAACTGATCAAGTTAAATATAAAAGCTATTTTACTTGCAAGATAAAAAGATAAAAAGAAACATACGAATTCTAAGAGTTATCCAAAGATAAAACACAATTTACATAACCGGAAGCAGACTGTAGAGACTTCCGGTCAAGTTATGTGGTTGAAATTGATGCGTTTTTATTTAAAGGTTATTTCAGTATAAAAATAAAAGAAATGTGTGAATCTTAAGAGCTAAAGATGTGTTTTTATTTAAGATCATACAAGGGTGTGCTTAAATTTGTCCCTTTTATTTAATAGAAGCTTATGTAAATAATAAATTAAACACCATTTAATTGATCAAAAGCCGGTAATTTTACAAAAAAATCAATTTTAGCAAACAACAATCTATGAAATACCATGTCAGAATACATATGATGCGTTCAAAAAGGGGTTGCTAGGTGTAAAAATCTAGGGATCAAGAAAAAGGGGCTATAGGGGGGGGGGGAAATTGAACCATATTTTTCCAATAGATTTACATCATACCAAAGCAAAATCAAAAATCAATTTTAGCACAAAACTCGCACAGGAGCTATTTTTCTGACACATCATGACACACTACTAGGCTTATCAAGGCTCTGAATTTTTTTTTCGCTGTTACCACAATAGTTATGTTAAGTATTTTATTTTTTGTAATATAAAAATATTCTGTGACAAAATAAAAAAGTTGCTATCATCTTCAATATGACAAAGTGATAGCCCACAAAAATGATTCATGGCATTCATCAAAATATAGTAGATAAGCATGACGTCTCTGTTTCCAAAATTACCACGTATATATTTCATTTCAAGTAGTCCGATGCTCCATTCATTTTCAATTTTGATTTTACACGTGACAAGTTTGGCCAGGTAAACAGAAGTGCCTACCTTTCTGGAGCATCGGGACACATCTCTGGTGGAAGAGCATGTGTTAAAAATAATTTGTTAGTTTAAAAGATTTTACTTTGCTTTAACTTTGTGGTTTCGATATGGATTAGTATGTTTGTTAATTTACTTGTATGTGTTAAATAAAATGAAATACATGAAGTTTAAACTCATTTGAATAAAACATATATAAACATACATGTAAGGTTTCCAAAATACTGGATTCCGCTTTATGTGTTTTCCGTTCTCTTCTCTTTCACGCCTTCCTTTCACGCCTTCTTCTCTTTTGTGTTTTTCTTCCCCTTGAAGTCTGCGTTTTTCTTCTTCTTCTATTCTACGTCTGTTTTCTTCCTCCTGTTTTTTGTTTTTCTTCCTCCTTTCTTTTTTGTCTTTCTTCCTCTTCCATGCTGCGTCTTACAACAAGTTGTTTACATTTTGTAGAATATTCCGTGTCTGAATACGGGGAACTACTGTCGATAAATTCCTTCACTTCTCTAATGTTGTATACTTTGATTTCTTTATTTATACTGCTGCCGTTACCAATTTTTGCAGTAAAGTTAGAATGAGAGTTTGATTGATACGATTATAGTTAATACATATTTTATTTCATCTGTAACAAATTTTAACACTATTCCGAATCTCTTATTATACTATCGTTATATAAAGGGCCAGGAATGTTTAAAACTTACATAACAAATATGATCTTTGGAAATCTGCATAAGAGCATCCAACGATCTTTGTATTTTGACATTATTGACTAGTAATATCATTTATCCATTTATCCTTCGCATTAAGCCTAGTACCTAGAGCTCTTTAGATAAAACGTTTTAATCACAACGAATCCGTTCTTAGTTTCGGTGTATGTGTATTTTTAAAAAGTGTAAAAGTAATACCATATAAGACACTCTTTTGTTGTAGCTGCCACATTTTCTGCCACTTGTATGCGCGTTTCCAAATTTAAATTCTTTCACTATAGAATATAAATAAATTGAAATCAATGAATGTATGGTTTGACATTTAATAACATAGAATCAAAATAATTATTTATTACCTAAAATGCACTCATACAAAAGTGTACACATGCATACAGAGAGCTAGAAAGAGAGAGGGAGAGAGAGAGAGGACATACGAACTTGTGATAACATTTACTTCTTAACAGAACTCGTTGTGGTGTGGCATGTGTGTTACTGATTCTTAAGTGGAATTATATCTGATGTACAGTAGTAAATAAAACATGTCAATTGATAAGAATCCGTTTATTTATTTTTGTTTAATATACAACTATCATTTACAAAATTTGAAGTTAACAATCTGAAAGAATCCTTATTTTTTATTTGTCGTTTTGAACTTTGGAAAATTATAAAATTCGGGTGGTTTTGGCTTGTAGAAACGTCTCAGGTAATTTGCATAAGATAATTGGCCTAAGTAATGACTGTAGTGATGATTAACTGTTCTTTCGAATACATTGGTGTACTTCACTTTCTTTGGAACCAGTTGATGACGTCAAATTTGTATGAATTGCAGTACTATAACAAAGGATTATATTATATATAATTATTAAAGATTTGTGAAAATAATTTTGTTAAGACTATTGAATCAAAAATACCCAAACCAAATTCCCAAAACAAATGAAAAAGATTAGAGCTAACGAAGTATGTTGCACGCACAGTTAAAGAAGAGAAATGAGTTCGGGTGCTTTGGAAGGGTAAACACCTTCAATGTGTGTAATAATAATTTAAAATGAAAAGAACATGGATTATGGGACGTCAAAAATATGAAATGTATGTAGGCCAGGAATAATGTAGGATATAGAGACATCATACATATCAAGCATATTGTGATGACTGCCATAAAATATCTGAGAATTTTGATAATCTAAGTAGGGCGTGCTTCGTTGTATATAGTGAATGCATCTTTAATTTTTCTCAGTTGCATTTAGTGAATTTGTAGTTCATTTGTGTCAGTAAGACTAGAACGTTTAAATACATAACAAACATTCTGAGAGTGTCGCAAAACAATACATAGTCCCCTACCGGTCGGATGTTTCACTAATCCCAAAGTTTTAGGTAAAATGTTATTATATGGTACAAAGATTTATAGTTACAAATTATACGTGTTGTTCAAAATGTACAGCAAAACTTGATCATAGTTAGATCAAAAACCAGCAATGGAGTTCTCAAAAATTCATTATCTGCAAGCATGTAGAAAAAAGTGCAAAAAACTGAAATTTCATTGAATTTTCAAAGTTCTAAGAGCCATAACTCCCATAAAAACTACTGTAATGAAACAAAACATACACTTAATCTGTACCTTATCATGGTTGACCTACATACTAAAAACAATTTATTAACTGAGAGCGTGTAGAAAAAAAGAGCGGACAACTGAAATTTCAGTGAAAGTTCAAAGTTTTTAAAAGTTCAAAGGCCGTAACTCCCGTTAAAATTAGCAGATGGAAACGAAACATAAACTTGGTCTGTAACTCATTATGGTACAGTCACCAAACATTATTTCATTTTGCAGGCGTGTAGAAAAAAAGTGCGGAAAACTAAAAATTCTGTGAATTTTCAAAGATCAAAGGGCCATAACTCCGGTAAAATTAGCGAATGGAAACGACACGTTAACTTGATCTGTTACTCATCATGGTAGACTCATATACCAAAAAATAGTTCATTATCTAAAAGCATTTATAATAAAAGAGCGGAAAACTGAAATTTAAGTGAATTTCCAAAGTTCAAAGGGCCATAACTAATGTAAAAATTTGCGGACCATTATGAAACGCTAACTTAATCTGCAACTCATCATGGTACATTGTATACTAACATACCAAAAATCATTTCATTATCTAAAAGATTTTAGAAAATAAGTGTGTAAAACTGAGGCGTAACAGACGGATGGACGGATGGACAGACGGACAGAGCGCAAACCTAAAGTCCATTCGGCTTTCTTCGGTAGGTGACTAATAACTGAAATATAATAGTACTATCAAAATGCAGAATCATAAGGGTGATGTAACATACAGGTCCAACAAGAAAGTTTGGGCACCCCATGAAAGTGATTCATAGCTAGCCATAAATGTGTTTGTTATAACAAGCTTTGACATGCTTTACCAGTGATTTGTTTAATAGTTTGTTACATGTAACATACCACTAGATCTAATCGATGTAACTTGGACACAATAAAATTGCAAAAGAATCTGTTATCTCGCTTTACATTCAGACACAAAAACGGGTAACCTTTGTCAAAAATTATTTTAAGCAATGAGAACAAAGCATCTGTTTCACAACATAAATAAAAATGTTTTTTCTAAGTCAAATAATACTATAAAACATCTTTTTGCAGAAGGAAATGGACGTTATACGAAAAATGAATGATCGTAAAATACACTAACCAAAAATCCAGTTTTACCTTATTTCTATATATTATAGTATTTTCAATACAAAAGGAATTTAAAACAGATAAAATGACATGTTTTTTTTCTTAGAAAGTGCTTAAAAACCACTTTGAATTTAGCGTTTAAAGTCGTTTTTTTATTTACTAGTATTAAGTCCATATTTGAAGAAATGGGATTTTTCCCCAAATATTTACATTTTTTTATCAATCACTGTTCACTAAAAACTTAAATTGAAACTTTTATCAATTATGCCATTTAAATAACATTCTAGGTAGTAAATAAAAATAGTCTTTTAACAAATGTAAGTTAACATAACACCAAGTACTAAGACTAACAGCATTGCTCTTTTACAAAGGTTATAGAAGGGGGTGTCCAAACTTTCGTGTTGGACCTATAAATATTAAAGAATATGTCATTTTGCAGGCATCGAGTGGTAGAGCATTTTATCTCAACGTTGGCTGTTTTAAAGTTTAGCTATGTCCGAAAGCTGCCATCAAGTTAGAAAATGAAATAAATAAAATGTTTTAGGGTAGCTCCATACCATAATGACGTCGTCGTTTTGTGCGTACGGTCGACATGTCTGATTTGACGTCTTTTTTATCTATGACGTCACGAATGTGTGGTCTTCGGCGCCTACATAATTATGGCGGGAAAGCTGTTATTCAGTAAAATAATTTTCTGCATTCACAAAAGATTAGAATTCACAATATCAATTCTGTGCACAATTTTTAAGAAGAAAATGTATATTGCACATAACGGAAATTAGGTAGATCTACACTTTTGAGAGTACTGTTCTAAATAATTGAAAGATTTGAGTACATTGTTTAAATTCTGAAGACAGTATTTTAAATGCTGGTTTATGTTTGTTTTTTTTCGGGATTTTAAATACAAATAGTAGGATACAAACTGACGATTCTTCAATAAACATACTGTATAATATTTTTTCTTAATGTTAAATTCTAGCAGTTTGACTATGCTTTTGTATTTGCGTTTCATTCAGCAGCCTAGAATCAAGAACGCTTCATTAATGTATACAATTCCCCTTTCCACTTTAACTGGGATGTGTTGGATAACAGTTGCTATGGATTTTGATGGGTAACAGACCATAATATAATATTTTAATTAGTTTATTTTATTTATTTATTTTTTTTTTTTTTGCACTATATAGCTAACAATCAGTGTTTTTGTTTATTTCTTAATACCAAACGAAAATCATTGAGTTCATAAAAGTATACTAGGACATTATTGGTATCTTCTTACGTAAGGAATGAGTCTTTTTCATGTTTTTCATGATTTTGATGCAATTTTATGAAAAAAGTAGCTTGACGACCCCCTATTGTTTGTTTCCGAAAATCAAACTTATATATTTATGTGCAATATATGTAAAAATCAGGGGTCGTATTCGACTTAGTTTTTTAAAAATCTACAAATTAACGAAATGGTGTTACTTTTAGTTTTCCGGAAAAATTAATGTTCTCTCTTGATAGGTGGCGCTGTAGAAAAATACCACGTGACCGGAAGTAAAACTCCATTGGTACAAATAATCTCCATGACACAACGGTTAATTTAAATGCAAGACACTTTTGGTTTCAAAGCATGACAAAACATATAAAAGCGTATTTGTTCATAACAGTAGTTAAAATTTGATCAATTATGTCGTGAAAATGGCCACCAGGTGGCGCTTCAAAACTTCTTAATCAAATCGAATACCTGCCCTGAAATTTTGGCATGTTGAATGGTTTAGGCACATGTACAACATACCAATATTTAATATGTGTTTTTAGGGGATTTGTAAAGTATGGAACTACCTTAACAGCGTACATCTATAAAAATACTATTTATTTCAATTTAGTTTGCACTTTACCCGAATGACAGTCATATTTGATCCATCTTTATAATATATATAGAGGATAATAGACGGCTTAGAGTTTAATAAGAAATTTATCAAACGACTTTAATAGCTTTCATATTAAACTCTCACGAGTATAAGATTTAATATATCACGAAATTTATTAAACTCGTTCAATAATTAAATATGCCACTCGCCAAGGCTCGTGGCATATTTAAGGTTAAGTGGTACAAATGGATGCTGACGTTATACACGCATGTACAAATCTATGCACTTTTATGGTATTATTCTAAGTCCTAAATTAAATTGACTGTAATCATTTTAATAAATATCATGCAGGGAATAAAATACATAATGTCTATCGATTAAAAATATTAATGAAAATATACAAGAAAAGTATCATAAATACGATACACGAATAAATTCAACAGATTTAGCTACCAGTGATTCACTGAAGATTTGCCTTTTTATACCTTCAATTGATAAAGACGTTTTATTACAAAATTCAATTAATGATATCTTTTTTAATATTGTTTCGATTTTCAAAATTCTTTCAGATTTTAAAAATTAAAGACTTTTATTTTTTTCATACCCTATGACTTTTAAAATTTATTTGCAATGACTCCATGAAAATTTATACCGACAAACGGGGTGTATCTGCGGAATTGCGTACGGAGTTTCTGAGTGACGTAATTTGAGCTCGGTGGTTTTTGAATAGTAACTCACTTTGGCCAAGTAAAATAATTTGAATTAATAATTTAATGATTTCTTCACTCTAGTCAAGATTTTGTCTCAATAGTTCAATATCTTTTTCATGTTTCAAATGTTGATAATATTTCATTGACTCTGAATAGCTCTTGTTCTTGCATTTTCGAAGTACATGTGTATCGTCATTGACTCTTTTCGGATGATAAGGCCTTGTTTTTCTGCAATTCGAAATAATAATATTTCTGAATATTATTATTTCTATCATAATTATTATTCCATAGTGACTGGGAATATAAAATAATCTAATTGATAAAGTAATTTGTATACAAATAATAAAATTAAAATATTTACTATAACAGCGAGAAGCACAAACACAACACTCCTAGTTTACGACAAGATAACGTTAAATTTTGCAAGTTTGCCGATCCTTTAGCAATATCGTCAAAAATCATGACGTTATTGTTAACTTTGGTCATATTTTCGCATCAAATTTCGTCTTTAAAGATTTAAACCGAAAAATCATGCAAGGTGACATATGTATTTCTTTACATTTTCAGAAAATTTAAATTCAGAACTAAATTATGTTAGTTTTTCAAAAACTTGTCGGACAATCTGTTGTTTTTCTACACGTTTCCCAATTTTTCAGAGCCTGAAAAAATGGAATTTCCCATTAATCCTAAGTTAAAATCCTGGCATTTTTGACATTTTTGATGCTTTATAGCTAAAAAAGTAAAAAGGTGACCCCTACATTTGTTTACATTTTCAGATGCGCCTCAAAAAGCTTTACATACATGGAAAAAATCAGAAACTTGTAGGATAGTGCCCATTAGTACCACTTGGCCTTAATTATTAAACTCGTTTAATAAATTTCATATTAAACCCCCATTCGTCTAGGATCCACTATCTATCAAAATTACTGTTCAAAGAACAGTACAAAGAAAAGAAAGTCTTTAATTACTCACCGTTCTTTTGCGCTCATGATCCATGCAAACATTTGTAAAGTAGTTTTTGATTAGTGGTTAACTTGATTATCTATTTGATAAAGTTTGTTATAAATTAATCCACGTGTAAAGTGAGCTATACTGTCTAACACTACGGGTTAGAGGATAATTTATTATAAGGTGTGACTGCAACCTTTCCACATCCATTACCATATGTGGAAGTTTCCAAATATAAAAAAATTAAAAATGCAATCTGCATTCTACCCCGGACACTTTAAAAATTAACATTAAACCTTTTTTAAAGTCTTGCTTTTATCTGGGTTTTTGGTATTTAAATATGAGGTATTTTACTTGTTCTTTGTAACGACACTTTTCTTAAATAAGGTTAAGATAACAAATTATAGCAGGTGTTTCAATGATTTTAGGCAGCCTTTACAATATCATAAATTTGACTCATTAAATTTAAGTTCGACCTGTGAGATAGATTAACAATGGCATCAGGTATATAGAGTTTATGAAATGTCTAGTACCCAATATGTCCCTAATTAAGTGTTTAGAAATAAATTACTTTTTATATCGAATTATATTTAAAGTTTATATCGATTAAGATATGGTAACTAGTTACATTTACATTTAGCTAACACTCAACAGATAAAACCAGGGTAATCATATATAAGGGACAAGTGTTACAAATGGACGCTAACGATATGCATGGCGTAGACAAAGCTATGCGCTCTGATAGTAACCATAAACCTTTCTAGATCCTTTCAGATGCTTGGCAAGCCTAGGATGACAAAGTTAGATTTATTTATAAGCTACTTGTTTCGTTGTATCAAATTCCCGCATTAGGAACGCAACAATCTCTTTCAATTAAAAAAATAACATTCTATTTGAGTGTATCCATTCGGTATTATGAATGAGAGTCAGGAATAGCATATTGAATGTTAAATATGCTATTCCTTACTCTCATTCATAAACTTGAATGAATACACTCAAATGGAATGTTATTTCTTAATTGATAGAGATGGTTCCGTTCCTATATTTTATTCCACAATATTCACAATCGTAAAAAAATATTTTTTGAATGTGAAAAATGTAAAAAATATCAATACAATAATGAATTTAATTTAAAAGTCCGGCAAGCATGTAAGATTGATGGCACAACCTTTTTCCAAATAAGGGTGGAAACGTTTAGAATAGGGTTGAATACTGACCAATCAAACAGTGTATGACGTAATAGGTTGGCATGCATTGATGTCATCGGATAGTTAAATGTTACGCCATCAGAGGTCATGACCCCACACCGTATTTATGATCAATTGAATGTCAACTAAAACAGGTTAAACTAAAGATTTTTCCAATTGTTATTATAATGCAATAATTGTAAAATGTAAACACCATAAGCACATTAAACAGGTATATTGCTAAATATAATGGAAACTTTGACAACAGAAAATTCATGTCATCACGTTTGTTTTATATGTAGCAATTGTAGGTATCATAATTGAGTCACAATAAAAAGCACATCTTGGAGAACCAGTCGTATCTTTTATTTTACTAGTACAGATGACATTCGCAAAAATAAAGGATTATTAAGAGACAGAAGGTCATTTATATATCTGTATGTGAGGTTGAACAATTTTTCAAGTCTTTTCAATTTTTCACGATTCGGCTTAAATTCTTCTTCATTAAGATAAGGGAACATATCAGAAAGCAATGATACACATGTTTTATGTGTAAATTATGATACCAAGCAATCCAGATATACCGTCTCTTAAACAGTTCTTAATATAAAAAAGGTAGCTTGAACAACATTTTGTTAAAATTTAAAACTGCTGTCCGTAAGATGTATTTTCACGAGTGTAAATAATAATGCATGGATTACTACTCATCTTTTTGAAGTACCTGTGCGGTAATTATAATCGTGGTTGAAAGTTCACGTTTTACCTAATTTGCCGGTTTACAATGTTTTTATTTCGCTTTAAATCTTTTGGTTTGAATATAGTTCTATGTTCCTTTCGTTCTAAAGTTTTAATTACACACGTGGTAGGATTAGCTAAGTAAACAGGAGGTGCTTTTTCGGAACACCCGGTCTCATTTCCCGGCTGGAAGTTCAGTTTCAAAGTTTTTGTTTTGCTTTTGGACTGTGGTTTTGAATTGATATGTTTGTGTTTGGTTTTCTTTCCGAATAATCTATTGATAATGTGTTCCCACATCTACATTTTCAAATAAAAATTGTGCGAGGATGTAACCCCTCCTCCCAAAAAAACCAAGCAGGATGTAACCCCTCCCCCCAAAAAAAACCAAGCAGTTTATCTCTTGATCATTAAAAAATTAATTTTGATAGAAAATGTAAAAAAAACATATCATTTAACAAATGCAAAACATTTAAATTTGTTTTAACATGCTTGCTATATTTACAATTAATACATTTTTTTAAATTGTCTATGATATAACTCACCTACCTTTTAAGATTATTTTTATCCTTTGTAAAAAAAAAGAAAATAATAATTTGCATCAGGCAATTGCCAAATTATATGTGTTTGCAGAATATGAATTTTGGGTTCTTTATATCCCGATATGTTACCGACAGGAGGAAGTTGCATTTTTTCATTTAATCTACGTACTAAGCAAGTCTATAAGTGTTTTTCGCGAATATTTAAAATGACAGCTTATCCTAGATACGTGTTGGGTGTACGTGTATATAAATCAACTGAGGAGATACCAATCAATATTCTTATCACAATCCAAAACGTCCATGTAAATTTTTTAAAAATGACATATTATCAATACGCCCGAAGTTTAACAAGGAAGTGATGTCGGGTTCTCCGAAAGGATAAGTGTCTCCTGTCTAACAAGCTTATCTAGCATATTTTCAAATATTATAATTGAGACAGATGAGACGCCAAATTTATCGGGTTTATTTTGCTAGGTCATATTTTGATTTAAAATACAATAATCAATTGATTTATGTAAGCCCTTTAAAACAATGAGAGGATAAACAACACTATCTATTACATCCATTTAGTTTATTTCTCAAAACCGTGAGGGAATATCAGATTGATGTGGTTTTGATAACTTTAAGTTGTACAATAACTGCATCAGTCCTTATTTCATACACAATTACAATTACTTTAAGCTAGTTGACATCACAATCAACTTACGCCATTACGAAGAATGTTAAGGTTAGTAAGTATTTTTAGAATAAAGAAATAACTCAATGATATATTAAGCATTCATTTTTCAACTTAACTTTAATTTATACTCGATATCCGAAATTTGCCTCGGTATAGTTTCATGTATCTTTAGTTGCCAATGTATATTTCATACGTGTCGGATGTAACTAGCTAACAGGCTATGCATAACCTTCCGGAGCACCCGGCCTCATTCCCCCCGGAAGAACTTACGTGTTTTACTTTATTTGCCGACTTTAAAGCTTTTTGCGTTTTAGCTAAACTGACCTTGTTTGTTCATTTCTTGAAATTTGGACAAAAATAGTTTACGCGTTTTTTTGCGTTTAATTTTGAAAAATCGTAAAAAATTTTCCTTGCTTAAATGGAGGTCCTAAATTCAATCGTAAACATTTGTGAACGTCTATCCTCAATCAAGATATCCCTTATTGGTTAAATAATATTACTCTTGGCTTATATGGAAGATTACGAGTTCTTCAGGATTTTTCCTCGTTTTCTTAACCACTAAAGAATTGACTAATAAGAGTGTGAAGCGTCATTCTAATCAACAAATCAACGTTACAAAATTGGCTGTAATCATAATATTGTATGATTACACACATAACGGGATTAGTAAGCTTAATGGGGGGTATTTTACATATCCGGAGCACGTGTCAGCTTTCAATGCCCTCGTGGAAGTTCACATTTGTCACCTTATTTGCCAGATTCACAGTATTAACTTTTCTTTGTAATTTTGATTTCGAAATGGATTGGTTTGGTTGTTGTTTTATTATTTCGATAATGGCATAAACGAGTTCGAAGTCCAAATCAAACGATCTATTATTGCAGTTACTAACTACGTACGTTTTATCAAATTAACGGGTTTTTGGTTTAAAAACAAATCCTAAAATTCGATATTTTACAAAATGTTGTCTTTCTTATTGATATCATGTTAAATAAATTATGAGTTATGATACGTCATGTCACATAGTTGTTATTTATCTGATATCATATATACAAAAATCCATCCATGAAAATATTTTGTGGTAGATTATTGTAAAGTTTAAAGATAGTATTGATCATGATTAATATTCTTGCCAACGGAATTATTTATTTTAAACCATTGAAATATACAAGGTGTGTCTAATTATGTTCGCTGTTCTTGAATAAAAGAGCATGTACTAAAAATCAAGTGAAGTTGAAAAACATGACCAACAGTTGGCTATTGTGTTTCTGGTAAAGCCAAAACCAATTTCGCAATTTTGTTTCGAAATTCTTCAATTTTTGAAAAAAAAATATTTTTTGAAAAAAAAAACTATGAAAAAGATGATAATATCGACACATTTAATTGTCGACTTTTCTTTTCTTTGCAGTAATATACCTCAAGTTTATGGTTTAATTGTCATCACTGTATTGATAATAAAGATGTTGTCTCTTTTTTCAAAATTATCATGGGTATATTTGACATCCCAAAGCTCCGTGATCAATTTATTCTCAATTTAATTACACACGTGTCGGTAGCTAAATAAATAAGAAGTGCTCACCTTTCGAGAGAATCGGACATTGATGGAATTTCACTTAAATCAAACTTGTTAGTTTTCATTCTTTTTGGGTTGTAAATTGAATTTTGGCAGTACGTTTGTTTTTCATTCTGTAGAAACTATATGAGCTTTCTTTACCAAACAAGTATAACAAAGTCGAACATTAACAATTTTACGCATATTCATCAAATCCATCACATGTAATATTTTGTGGTAGTCAATATAAGCTACTATAGATGTGTAAACCTAACAATTTTTTTGGCTCGATAATGCGTGTGCTTACACCAGCTGCTAAGAAAAAAAACCTTAAAACTTCTTTGATACAGCTATTGTATATTCTTCAGCTGTATCGAACCTTAAAACCATAAAACTTGTTTCTGTAGTCAGCCATTGTATATTAATTTCTGATACGAAAGAAGACTCTTAAAAACAGTAATTAAGTTATGTAAAATGTAAGCCATGAGAAGGAAATATGTAAAAATAGACGCTTGTGTAATGATATCAGAAATCATATAAATAAACGCAAATATTTTTTTGTTTTTCAAAATTGAACTTTCGGCTACATTTTTATATAAGGTTTGATCATCCTCATCTCAATGGTCAGGCAAGCCTTTACCTCTAGGCAATTATTCAATAACTTACTGTCTGGTCATTATATGATGCATAAACCTTATCTAATTGACCTTTACAAATCACGATATTTAACGAAAGGCTAAGTCATGCTCTTCCTTTCAGTAACCTAACAAAAAGTATATCAGATTGTTACATGCTTCACTCGACACACACACAACCTCTTATACCTGCACACATACCTGTAAACCTAAACAGACACAGCAACAGACACCATGCATACCCGCCGAAGGACACCAGGCTCAATTAAACAGCATCAAATAAAGCTCAAACAAAATCAAAATGCTTCAATTTTTATCACACCACAGCTTCCAGGGCTTCAGTACACTTGGTTATTAGAAAATATGGATAACGGGCCTGTTGTAATTTGAAGATATTATAAAACATATCAAACCTTTGACATTTGTATGGTGATACAACTGACTGTAATGATAGTATTATATATAATTGGATAACAGGCTTGTAGTTTAGAGATACTATGAAATATATCAAACGTTTGGCGTTTTTTTGGTGATACAACTGACGGAAGTTATAAATATAAGAAGTAATAATGGGCTAATGAAGTTAAAAAGGCCTTAAAATAGAGTTCGTTAAAAAGAGGGGGTGTCAAAAAGTCACAAGTACTTGTTGTGATTGATGAAAATGCAACTAGATTTGATTCTGGTATTTAAAAATGGGATCGTGTTACAATAAAATATGGAAAATCTGTATATAATAAAATCTCATGGTTAACAAGTACAGTCAATTTAAATGTTCTTTATAAGTAAGACATTCCAAGATTGTGTCAAATAAAATAAATGTCAATGGAATGGCGGGGGTGCGAGTATGACTACTAAATTCTCAAATAAGGCGACTTTTTAGCTCTAGTTATAAATTAAAACTGCATTTTATCTAATCTTCAATATTCTGACTGCGTGCATGCATGTACCTAGGAATTAGAAAACGTGAAATATTCGAGGCGCATATGATCAATGATTGTTAGAGTATGTCCGATGCGGCACGTGTGTGTTTCCTGATTAAAATATGTTTAATGATAATAATATATACTAACGGCAAACAGACTAATCCATATCCTGAACAAATAGTCTCCTGACCAGAATTAAACTTTAGATATAACAGTTTATTAAGACCAGCATCAACGTCATACAGAAAAATAGGTCTCCGTTTATTTTACAGCAAAGCAAGTATTATAAACTTCTCTGTCAGCTATAAAAAAAATTGTGTGTTGAAAAATTACATTGTTAAGAAGTCTTGAAACCATATTCCTTCATAATAGATCTGCACTGAGAATAGTGCAATGAATTACTTATTACTCTTCTTTTTTTCCCCAGTAAAAAGTACCATGATTATAAATTAAAGTTTCGGTGGATAGGGCATTTATAGCCTCCCTTCACCCACCCCATTTAATGTTGAGTGAATGTATTTAAAATTTGAAATGATGTCCTAAGACATTGCTAGTTACTATCCTGGAAAATAAGACAATATGCCTCACATAAATCAAACCCTTACATATGAGGTTCACAACAAATCAATTGGCTCTCGTATTAATCTCTTTAAACGTATAAAATCTGGTATATAACAGGCTCGTGGTGGCTCGCCCTTCTCACAGTGTAATAATTTGTCCACGCATAATCCACATTGACGTCACAAAGAAACAAATCAGGGTTTACAGTGTATACTTTTAAAAATTCAAAATTAAAGAATTGTTTAAGATGGATGGCGATGTCTTTGCTAAGAAGTCGTCAAGTCATTTTTCATCGTGATAAGCAAATGATGAACTTAGAATGGTCGTTTTACTCTTTCTGAAGTTCTGCATGAATGTTCACAAAATCTGCCAGGTGTGTAATCAAAATTATGTAAAAGGAACAAAAATTGTATTTGTGTCAATGTTCTTTTCAAACTATTAAAAGAAAAGGTAAATAAATATTTGTTTGATTTTTGGTGATTTAGGATAATTCTCGATATATTCTCGGTGTGCATTAAAGGTAATAGAATTAAGAAATCAGACCTTAACACCTATAAATACTTTACAAAAACTAGCAATTTTAGGCCTACCTGGGTAATAGAGAGTTAAGGGATAAGGAATAATTACAAGATATATGTATACAGTAAATTGATTGATTGATTGATTGATTGATTGATTGATTGATTGGTTGATTGATTGATTGATTGATTGATTGAGTGCAAGAATTTGGTTTTACGTCCTACTTAAGAATACTTCACTTACGCAGAGGCGTCATCAGCTTAAGAAGTGCCAGAAAGTATAGATTTATTCCTTTCAATTTCCAAGGGGCATCCGTTCTTTAACTTCTATATGCCGAGTGTTTGGCGAAAGACAAGTCACTACCTACCACGCCCTCTACCAACCGAGCTACCGTGATGGTTTATGTGTATCAAGTTTTGTGTATTATTTGTTTAAATTGAAATTTTGTAAAATTGTATATAGTCTATCTACATTTGTAATTGATATTTGTAAAATAATATTTCAAAATTTATGTATGAATAAACTACTATTTATTCTTATAGTAGCACCAGTTGGGACTATCAGTAGTGATACAATAATTCAGGCGGAAGCTTGTTCACTTGGCATTGTACACAATCGTAAAAATGTTTTAGTTTTCCTTGTCTCGTCAATTTGACACTTTTTTCATTTATTGGTATTGTGTCGTGTTCCTAGTTTCGTTGGCTGCTGTAAAATTCACGTTTTCAGTTGCCAATATTTTTTCCTATTTTGACATTTTCATGTAACTAGTAGTTTGCAATATACATAAAATGTATTAGACGTGACGACTCAGTAAAGAAATATATTATATGAAATGAAGTGCACGCCTTTAGTTACAATCGAATTTCTCTGATTGCCCCCGCCTGTTAAACGTAAGTTCCAAAATTTACTTTGCATTAAAATTCTGATTTGGGCATGGATTTGTATGTAAGTATTTGATTTCAAAACGTTGTTTTATTTCAGTAGTTATACAACCATGCAAAATCAAATATAAGCTTTAAAGTTTTTTTTATTGTAATCAATCTTAAGTAAGGAAATTTCAAAATATAAGTCCGTTTCAAATTTTAACTTAATCTGGATACAAACCTACTTTTAAGCCTATATTTGGTTTTGCATGATAAATGCTAGCTTTACAAACAACGAATTTTACATTTAACAATGTATATTGAAACGAAATGTTCTTAAGATTCACCACAAGAAACCAGACCCCTCCATGCACTTCCGTTAAAGCAAAAATGATAATAAATAGAAAAATTTAAATTACAACATGGTATTTTTAACACCAGAGTGTAATAAACTATTGACAAGAAATGGTTAGAAGAATCAGTGGACAATTATAAAATATATAATGACATCATATTTGATAACAACTCTTTTTATTATTAAAAATACGAGGTAAATCAATTTATGATATTTGTAGACTTGCATTACTAATTTCTACTTAAATGTAAACCATGATGCATGAAGTATTTCTTTCCAGTATTGTACTATTGCGCAATTTAATGTGGAATACAAGTAGCACACTTCCTATTGCAGATAAACTACTATCACGGACAAAATTTACCACAAGTTAGTATTAATCTATATATCATATCGGTGTTAAATTAACAACACTAGATGGTCCTTCTGGAATAAAATTACTAAGCAGTGGTGCTTGAACCAAAAATGTGGAATTAAATTTTGCTTAAGGGGTTGAAACAATATCTAAGAAACCAAAAACATACTTAAACAAAATTTAGCAAAGGGAATAATTTGCATGAGAGTGTACCTTAGTTTTTCAAGATTTTCAGGAATAAAACAAAGTTAGACAACAATATATTTCTGACAATACAAAGGTATTGCCTACGATGCTTCCTCAGGGAGTCTTAGTCTATAAACAGAGTTAACTCATTGACTCTTTTCAGTTATACACAATTATAGTACCCAAAAACTACTTGTTATTAATATATGTTTTGACATTTTTCAATTGAGTCTTAACCATTGTAAAATTCATTAAGAGTTTCATATTTTGAAAGTTTTTGAAAACGGAATTTCAACGAGACTAGATATTAGCAGCATATATCCTTCAATAAACGAGAACCGGTATAATGTACCTGCTTTGGGCGTTTGCGTGTTTAACTTTAATTGCTAGGATTTCAAAGTTTTTGAGATTGGTGTTTGTTTATGGACTGGTACGTTTGTGTATAATAGATTTTACAGAAAAAATGATGTGAAATTATTAAAGAAAATAACGTGGTTAATAACACGTAAAAAACCTTCCCCTGGCGGGTTGGTCAAACTCTATAATGCACCTATGGGATGAAATCTAAACCTCTTACCACTTCGCAAACCACCTATTGTGTACTATTGTATTGTCATTTTTAACAACTTAAAAAATAATAAGTTTGATTTTTTCGATTAAATGGAGAGACACAAGCAATCTGATTTACAAGGTAAATCGTCCATTCATCTATGCATGACAAATACCGAGTTATATTTTTTGACAAACTTTATGATTCAGTGTTCTCCTTATATTAATTTGTTTGTTAATACAGGAATTGAAGGTCATGTATATGCTGATAGAGCCCTTTTGTCATTGTTTTTTAAACCGAATTTGAACGAATGAAATTGATTAATTCAGAATCACAACCCGCAGCAGTCATCGCATCAACAAGTTCAGTGACAATAAGATGATCCAGTTCAATCGCATGATCTGACAATCTCCATGTATCAAGCATATGGTAAATCTGATCTCTTACATCTGCATTGTCCATCTTAATCCGTTCAATTTCGGGAGTTGTTAGACAAAGACATGTTCCTAATGATTCCCACTCTGTACCAATCTTCTCCGCCATTTCCATCAATGAACTGTCCGAGAGTATTCCATTTTCTGTGTAATTAAAGTAAATACATTTCAAAAATTAAACAAAGAAATTATTAAAAATAATATCGTACTATTCGGGCAGGTCAAACTGAACAATTAAATGTATGCTAATATTATATTACAGATATTTATATCAATGCGGTTAGGTTGGTAATGATGAAGAAAAGCGGACTCTCTGGATATAACAATAAAGTACCATTTACAAGCGATTTTACAAACTGAATTTAACAATGTATTTGTGTCTAAGCAATGAAAGATACTAACTTATACTAACCCCAGTCCTGGGTCTATTTTTTCATTAGTGACAAAACACATGTTGATCTCATAACCATGCTATAATAAGATAGTATGTAAGACCTAGCGCTTGACATTTGAAGCAGGGGTGGACCTTTGTACAATATTTCTGCATGTATTGGCTGCATCCAAAAAAAACCTTATTTCTTGTGCAAAATTTGATGTCCTTCCCCTAATGTAGTTATATCCAAACAAAATTTAAAAAAATAAAATACGAGGGCCGTTCAAAAATTCCTGTCCTTTATAATAATAAAAACACAAATTAAGACGTTTTATTTATGATATTTTATTTTCATTCCTTCAAAATGATTATTGTTAACGGCTACACACTTTTTAAGACGCTGGATCCATTTTCTAAATACATTTGCATATTCATTTTTGTATATACCATTGAGAAACTGATAAATTGCTGAACCTAGCGATAAACGAGATCTGTATCGACGACCAGAAAGGTATTTCTTAAGTTTAGAAAATAGATAAAAGTCACACGGTTAAAAAAAATATCAGGTGAATAAGGTGGATGAAGTAAAACAACAACACGTTCCTTGTACAAAAATTCAGTCATCAACTTAAATTTGTGAGTAGGAGCATTGTCATTAAGTAACCAAATACCACGAATTCCTGACTTTGGTCTTTTCTTTTCATATTTTTTTTCATATTCTTAAGAATTTTATTTTTATAAATGTTTTCCTTGATACTCTGGCCTTTAAGAATGGGAATTTAGGCAACTATGTTGTTACTATTAAAAATATAGCATAAAGAACTTTCTTTGTGCGTTGAATGCGCCTTGCAATTTTAGGTCGTTTTCCTTTTCTGGATAGTTATATGTTATTATTTCTTACAATTTAATTTATAGCAATTAAATTAATTTATCATATTGAAGTAATTTGGTCAACTTTTCGTCTGCTATTATTTTTGTCTTAATCATAAGTGGCTCGTCACGTATGATTTCTTTCATTGTTAAGCGGCATTCGCGCATATAAATCGTGCCCGATCCTGGTGGTCACCTCGCTTTTGATTTTGACCAGAAGGCAAGCAGGTCGAAAAATCCTTCCCATATTCCCACCCATTATAGATCAAATTTCTGCTGTTTCTTATTATATATTTTCAGCTTTATTCACGTGACGTCATGGATTAGGAATGGATAGAGTTTAAACCGTTCATGGTATATTTTGTGGATGGAAAGATTTAAGGACATAATAGCATCAGCGGAATTTATCACTTATGTGTTGTGTTCACTGGTTGCTCAGTTGATATATCCGGAAGATGCATATGTTGGTGGCCCTCCATATCTCTTCTTAGTGACAATTCTTATATGTCCACGATTTTAATTATCGTTGATCAGTTGCATAACATTACTTTAATTGTCAATATCTGTTGTTTAATTTTATTATATTAAATAAATCCATGACAAAAAGTGCCAAATAAAAAAACTATAGTGTTGTTTTTATTTGCTTTCAAGACTGAATATATAATAACTTTCTATGTGGCTAAAACTAGAATACCCATGTTTCGTCACCTGTAACTATATCAGCCAGACGCCTGCTGTTACAATTACCATATATTTTCATCAGATTTGAACCATTTTGACCCGTATGAGCATTTGCTCCTTTGCCAACAAATCAGGGATCCATCTAGCACAAATCTTTCTCATTACTAGTTTTTTTTCTGAGAATGAAATGTACGTCCCCATTGATAAACCAACGACTTCAGCTATCTGTTTAACAGTCAACCTTCCATCTCTATTGACCAGTTTTTGAATTCCTGTAATGTTTTCTTTGGTGCATGCTGTTTTTGGTCGTCCGGAACGGGTCTTATCAGAAATGTCGTTAACACCATTTTTAAATTCACGTATCTAGCGTGAGATGGACATATATGACAAAAACATCTTGCATTTCAATGAATGTTTGTTTTGGCGAGGCGATGTAATGAGTTTTGCACAGGCTTTAATGATCTTCTCATTTCAATGTTTTTACCTGTTATGTCCGATATTTTCTAAGCAGTGTAACGAGTGTTATGATGAAAATGTGGGAAGAAAAGAACTATTTCTTTTGCATATATAATCTAAAAATGTTCCACGTGTTTGGAAATGAACTCAGTCACCCGTGACAAGTGACAATATAATAAATTACGGTGTTTTATTTACAGTTTACAGGAAGGGACAAGACTTTTTGAACGACCCTCGTAGTAATGGCATTTTCATATTGAAGACTTTTAATGGAAGGGCTTGGGGCACCTCGCACAGAGTACAGCGAATCATTTGTCGCATTAGATATGGCACAACACCAATTTTTATATTGTTATAAAGACTTTACGGGAACATATTTTTGTAAGAAAATGACCTCTTTATATAGGTGAAATAATCCTGACCGGGATAAAAAATGTCACAGGGAAAGGTTCTCTTGTATAAGTTGTTGACACAACATCTCACAATTTACCAATGACATGCATTTGTCGACAAAATATTTCATATCCTACACAAACCATTTTTAAAAACGTTCAACCTGCATTAAAAGGCAACCTTTATAAAAGGTTCACCTGCTTATAAAAGGTTAATAAATAGTTATCCCGATTGCTCTTTAGGTATATCATTTAAATCTGGATATAAAAGCCATTACGGCCACTTTTACTGGTTCATTTAGGTGGCCTTTATAGACATGATTGACTGCATTCCTAATGTTATTTATTGTTTTAATGACATCGATTCTGATAACTATTATTTGCCTGACAGGCAACCGTCTCGTTACATACGCACATGGAAACCTTTTAATACCTCTCTGCATTGTTAAGTATGTTCAAACCATTCAGTATATCTTACCATCGAAGACTTTTATGAACCTGCCTGCAGAATATTTCAAATTGTCAAACCCACTTTCTCTGAGAACGTTCATTATCAAGTCTACCTAAAACATCAATTATCTCAGTTACTTATAACATGGTCAAAGAACTCAATATGGCCAGAACCATCGCAAACACTTGACGATGTTTTTTTAACTTTCAGACAAGCAGATTGCACAAACAAATCAAAATTAATCAAAGTGATAATGCAACGTCAAAACCCAACATGGAATGGTAAAATGAAGTAGAAAAAAGTATGCTACAATTTCAATTATAATGGAATATATACATGCATTATATTCTAAGCTTTTATAAATAAATTCATATTATTAACAGGGGTTATCAATCTAAAAGATGGGTGGTTGAAACCATTGACCCAATATCTGCTGATAGATGTTTCACCAAGAATATCACAATTTCAGTTGGCAATAATTTTGTGGTATTAGAAATGTACTATTGTATATAATTTGAAAATCGTAAAAAACAACAAATAAGGTATGCCCCTCGTACAAAATATTTATTTTTTCAGGGTTTTCTATCTCCCTCTTTACGTAAGAAAAGTGGAATACGTTTCAGAGTATTGTCATCGTTTGGCAACTAATGGCGTATTGATGTCAACAAAGTTTCTCTTTAATGAAAACACTACTGTTACACATGCTACCCTAAGAAGTAGAACTACATGGAATCGCAAAGATTAATTTTTCAAATCCGTTTCTTGTTTCCTGGATGGTGCATGTAATTATGAATGCTTAAATGTCAAAAAAATCCAAAGGAGGGGGGATGAAAGAAAGTAACACCCCATCGACTATGCACACAGTCCCCTGCGCTAGGTCAACTTTGCATATATAAGCCACAGGCGTCATGAAATTTTCATGGATTTTATTTGAAAATGTGTAGTGGTGCTTTTATACTCTCATTTTTTCAACAATCCGAAGGTTGAGAGAATGTATACTGAAATGTACATGCGTAGCAGAAAATGTAGCCCGAAAACTCTCGTTCATGTTTCTTTTTATTTTATGTATAAAGATTCTCTCTAAAACGCAAATGTATTGAAAGACAAAACAAATAAAAAAGCACTGCTATAATCACAGCAGGAATGTTGTATGGTGAAACTGAATTAAGCTATGGTATGGCCAAAAAGTCTTGGTACTCGCCACAGATGGGAGACATTTTTTTAAGAAACAAAATTAAAATGTAACAACATTTTTAAGTGAATGAAATAAAGAAACGTCATCAATTAATAATCAATCTAACAGTAATAACTATTTTAGTCTTTACTGCAGTTTAATCTAAATTCAAATTTTATATAGCGCCCGCCTATTCTTGTCTACATCAGTTACTAAATGCCATCCTCGAGAAAAAACGTCTTTTAAATTATTGAAAAAATCTGAAAACATAACTAGTGATAGAAATAAACAAGAGGCCCAATAGGGCCTGTGATACTCAACTGGCAGCTAATTTACATTTTTGATAAATAACATGCAAATCTTGTGAAATGGCATTCCCCCTCCTTTTGTCAATTGCATCTGGAACCAAAGTAGATGGAAACTAAATTTGCATTGGTTTTTCATGTTATTGCTATGTATATGAAAAGAAGTCAACTTGGATTTTGGCTGATATGCCGGGAACAACTTTTGGATTACCGTTACTAAAGGACTTTTCATGCTGTATTCGGTTAGAATTGGCCAATTCAGGAGAAAATTTTCAATGATTTGATTGAAACAAACATCTTATTTGTAGACTGCCTAAAAATTGGGTCAACTTTTTTTTCAGGAAATTTAAAACATTAGGACATAACTTTAACAATTGACCTTGACGTCATTTTGAAGGTAATTACAAGAATATTTCAAAACTGAAAACCCCATTTCATTATCTCAACAAATAGTGAAGATATAACAATTTCAGCAATTTTTTGCATCAGTGACCTTGACTTTAAACCCAAAACCTTTCTCTATTCATAAAAATACAACATTCTTCTATATATTCCTATAGAAAATGTTAATAGTTTTCAAGATAATTAAGCATTTCAGTATTATTTCATATCTGTGACCTTGACCTTTGAACCCCTGACCTTAACCTATATATAACAATGATCGTTACATCAATACCAACAATATTCTAATATACAGGCCTATACCAAAAAAATACAGATTTCGTGTTAATTAATGTTTTTGATTTTGTTTTGCATCTGTGAATTTGACCTTTAAACCCATGACCTTTTTCTATACATCAAAATAATTGTTGTATCAATACCTACAACATTCTAATATACATGCCTATACAAAAAGTTTATAGTTTTCAAGATAATGAACTGTTTCAGAATTCTTTCGCATCTCTGACCTTGACCTTTGAACCCATGCCCTTATTCTAAACATCAAAATGACCGTTGCATCAATACCAACAATATTTCGATATACATGCCTATACAAAAAGTTTATAGTTTTCAAGATAATAAAGTGTTTCAGTATTCTTTTGCATCTGTGACCTTGACCTTTGAACCCATGACCTTAATTTATACATCAAAATGACTCTTGCATCAATACCAACAATATTCCAATATAAATGCCTATACAAAAAGGTTATAGTTATCAAGATAATGAACCTTTTCAGTATTCTTTGGCATTTGTGACCTTGACCTTTGAACCGATGACCTTAATCAATACATCAGAATGACTGTTGCATCAATACCAACAATATTCCAATATACATGCCTATACAAAAAGTTTATAGTTTTCAAGATAATGAACCATTTCGGTATTGTTTTGCTTCTGTGACCTTGACCTTTGGACCCATGACCTTTTTCTATACATCAAAATGATTGTATCAATAACTATAACATTCAAATGTACATGCCTATACAAAAAGTTTATAGTTTTCAAGATAATGAACTGTTTCTGTATTGTTTTGCTTCTGTGACCTTGACCTTTAAACCCATGAACTTTTTCTATACATCTAAATGATTGTTGTATCAATACATACAACATTCTAATATACATGCCTATACAAGAAGTTTATAGTTTTCAAGATGATGAACTGTTTCAGAATTCTTTCGCATCTGTGACTTTGATCTTTGAACCCATTACCTTAATCTATACATCAGAATGACCGTTGCATCAATACCAACAATATTCCAATATAAATGCCTATACAAAAAGGTTATAGTTATTAAGATAATGAACCTTTTCAGTATTTTTTGGCATTTGTGACCTTGACCTTTGAACCCATGACCTTAATCAATACATCAAAATGACTCTTGCATCAATAACAAACAATATTCCAATATACATGTCTATACAAAAAGTTTATAGTAATAAAGATAATGAACCTTTTCAGTATTCTTTCGCATCTGTTGCCTTGACCTTTGAACCCATGATCTTAATCTATACATCAAAATGACCGTTGTATCAATACCAACAATATTTCGATATGCATGCCTATACAAAAAGTTAATAGTTTTCAAGATAATGAACCATTTCGGTATTGTTTTGTTTCTGTGACCTTGACCTTTGGACCCATGACCTTTTTCTATACACCAAAATGATCGATGTATCAATACCTACAACATTCTAATATACATGCCTATACAAAAAGTTTATAGTTTTCAAGATAACGAACCGTTTCAGTATTATTTCGCGTTTGTGACCTTGACCTTTGAACCTATGACCTTAATCAATACATAGAAATGACCGTTGCATCAATACTAACAATATTCCAATATACATGCCTATACAAAAAGTTTATAGTTATAAAGATAATGAACCTTTTCAGTATTCTTTCGCATCTGTGGCCTTGACCTTTGAACCCATGATCTTAATCTATACATCAAAATGGCCGTTGTATCAATACCAACAATATTTCGATATGCATGCCTGTACAAAAAGTTTTTAGTTTTCGAGAAAATGAACCATTCCTGCATTGTTTTGCTTCTGTGACCTTGACCTTTGGACCCATGACATTTTTCTATACATCAAAATGATCGTTGTATTAATACCTACAACATTCTGATATACATGCCTATACAAAAAGTTTATAGTTATCAAGATAATAAACCGTTTCAGTATTGTTTCGCGTCTGTGACCTTCACTTTTGAACCCATGACCTTAATCTATACAGCAAAATGACCGTTGCATCAATATCACCTATATACCAAATTTGGCTTCATTTCGGTATGTGGTTTCAGAAAAGAAGATTTTCAAAGAATTGCCTAAATTAAGCATCTAATTTGCATATTCCGCTAATTACGAGCAAAAAGTAAAAGTTCCTGAAAAAATCCGTTACATATATTAAATGCCTAGACATCTTCGTTCTAAATCTCAAATTTGAACTTAATCGGTCCAAAAATAAACATGTAACGACCATTAATAGGTTTTTGCTATTTATAGCAATGGCAGCCATCTTGGATGTTGAAGAAAGTTGATTTGTACAAACTTTATTCTACTCCACCTAGGGACTTTCCACACCGTATTTGGCATCATTTGGGTATGTGTTTTCAGAGAAGAAGATTTTCAAAGAATTGCCAAAATTTAGCATCTAATTTGCATATTCCGCTAATTACAAGCAAACAGAAAAAGTAACAGAAAAATCTTTTGCATATATTAAATGTCTAGACATCTACTTTCTAAATCTTAAATTTGAACTGAATCGGTCCAAAAATTAAAATATGTAACGACCATAAATAGGTTTTTGCTATTTATAGCAATGGCGGCCATCTTGGATGCCCCATGAAGTTGATTTGTACAAACTTTATTCTACTCCATCTAGGTACTTCCCACACCATATTTGGCATCATTTGGGTATGTGGTTTCAGAGAAGAAGATTTTCAAAGAATTGCCTAAATTTAGCATCTAATTTGCATATTCCGCTAATTACGAGCAAACAAAAAAAGGTACAAAAAATCGTTACATATATTTAATGGCTAGACATCTACTTTCTAAATCTCAGACTTGAACTAAATCGGTCCATAAATAAACATGTAATGACCATTTATAGGTTTTTGCTATTTATAGCAATGGCGGCCATCTTGGATGCCGCACGAAGTTGATTTGTACAAACTTTAATCTACTCCACCTAGTGATTTTTTACACCATATTTGGCAACGTTTGGGTATGTGGTTTCAGAGAAGAAGATTTTTCAAAGAATCGACTAAATTTAGCATCTAATTTGCATATTCCGCTAATATGGAGCAAACAGAAAAAGTTACAACAACACCCGTAACATATATTAAATGGCTAGACCTCTACTTTCTAAATCTCAAATTTGAACTAAATCGGTCCAAAAATAAACATGTAATGACCATTTATAGGTTTTTGCTATTTATAGCAATGGCGGCCATCTTGGATGCCGCAGGAATATAATTTGTACAAACTTTTATCTACTCCACCTAGTGATTTTTCACACCAAATTTCGTTCCAATTGGCCAAGTGGTTTCAGAGGAGAAGATTTAAGTTTACGTCGGACACACGAACGCACGCACGCACACACGCTTTACCATGACAAAACTCAGCTGGCTATAGCCAGTTGAGCTAAAAATAACAGTTTTAATCCAAGCGTATCATGATAAACTTGCACAGAAAAAATGCACAGAATTCCAAAACTGTGTAATTCTTACTAATTAATAAAGTACTGGTAGTCACTTGATAATTTATAAATACTTAGAAAATAAAACAAACTACTGACCTTTAAATCAATTTTTAAATTGACTAGGCAATGTGCTGTACAATTATATAAGGAAATGTCCTAAAGAGGTCATGTAATAATAAGGGAGACTACTCCTGAATTATTTGATGATGATTAAACAAAAGATATTCCTCTTTACCTGTAATTACTTTCTTCATTAATGCAGTTTTTTTTAATTGAATAGATATATTTAATTTGATGCAGATAATAATAAAATCACACCCTCAGACGGTGTTCAGTAAATAGTAACGACATTGTAAATTTAAAGTCAGGTAGATTTACACACTGTAAAAAACTATAAATAGAGCGGTGACTTGTTCTTCTGCAAAATTGTTTTTTTAATCACCATTCAGTTGGGCTCACAGCGGGATTAAATTACCAGAACATTGAAATCAATAAAATAAATATAATCTGACCACTTACTGATATTCGAATTATCAATAATTTTATATAATATTATTGCAGAGAATGTTTGACATTTGGGTTGTCCAAATTATTATCTATTTAATATAATTGTCCATTAATTCAATGGTGATGATGATGATGTAACATAAGAAGTTTTGATGATGATTGTTGTGGGGTTGACATTGAGTTCTGCTGCTGATAATAATGATGATTATGATTCATGATAATGATGTGGTACGACGACTTGTGATGATGATGATTTCTGATTCTAATAATGATGTTTGTGGTCACATAAGTTCTGTTGCTACCGATTATGATGATGATGATGATGATGATGATGATGATGATGATGATGATGATGATGATGATGATGTTATTGATGTTGTAACCTGCCAATTTCAAAATCATTATCTTCTTCAATATCACCAGCATCATCATGATTTATCATTTTCATCAGACCTTCTAACGTCATATCATCATTAACATGGTGAAGTTATCATCATCGATATCATTTTTATCATCTTCAAAACTACTCATGTCATCATCATCATCTTCATCATCATCATCAGCAGCAGCAGCAGCAACAACAAAAGAACAACCGATATCTCTGCTGGTGGCTGGTGCCCCGAGAATATCACCAACTCAATAGGCAATAATTTCGTATTATTGTCAGAAATATACTTAATTGTCTAAATTTCCTGCAAGTTAAAATTTGAAATTTCTCAAAAACTAAGGTATACTCCCTCATGCAAAGTATTTCCTTAGCTTAATTTTGTAAAATATATTTTGGTCCTTTGGGTAGCTTTTCAACATCTTCAAAATAATTTTGGATTCATAACTTTGGTCCAAACACTACTGATGAGGAATTGTATTCCGAAACGGCCGTCTAGTGCTGTAAAATTAAAACTGGTATAATATGTAACCACCATCATCATGATGACTTTCTTACGTTCAGCACTTTCGGTGCTTTTATTAAATTTGTTATGTGTGATGTTTACAACACGCAAAAATGTGAAAAAAAAACAAAGTGAAAACACAAAATTTGTAAGTCAATGGCGGCTTATTTAAAATACGTTTGAAAACTGATTTATGTACCAGTTTATGTATTATATCATAAGTATATAAGATAAGAGTATTTGGGTAAATATTCTATTTTATGACAACATCACTCTCTCTCTCTCTCTCTTTTCCTCTCTCCGTCTCTCTCTCATTTGAAAAAAAAATCATTATATATTAAATGTTTTGTGTCTTGTACTTGTATAGTGTTTCGGTGTCTGTATATCTATATTGAATGATATAAAATATACAATTACAAAAAAAACTCACTTTGTTAATGGATTTTGGTTTCTCTTTTATCCAGAATCTCATAAACTCTTCACATTTGTTCCTTTGTGTTTCGTGTTCAGACCCATTTCCTATTTTACTTTTTAATCTACGTATCATGTTTTTATCGTCTAGGTAATGGAGAAAATGGTCCCAGTCTTGTGTATCACCGCATTCGTTCAATTTCCAAGCAATGTATTGTACCAACGCTGTCACTAAAAATCAAAATTTAATATGTAAAACTGCTAGGACATGATTTCTTATAAAAATAGTCAGACATGATGTTCTGGTCCTGATTAATTCTTAATAGAATGGTGTCATAGATGAAAAGGAAAAACTAAATAGCATACAGCATTGTTAAAGATGTCCATCTAGTACATTGCACATTTCAACTGTAAAACTAAGTTCTTGAAACATTTTAAGAGCACAGTTCAAACATTTAAATGCATTATGAAGTTCTAAAGATGAATTGAGACTAGACCAGAGTGTCATGTGTCAGCAAGCCGACGTCTTTTGGTCCATAGGCATTTTACGTAGAATGGACGAAAAATATTGGAACTGAAAAGGATGTCCATGGCAACATACGTCGCATCCATGTTAACAATGGAAACAGCTACGCAATGCAAATATGTTACCATAGACAGCGACAGCTTGAAATCATTGGACAATAAGGATAGGACATTGAGGTATCGGGTAGTACAGAAGGTGTGGTTTGTTTTACGATCACACGAGACGTGTAAGATTGAACATTTTGTAATCGTTTTACCTGTATGTGAACATTAGCAACATAATTTATCTACTCACATTTGGTTTCCATGGCAAACCTCACTTTGTATGTGGCAGCAACTTGGAAGAGGCGGATCTAAATGAACAAATGTATTACGAATTATTTCCTTTTCTCAATTGATAGTTCGATTTTACAAAATACTATCGTTTTTAATATTTAAAATATATAATGAGTTTCTTTTAAAATGTCATGCTTTTTCATGCTATCGGTATATGGCATAGTGAATCTCATATCCTACTTTTATTGTGGTATATTTTTTGAACGTCTAACATAAACCACAATGGCGATGTTCATGTTCATTGTAAGACTGTTATCAACTAAATATAGAAAACTTGATAACAGTATTAGAAAAGCGACCTCAAAAAGAGCTGAAAGAAACATTTACAAAATAAGATATAAAACGGGACACAAATTAAATTCTAACACGTAACATTTGTCTTCAAGAATTTAGTACGAAATATTAATTATGAGGGCTTTTTATTTGATATAATTAAGATTGGTGCCATTATTGATACATTTACCTTTTTTTCTAAGTATATAGGTAACTGGTCAACTTGTGTTTGGGAATTTATACATTCTTTTTCGAACTGATAGTTTACACGTACAGATCCTTGAAAGTACTGTTCTTGTTTCTGGCGATGTTCGTTGACAACTGACAAATGACAAGTAATGCAATCTGGGTAACTTCTCAGTGATTTTAATGTTAATCTTTTGGATCCATGGGATTTAACATCAATATTGATGTTACCAGCAATACGCAGATGTATGTTTTCTCCCTCTGCAATACAAAATTCCCTACTTGGTGCTGGACCTTCAGCATATCCTTGTGTCAGCAAATCATCAACATATTTTGTCTTATTTTCTGCTGAAACGCAGGCTATGTGGGCATCATTCCAGTTATAGCTTTTTTGTTTGCACACTACATGCATCTTTATCTCATTGCTGTGTTTTACCATTTCATTTGCCGAATCAAATACTTTTTCGATCGGTGTATGTTTGGGTAAAGTCAAACCAATTAACCTGAAAGAATTAGACGAAAGTGAAAACTATATACTTGAAGAATTTGTATGTCATTTTCTTTCTTTATTTTATATAACAATCGCGATAATGTTTATGATCACTAGATGTTTAAATTCAGTTCAGTGTTGAATAATATGAGTTATTTATAAAGCTACAATAAATGGATTCTGTAAAGTCTTTTTATTTTGAAAATCAAAGTATATCAAATCAAATAGCTTATTTAGGAACGCGTTTGTATATCGTCTGATGTCTCTTTATCCAAAAGTATCCTAGATGTTTTTGACGTCCCGCACTTTTTTTCTAAATTTTGATTTTACATGTAGCATGAGTAGCAAGCTCAACCTAAGAGACGTAATCTTTAAGTGTACCCTATTCACTTCCCTAATAAAAGTTTACATATTTCAGTTAATTTGACAATATAGCAATTTTCAAAGTCTTTACTTTGTTTTTTGAATTGTGATCTGGACATGGACTAGAATGATTGTCGTATTTTTGTTTTATATTTTCATTTTTCATGTAGTGCATCAATGTGATATTGATAAAATATGAAAACCATTGCTGTTTATCTTACAATATTTTAGAAACGTCTTCCGGAATAGTTATATGAGCAACATTTCCAATTATCTTGCAATCAGCCAAATCCCATTTTCCATCTTTTTTTATATATTTGCATTGAATTTGTCATAGTTTCCTTAAATAAAAAACAAAATGTTACATTCGCAACAAAAAAGAAAAGAAACTAAATGAAGAAATATTGCTTTTTTCATTAAAAGCTTTTCATGTAAATATGATTATGTTTTGATAAGTATGAAATAAGCATCTATTACGAAATCTAGTCTTAACTTTTGTTCTCTGAAATTTTTGCAAAAATATTACTATTATCATGGAAGTATAAATATATATATATAAACCTAAAATTATGTGCTGTAACGAACTCGAAAACTTCCCAAGTAGACTCGGGATTATCATATATAATATTCCTGTTTAAGGGCCTGTACAGGTTATTATTGTTTACCGAAATTGGCGTACAGCGTCCGGCCTCACTTTCCCGTTTGGAAGTTCACATGTTTAATATGATTTGCCAGCCTCAATTTTAGGGATTTTGGTATTGATAGTTACCTTTATGTTTTAATCTTCTGACTCTCAGGTTAAAGGGTTTATCTGTAGCAGTTCCACAATCAAATGAAATAACTGAAGTCGATTCACACACATCAACTAATATTGCATGGTTTGCTTTGGCGTATTGAATGTCAAACTTAGAAATATTATTTGCCTGTAATTCACATAAAGTACAAATATTCACATAGAACACAACCGTGTAGAATTAAAGATTGAACATTGATTGTACTGAATTTATAGATGATAATTTTAGTTGATCACGCACAAATTGAATCAATGGCGCGAACCCATTCATGAAGAAATTTGCGCTTGACCAACTGAAGTTATCATCCAATAAATTCATAACAATAAAGGTTCAATACTAAGTGATGCCATAGAGCCCAAAATAAGTCCGAATATTGTTGCGTGCAGCGCCACTTGGCCTATTCAGTCTATCAAAGTTTTAAGCCCGTACATTTGTCAACGCCAAAGGAAACAAACAAGTGGCATCAAGAGTGAAAGATTCCACGTGAACAATCAAAGTTAATGGTTAATATCTTCAGTTGTTCTCATAAGCTTTATTGAAAGGAAAACACTTCTATTGTAAATATTCTGAATTTTTTTTGTTTTAAAAAGATATTTGATAACATCTTCCAACGCTTACAGCCTGACAAAAATTGTATTTTAGATCTGATATTTTTATCAGTTTCAACTGCTTCCCACAATTTTCCTATAGACATAAAATGCTCATATATAGTTTCCTTTTCAATACAAATATGTTCAAGATAGTATTGTTTTTATAGTCCATTTACATTATTTTTATCAATAATTTAGGCTCAATTTCACAATTCTATTGAAGCAATAATGTCTTTATATCTAAAATATCACTGTACACATTATATTTTTTGTACAACGAAGTAAGCTGCTTGTAAATAAATTGTTGACTCACGGATATTGCAAGCCAAGGCTTGTCAAGACTCTCAAAGGGTTTTATGGCAATCATCACAGTATTGTTGTTAAGTTTGGTGTCTATATGTCCAGGATTGTCCTTAATATATTTGACGTCTCATTGTTCAATGTTCCTTTCACACAATTTTGATTACACACGTGGTGGGTGTAGCAAGCTAAACAGGAGGTGCTTACCCTTCCGGAGCACCCGACCTCACTTCCCTGGGGGAAGTTCACGTTTCTAACCTATTGTGTCAGTTTCAAAGCGTTTACTTTGCTTCTGAATTATTATTCGGAAATGGATTTGTACGTTTGTTTTTTGAATTTACCTTTCAAAACTTCATGTTGCTGTCATTCACATTTTTCTTTCATGCGTTGAAGCTGTAGCTAGCTAGACAGAAGACGATTGCCCCTTTACAGCACCCATCATTACTTACCTTGTTGCTTATACATTTAACTTAATGTATAATTTTACAACGATTGTATCATTCTTTGCAATTGTGAATTCGACACGTTTTTGATTCATTGAAATGACTCTTTTTTATACTCTATGTAATAATGTTGTCTTTCGACTTGTTTAATGTTATAGGCTTTCAAGTCTTAAATTAATCAATTAATTATTAGTACACAGTTGTTACCGTGAGGGAAATCTGTGTCGGTTCCTTAAACGTTGATTCTGGGAAAATAAAACTGACGTCTCTGTCACCGATACATGTGTATGAAATTCCTTCTTCTGGCACTATTACCTTTTCTGGTTTTATTATCGTTACAGCAAGAATTTGTAAGCGAGTAAAGTTATTGATTTCAAAACCAACGAACTTTACATTCTAAAAGGAAAAAAGTATGGTATTTTCGTTATAGACATATTTTGTGGATTAATAAGACCATAATATTAATACTATTCCAAATACTTTCCACTCTCTGGTTTTGCTATTTTACAGAATTGAAATAGCACTGATCAAAATTAGTTATCTGTTGTTAAAATCCTATTTTTAATTACAAACCTACTTTATTTCTTTTTTTTTTTTTGTTGTTGTTTACAGTACAATAGTGAAACCTTGAACAAAGTGGCTTTGCTTTTAATATGATGGCAAGAGGGGGAAAACTATTTTCATAGATTAGTGCAGTTTATGGTCTGATTGAATATTTAACATTGTGAGAATCGATTAAAAATGTATTTATCTGCAATAAACCACCAACATCTAGATGATACATACTTAGTATTTTCATAAAAATTAAAAGAAAATATATATGTCTCATTTATTGCGAATGTATCAAGTAAAACACGTAAAAAGTAAAACCTGGAAGAACGCCTGTTTAAGGTTTATAGTTAAAATAATGTATTCGGGAAGAAACAATCCTATTATGGTTGATGCATGGTGCATATTTCAGCATGTGATTCCAAAATATAAGCCATAATATAATCAGCGGTTCAACTACCGTCAAAGCTGGTTTATTTGTGATTGTGAATAACGCTTTATTTCTGTAGAAAACCAAATAAATCTGAATAACAATTGATAATATTCACTTTTTTGCACCTAGTTATAAGGAAAAAAATCAGTATTCGCATCCGCGATTAGCATACGCTTTTTCTGCTGAGAGCAAAATGTTGGCGCTATGGGGAATTAACATGTTGAGAAACCAGGCAAATTGCAGACCCTGTTGACGTAAGTGTCACCAAGGACATCACTTCTAATGTTAACATCGCCTTTTGGCCATATAAAATCCCTATGCCGCCAACATCTTTCTTTCAACAGAAATATGTTATGACAATGGCGAATGCGCATGCACTGTCACAAAAAACCGGTTCTGAGGGTATGTATTTATTTAACTTCCTCTTGGCGTGTTGTTTTATCACTAACTTTGGTTCTTGGGTTTTTCGATTTGGTGAATGATAAATATTACACGTTTTGTTTTAGTCACAAATTTTATTTTGGTACTATTGTTACATATTTTATGTTTCTTATATTGACTTGATAAATGACAAGTACATGTGACATTATTTCAATTTGAGTCAATATTTACCCATTTTTCTTTTAAAGTATATGGTTCCAGAGTGTCAACACGATTCCATTTTCCCTCATCCACTGATACTTTTACTGCAATTGTTCTATTGTCTTCAGTAATATTGTGATAAGGTATATACACCCTTAATGGACACTAACAACAGCACGAACCATATGAAAATAAATATTTAACAGTTAGTATATTAAATTTATCTTGAACACTGAACACAGAAATAAAACAGTGTAAATATTTACTTGTAATACTGTCCAAGAAAGTAATTGACACAACTAAAAACAAAAAGAGAAAACAAATCTTGATCAAAAATATGGGTATTTGTAGTTAATATGAAGGCGCAACCAAATTTCAGAGACTATTGACAGTTCTTTGTCAAAACAAATGACATAGATCAAAGCTAAAGACAATAAAATTTATTTTCATGTACCAATAATAGTTTCTGTTTATCCTCTCTGCATTTCAAACCAATACTACAATTACTCTCAATAGGTCATAATAATGTTGATTATTACTATTACTATAATTATTATGTTCATATTATCTTTCAATTAAAGTATTTTATCAAGGTTCTGCATAAATTCTGTTTCATAAGAATAAACAAACAATTTAGCAAGCAATGTTGCACAGTTTGTATCCATTGGCATAACGATTGTTTGGGATGGAAAATAGGTATCTTCAGTATATTTGAGCTTGGAATCCGTATGATGCTTGACAAAATAACCAGAATCCCTGTTCAGGACTAGATATTTGTATTTTAGGTTACCGTTTTTGTAAAAGAAAGTTTTATAAATAATTTGTTTCAGACGTTCAGACATTTTGAATGAGGGATAGAAATGTAAAGTAAAAACGTTTTACACCAAATTAAGTATAAGAAGCAAATTAAAGGTTACGTTTAAGGTACTCTACAGAAAGCGAATAGACAATCGTTTTTATTAAACAAAGCACACGATAAGAGGTACGTGATCACATTTTCTGAAAATCTAATTTACCAGTTTGCAGGAAAAAACATTAATAAACAATGTATATTTACCTCTAATGATAGTTTTTCGTATGTTGATGATTTGATATTCGTAATCAGACTTGCTATCTGCTCATCATCACTGATACACTCTCTAATATTATATGCACTATGGTCACTACAAGAACAGCGCAGATCATCTTTGTCTATGCTATCCGGTATAGCGAATGCTACGCAGCATACACCATCGTTGTGTTCATCATTCACGAGTTGTTTGTCTACTGTGTCATACCTAAGGTTAATAAAATAAGCCTAATACAATAAGATATAACTGTAGATCATATTAGATATCTGATAAGAATAAATGTACAAAAACAAAAGTTTACTATATTTTAAATTTGAATATTAAAATAAAAGATTTTATAAATTAATGAATTATGAATTAGACAGAATTATGAACACTGTCAAAAATCTGTTTTGTATCTTAAAACAATCATTATGTAACTGATAGTTTAAGACATTCAAGTACGTCCTTACAGATCCTAAAATTAAATTATAACCAATTGTGAGTTGTAAAAAGCCTCCTTCAAGCAAATCAACCCGGTAAATGTACATCCTCATAATACGCAAGAGAGACTGAATCGCTTTAGTACATGAAACTGACGAATGTGGTAATACATTTATGATGTAATAATGTAAGGATTTGTATAATTTAAATTTGAAAAATATAGCATTTCGTTTAATTTAATTTCATGTGTTATCAATACAGTAAATGCATTAAAAGCTGAACTGATATAATGAAGGAGACTTTCATGTTTATTGCAAATGGAAATTGAGTAGCAATTCTTATTTCTATTTACTTTTCATCACTACGTAATTAATTGTAGAATGATGCATATATACTGGACAAACATTTCGGTAACGGGCTATTTTCTAGTTTGCCTCTCCACGAACAAATCTCGATTATGGATTACAAGTTGGTTTGATTTAATGAATTTCTTGCAATCCAATAATTCTTGGTTCGTATTATCAAACTTATACCGGTATCTTGTTGTGAGAAACACAGGCCAAACGGAATATGTTATAATACATAAATTTTGCAAATATATGCCTTCCTTATAATCGAATTATTAATCCGATAAGTGCATTCCTACTTTGATGTGACTTCAGTAAAAACTCCGAATCGTCGGTTATTTTTATTGAAAAATAAAAAAAACTCTTTCTCAAAAGATATGAGTCAAAATTAGATAAATGAGAGAAAGAAAAACATGTTTTGAAACATCGAAGAAATCATAATTAAACATAAAATTAATTGTTGTTGTATTAATTTCAAGTTTTCCGGTTTAGTTTGTGAAATACGCTTATTTGTTAGGGTTTTCCAAGTACATTAGCTATAAACATACACGAAAGGTTTCCAATATTTTGGATTTCGACGTCGTTTTTGTCTCTGCTCTTCCTCTTTTCTTCTTCTCTGTTCTGCCAGTTTTCTCTGTTCCTGCTCTTCCCTTTTTCTCTGTTCATCCTCTTCTTTTTTCCTCTGCTCTTCCTCTTTTCTTTTTCTTTGTTCTTTCTCTGCTCTTTCCCTCTGCTCTTCTTCTTCCCGTTTTCTCTTTTCTTCCTTTTCTCGTTTCCTCTGTTCATCCTGTTCCCTTTTTCGCTTTTCTTCCTCTGTCCTTGTTTTCTGTTCTTCCTCTTTTCTTCTTCTCTGTTTTTCACGGTTTCTCTGTTCCTGCTCTTCCCTTTTCCTCTGTTCATCCTCTTCTTTTTTTCTCTGCTCTTCCTCTTTCCTTCTTCTTTGTTTTTCGTTTTCTCTTTCCCTCTGCTCTTCTTCTTCCCGTTTTCTCTTTTTTTTCTCTTCCCGTTTCCTCTGTTCATCCTGTTCTCTTTTCCGCTGTTCTTCCTCTTTCCTTGTTCTCTGTTCCTCTGCCTCCCTTTTTCTCTGTTCCTCTTCCCTTTTTCGCTTTTTTTCCTCTTCCTTTTTCTGTTGTTCTCTTTTTTTCCGGTTTGCCTCTTCTCGTTCTTGTTGTTCATTCTCCTCTTTTTTCTGTTTTACGTCTTCAAGCTGCTTTGTATTCCGTTTCCATTCTTCCAGTATATCTTGTAATACAGTTTTGTCTGTTTCACTGATTTCTGATTTGTCTTGAATACCACGAAGAACTTCAGCAGTTTTATTGATTATGGCTTGTACGTTTTGATTTTGTAAAGATGCATTTGATAGTTTCAAAATACTATCAAGCTTAGCAGCTAACAACATATCTCTGTTCGAATAAAACAAATATCTATAACAGAACATGTGGAGATAATACAACCAAACACAAGTAAAATACATAAATAAGGATCCAGATTTACGATAATAATACTTATTTTAAAAGTTGTATAAAAAGTGTTACAGGATAAAATTTAGCATTATGAAATTATTTTGTGTTAAAGCTGTTTTATACACAAAAAGGGTTATTTAAAGACAGAAAATGTTGTCTTGTAGCGAGAAATCTCGTATGTATTATATCTATTTTACCATTAACAATCTTAAAGCCTTTAAAGTTATATTAATTATTAAATTGCTTCTGGTGTGATTAAAAAAGTCTATTGCAAACATATATGTACATGAGTTTTAGCTCACAAGTTTTCAACGTCGAAAAATGGATAATTTGAAGATCTTATAGGACTATTATTGGCTATTCTGGGGTCCTTGTCTGAGGTTAACGTTAGAAATGCAGTTATATGGTTATTGCATAATAAATTTACTGAAATCATTACATAAGCATAACCAAATATATCTTACCGTTCCTTTACTTCGTTTTGTCTAACTTGTCTACAAAAGAAAACTTTACATAAAGACCCAAGTATAAACCTATAGAATAATCAGTGAATAGTTACTATAAAAAGCGTTTATTTATATAAAATCCACAGTAAAATGGATAAATAATATCATTTTGGATTCCCATAGATCGGTATGTTGTTGTTTTTAATGTAATATAATTTCGTCTTACATGTACAAAATTGCATAGCGTCGACAATTTAATATCATTATTAAACAATATTCAGCTTTTGAATAATAGCGATTATGTTATAGTTGAAAGAGAATTATTTGTTACCAGTTTTTTTGTTTCAATTCAATTCAATGTATTTTTAATAGTACTATACCCGCTTTCAGTAAATGCAAATCCACCTATATTAGCTAATCTTGAACTAGTATTGCTAATAATCGTCGCCTGTTCTTGTACCACATACTGTCTTTGTTCGATCTTCTGTTCTTTTTTAGGAACTTTAATGTCTTTATAGAAAATTGAAAAGTATTATATTAATTATCTTATTTTTCTAAATATTATGTCTTTGTTTTTACTTCAGGAACTTTATAATCTATTGATCACTTGAGACAATTAGTAAAATTTACAGCAAACTTGAAAAAACTACTAGCAATTGTTGTAAAGATCTATAGCGCGATGATACCAACTAGAGTAAAAAAACAATATGTCTGGTCAATAGAATACAAAATCACGATATTAACGCTTATAAAAATCAGTATTTCACTGAACAAAGAATTATTTCTGGTTGTAAGAGTAAATACTTATTGCATTTATATTTACTACGGTATTTCGATGACTAGATCCCGAGCTCAGTAAGCATGTTGCGAAAGGTGTCATCAAAACAGAAATATCTTAATAGAGTTTTAGTGAGGATTGGGATTAATCCTCGAAAATTTAGTATTTGTAGGCATGCAAGAGATTCGAGGATACACTATTGCTTCTATTTTCAGTAAAAAACAAAATGAAATTTACTTTCTAATTCCTCAACAAGTTTTGTTATCTCTGTTTGCATATCTTTTAGTAGCTCATCTATCTTTTTTCGTAGAGTGATAATTGATTCAAACAATTCCATGGCATATTCATGAATATTCTTCATGGTGTCAATCGTTTTGTTTAAAAGTTGCTCAACTTGTGTAGGATAATCCGTAGATGAGGATGACTTGCTGCGTTTCAAAAACTTGTCCACTTCTTCAATAAGTTCAGCCATTTTTACTTCTGGTGGTACACTGTTACCTCCACCCATTTTTTAAACCTTAATTTAGCAATTGAATTTACAAAATTATTCACTGCGCTTACAGTTTAATGCACTTTATTAATTGAATTTGTATCGCTTAAAAATCGAAGGTAGTTGGTACTTAAACTTTTTCATCGGTTATGTTCACTTGACAATTGGCGTACTTCAAACAAAAACAGAATTCAACATCTATGGTCAAAATGAAAAGGCAATAAATTGAACTTCTATTAAGACTCGTTGCTAGTAAGACTGATCTAAGTTTGCATAATAGCACATCCTTTTTATTGAATCTGGTTTTTATGTAAAGTATATACACATAAAATGTAGTTATATACAAAGCAAAGTTGGAGCATACACAGCTCAAAATCAATGTTTAGATGAAATATCCTCTTTCAGTTTTGTGGACGATGTAGTATTAAATTTATGTAGGGGGTAAAACCAAGACGACCGTCTTGTACTGCAAAAAGAAAATAACAGGGATAGTTAAAATAATATGATGTTAACAATGATTCAAACGATTTAAATAATAAACTTTATCACAAAAAATACATTCTACTGGTTTTTTTAGCGGGTGGCCATTATATAAAGGTAGCCTTTAAGGCAGGTTCGACTGTAATAATATGTTATTTTGGATCTATTTTTGCTATGGTACTTCTATGCTACTATGTCACTAGTGCTACCAGCCAAAAGACTATGGATATTAGTATAAGTTTATCATTCCTCATAAAGACGTACTATTCTCAACGCCTTAAAATATATGGTTTATAATAATCGTTTATATGCAAGTGTGTAATAATTACCATTTTTTACAATTGAATTCTGTTTTGACAGTTATTAGTTATCACTTGATTTGATATAAAACGTCATAAGCTAGACATTAAAAAATTGGTAAGGTATCATACATATTAAATGATATAATTGGTAAAATTACCATTGATTTTATGCAGCAATATATCTGCTAATAAAACGGTAAAAAACGATTCGTGAAAACAGTTAATAAAAAAGGGTATTCCTGAAAGATAAGCATCTCCAAGTTAGCTTCATCCGCCACGTTTAAAATTTGTATACAGGTATTATAATTTTCGTCTTAATACGTTAAAGTGTTTTATATGTTTTATATTTGAGCTTATATTTGAGGTGTGAATTACAATACATTCTATAATACACAGTCCAAGATACATTATTTCCTAATAGGTCACTTCATTTAAACATCTAAAAATATATTGCTCTTTTGTCCGAGTTATATTTTACGTTGTAAATATACGACAAGTAGTTTGACATTTCTAAATAACAAATAGAAATTAAGCAAGACACGACAAATACATATTTGGCCCACTTTTTATCACACAAACAAAAAAGTGAAAGACTCTAGCTAAGTTTATAACCAGGTTCTCGTAAGCTCATTTAAACTCTTAAAGAAACCAATGTTTATCAAACAGTGAAACAAAATTCCCTAGACGTTATTGTTATCAATATGAAATTAACGTATCGTAATTTATTTTTATGTTAGTATATATGTCGATTTGTCCAGGATTACCTTCGATATACTTGACGTCTGATAATCCAATGTTTCTATCTGTCTCAATTTTCTTTTCTTAAGATAACCTTCCGGAGCAGCCGGCATCATTCCTTCCCTGGTAGGATTTCCTGTTCAAACTAATGTTCTTCAAGGAAGGGAACAAATCGACTTGTTTATTTCAATTAGCATTTTTACTTACCAAAAAAACGATTATCATGAAAATGCAATATAATAGATAATAATCACTATTTGAAGGACTAGCTAGTTGCACACCTGCAAATTCCCGTTTAAATCAACCGATGCTATATAATAGTTGTATTGTTAACAAACACATACATAAGCAGTTTTATTAATTGAATTTGGTATGATAATGTATGATACCCATTGAACGATTAATTTACATACCAACACCAATATTTAATACTTCTTGATAATAAATTGAAACAACCTAATGTGCATGCATGCTTCAACACATATTGATTTTGTCTTTGATGTGTTTTATTAAATTAAGTCTTGCCAAAAGCGTTTAAATATTACATCTTAAACTTTTATACTAATGACATTGGAAGCAAATGGTTAGATAAACGGACGCGCATCCCCACAAACACAATTATTTAAATATTGTTGTTTATTAACCCAATACACAACTAAAACTACAATGATTCCAGTCTCCAATAGTCTAAGTTTTACAACGCTAAATTAATTGGAGACAGTGAACAACATATAATAGAATATAATGCAGTATTGTCAGGATAAATGAGACAAAAAAGTGTTGATAAAAATGTACTAAAACAATATACGCCTATCATACAATATAAACCAATGATTATTAAATAAAACAATATTCAATTGACACCACTTCGTTCAAATGTCCTGATTAAAATTAAAAGCGGTGGCTGAACAGTAAAAAATGACATCACTTCGTCAAAAATGCTTTGATAAACATTAAAAGTGTTGTCTGAACAATACAAAATGACACAACTTCGTCAAAAAATTGCAGTCTAAACAAAAAATGCTATGCCCAATGAACATTAAAGAATATAAAATTTATTCGACGATTAAAAGTGGTGTCCGTACCACTTCGTCAAAAACTATCCAAGTACGCTGACAAGAGGGTCACATAAAATCATAAAAAAGTGACACCTCACACAAAAAAGGAACTTCGTCAGGTGGGTGGGCGGTAATAAAAATTAAATGTCACACCAAATAAATAAGTAATTCAGAAACTAAAAATTCGCAGCAGCCGAAATTGAAAAAGTGATAGAAATGATTATAAGACTGGTGTGATTGGTTGCCGGGTGCGACAATAAGAATGTAAAGTCTGTATCATAAAACATCATAACAATATGACACTATATGCTGATCCCATAAAGATTCTTATTGAAAATTTCTCTAATGAAATTTAAGTATGTGACCCAGCCCGACTTGTTTTTAAAAACATTTAAATAACAATAGAACAACTACAGTGTACAGTTTGTTTATTAACCCAATAAACAACTAAAACTACAATGATTACTGCCTCCAATAGTCTAAGTTATACAACGCTTAATTATTTGGAGACAGTGAACAACATATAATAGAATATAATGCAGTATCGTCAGGATAAATGAGACAAAGATATGACTACGAAGTAAAAACACAAGTTTACAAACATAAGTGTTGATAAAATGTACTAAATCAATATATGCCTATCATACAATATAAACCAATGAGCATTAATAAAACAGTATTCAATTGACGATAAAAAATGGTATCTGGACAATAAAAGATAACAAAACTTCGTCAAAAATACCCACAAAGGGCTCTGAGCCAGAGCATGCCCAAAACCGGCTTGATAAAAGCATACCAAACAGCAAATATGAACTGAATTCGATATTACAACTTGTATAATAACTACTTACAACAGAATGGCTGCAAATATTTCAATCCATGTTTCAATACATACATGTGTTTGTAAAAAATGTTCGGGTAACTGCATTGTCATCACCAAATAGAAATAAATGTTCAGATAAATTTTTGAACAAAACTAAAGAGCTTGATCAAGCTGAGACAGGACAAATATCTGTCTTAGGTCTAGCCGAGAGCAAAATAGTACTTGCTCTGTATTACAATGCTTGCAATGTCGCAATGTGAGGGACAGATCGAAAATTCCAGATTTGCTATAATGAAATTGGACATCAGACTTAGAACAACCTGTGCCGTAGCCTTAGAGAAATTAGCAACAAATTTCTCCAATACGAAGAAAAGCATAAAAGGCCAACAAAAACATAGCTTTAAACATAATACGTAGATAAGATGACGATAACACATGATCAAGAGAATGAACTAAATGTAGCAGAATGTGCTCAGTTATAGGCAAACGAGTGTCTGTAGACCCTTCAAATTTAGAGCACCTTTTAATACTTTTTTAACAATTAAGGAACCTGTAGAGTCTTTTAGGTAGAAAAGCTTGTGTAAATACTTGAGTCGAGACGTGAAAAAACATTGTTGACAGCTTAAGCCCTGGCGCATACATGGAAGCTAATTATAGGGCAACCTTACTCGGAGATAAACCAATTGACGGTCTGACGAAAAGTGTTCACCTGTAAAGCGGAATACCGTTAAGATTCCAATAAAAGCTTGGAGTGTGGCAAATGACAGCGAAGCTTTTAGCAGTGTCCAAGCTATATTATGAAGAGGTTGCACGGAAAGCTGACTGGAAGAGCGTCTAACCAAGGAGCTGTCTGCTAAGCATCCTGAAATTGAAAGGAAGACAACTGATCTGCTAGAACGTCATATTTCCCAAAAATATGTTTAGGATTTAAAACGCATTATGTGTCAGACAGCCTAAGACTAAACGCCGTATAAGACGCATTAAACCCGGACTTTTAGTATTCATTTTGTTAATAACTACAGTATTATTATCAGATATAGACAGAACTTTGTGGTTCGCCATGCAATGATCCCACAATTCTACTGCCAAAACGATTTGAAAGAGTTCCTTAATTTTGATATGGTATGCCAGCATGAGTTTGACCCAAGATGCTAACAACTATTTTGTACCGAAGATAGCAGTAAAACCTCCATGTAAACCTGCAGCGTCGGTGTGCAAAGATGAAGTGTTGGAGAAAATCCATTTGTCAGGAAGAAAGATAGCCTTGCCGTCGAATTCTGACATAAAACGTCGCCACGCTAACAGGTCCGCTCTCGCTTCGGCATTTATATTAATACAATGCGATGGCGATGTAACTCCAATAGTCAAGTCTATGAGGCGGCGTAAAAATGCTCGACCAAGGACAACAGAGAAAGCAAACTCAATTAGCCCTATTAAAGATTAAACTTAACGAAGAGTGACCGATTTTATATTTATATATATAGTCAAGTCTATGCGGCGGCGTAAAAATGGTCGGCCAAAAACAACAGCATAACAAGCAAAATTAAGTAGCAATATTAAAGATTAGACTTAACGAACAGTGACCGATTTATATTTGCGACGACCTTTTTTTCACACGTGTAGATAAAAGGGAAGAAAGAAGAGTATTGGTTTAATCAATTTTATCTTGGAAAAGCCGGGCAACCATAAGAGCGGAATCTCTCACCAATTCATAGATAGTAATACAGTCGGGTGGTAAGAACATTTTATAAGTTTTATTGGAACCACAAGATACTCACATAGACCAAAAAAGTTGGTCTGATTGACGCTTATTACTAGCACTTTGCTCAGCGAAGAAAAAGTCATCAAGTAAATGTGACGTACCAACTACTTGCTTTTGGGAGATCCTGAGCCACTATAAAGCTGTACTAAAGCATTCAAAGTTTGACAAGCAGAACGCAGACCCATTGCCATGCATGTATCATAATAATACATATCCTCAAAAGAAAAGCCGAGAAATTGCGGTCATTAGGCCTACTGGGAATCAGGCAGAAAGCATCTTGTAGATCAGTTTTGACTATTAGGCAGTGGCGACCAAAATACCTTACAATATCTATTACCATGTCAAATGTTTCGTATTGCATTGTACGGAAACCATCGGAAATGTAACTATTGCTAGAATTTTGTTTTTAGAAAGAAAGATCATGAATTAATCGAAACTAACCACGTTCTTTTTAGGTAAGAGGCCAAGAGGACTGCAAATAGGATTAGGAAAAGTGGTGAAGAATAGGGACCGCAAATTCGACCAAGGCGGACCTCTGAATCAATGTTTTGCCGAACAATATCTAGATTGAAAAATATAGATTTATGGTTTTTGGCAGATCTACCTATCCGCGGTCCAAATAGCCGATAGAGAAACCTGAAGAAAAGCCATCAATGAGAAATTGCTTTTTGTAGGAGTAATAATATTAAGAAACACGTGTAGTCTGTCGAAATTTATGTAAGGTATTTTCTTAGCTTAATTTGGTAAAATATATTTTGTGCTTTGGCCAAGTTTTCAACATCTTCAAAATAATTTTGGTTTCATAAATTTGGTCCAAGCACTACTGATGAGGAATTGTATTCCGAAACGGCTGTCTAGTGCTATAAAATTTAAAACTGGTATAATATGGAACTTAAACCCCTGAGCCGATATCTCTGCTGGTGGCTGGTGTCCCGAGGATGTCACCAACTCAGTAGGCAATAACTTTGTATTATTGTCAGAAATATACTATAATTGTCTAAATTTCCTGAAAGTTAAAATTTGAAATTTCTCAAAAACTAAGGTATACTCCCTCATGCAAAGTATTTCCTTAGCTTAATTTTGTAAAATATTTTGGTCCTTTGGGCAAGTTTTCAACATCTTCAAAATAATTTTGGTTTCATTATTTTGGTCCAAGCACTACTGATGAGGAATTGTATTCCGAAACGGCCGTCTAGTGCTGTAAAATTTAAAACTGGTATAATATGGAATACTACTGGATTCGGGTTTATTAGAGCAACGGGCGGTTGCGTGGCTGTCATAGCATGCGGGTTACTCGTGTTTAAAAGGGCATTTGGGGCGGGAACATCGTCTAACACGGCCAAATTCGAACAAATATCCATTTGGGATCAATTGTCTCGAGTTGGGACGAAAGGAACGATTTCAAAAGGGAAGGATTGTAGGGAAAGAAGCAAAAGTGAACGAAAATTTTCAAGAGATAAACGCAATATTTCTTGATGCATCACGTTTCAAGGAAGTTGTTCGCTAGCCCGTAGAGTACGGAAGATTTGGTCATAATACCTGACGGCAGAAATATATCCAGGTTTTGAATAATTTAGTATGACCATATGCGAGTGATACTTAAGTGGAAAAGTCTGGCCTAGAGGAGCTTTTTAAACAGTGTGAAAAATATATAATGCCAATTCCCACTACAGAAAGTTTTTGAGTGACCCTGAAATTGATTGCGAAGGGATATGAATAGATGGGTTATGGATGTTTTATTACTATATCAGCATATACCGTTTCTTAAGATATTGCGACAGAAGAGTAACAAAGTCAACAACCTCATCTCAATTTGTGCCTTTATTTTATTTGTCAGCAAAATCAGTCAGATGATAACCTAGGGGGTGACTGGAAGTTATTAGAGAAGAGGAGAATGAATGGAATGTGGATGCTCTCCTTGTGGAAGTCATGAAAGTAAACATTGAAATATGTAGATACAGAAGATACAGAGTCGTACGTAGTAATTGTAGTTGATGTATTTGCTGTCTCATGTTGTAGGCTGTTTTCAGGTTTAGGTATACCATGGGCCTTTTTCTGTGCGATGACTTGTGTTGTAATGCCAGATATAAGAATATCCGTTTGTGGATCAGATTGGTCGCGGGTTTGTTTGAAATTATTTCTGGTACGAGACGTTTGTTTAGAACGGCGTCGGCTGGTTTACTATACAAGAAATAAATTACGCCTAAGTACCACAACGATACAGGAAGTAAAATAATGGTTAATATGATTACAATATTTGGCTGTACTATGTTGCAATACACGGAATAATCTTAGCTATTAGTACAATAACTCTCTGCACTAAGTTGCAGAACACAGAAATTGCAAGACGCAAAAGAATGTTATCTATTAGAACAATAACAGCTTGCACTATGGTGAAGAACACAGAATTGTGTTAGCTATTAATACAATTACTGCCTGCACTAACTTGTAGGACACAGAAATATTATATATTCTGTCTGCACTATACTACAGGACACATAATAAAATTATAAATAAGAACAATTTCTGTCTCCACTATATTGCAGGATACATAAACAACAAAAAATCTGCCTGCACAAAATTACAGGACACAAAACAGTGTTAGCTATTAATACAATAACTGCCTGCATTAACTTGTAGGACAAAGAAATGTCACGAATTTTGCTAATTTATACAGTGGAACTTTGTCACAAATAGTCATTGAATATACAATGAGAAAAGCATGTTTTTATGCTGCTAAGGCACTGGACAGTCTAAAAACAGGTAAATTGAATGTGTGATATCCAGGAATTTGTATTGAAAAATCACTTTCAATAAAATTCTAACTTGATTGTGCAAAGCACAACCCATTTTTTATTCCGCTGCAAGGATGAAAACCTTTACTATCATAAATTATATAAATAATAACCATAAATAGATCTAAACATAAAATTTAGATTTCTTAATGGTGAGTTGTTATTTATATACATATATTTGAATTATAAATTTAGTGTATTGATTCTGTTTTAGTCTAACATAATTTAATGAGTTATTGTCTAGAAAGCACATGTGTGGTTTTGGTCACATGGCCTAGTTGAAAGGTCACATATCCCATATATGGAACGGGTTTATTTGAATCAGCTCCTGTTTTTAAATATTTACAGTGTGATTACATTTTAATTACAGATGAAATAAGTATCCAAAGAAAAGGTATAAATATTCACAAAAAAACTGTCAAAACGACAGAAGAAAATATTATAAAACAGCTAAAATGAACAAATAAAAATTAAAAGTCACACCAAATAAATAAGTAATTCAAAAACTAAAAATTCACAGCAGTCGAAAATGAAAAAGTGATAGAAGTGATTATAAGACTAATTTGATTGGTTGTTAGATGCGACGATAAAAATAAGAATGTATAGTTTGTATCATAAAACATAAGGATACTTATGCTTATACCATAGAGTCTCATTGAAAATTTCACTCAATAAGATTTATTTTAATATATATTGCACAAAATGTAATTATATCAAGAAATTCCGTTATAATAAAGGGTTTTAACTTCAAACACATTTTATTAGGGAAATGTTAACAGTTATTATGGATGAATTTGCTCATAAAATAATTAAATATGATACCTTTTAAGTTAATAGGTTTCTTTCCACGTTTTTGTATCTAAATCTTCAAGGATTAATACTCCATTTATGCAGGTAATGTTGTTGCACTTTGTGTAGATAATCCGGTGTATGACTAAATAATTGGAAATGTTACAGGTGTTAGAAATATGGAGGATATAGATCCAGACTGGAAAATAAACAATACAGGTGTATCACTAGATGACAACAAGGCGAGTGTATCATAAATGTAAAGAGTGTAAAGTAGTAGATTAGGAATGTCAAGGTATGAAAGTAGTCAGTCCGATAGATGTTGGTATTAGTGTAGATGATAAGAAGAAATCACAACAAGAACATGATACTTTAGCAAAGTATAGAGAGATAACCAAATCGGGTAAGAGAAAAATCACTGGAAGTAGTAATGTGTCATGATTCATCATATAGAAAGGTTTGTAATATCGTTGTTTTTGGTCACCTAAAGTAGATGATAATAAAATATTTCACCAATTGATAGTGCCTAAACAGTACAGAGAAGTTGTATTAAAGTTAGCACACGACGATACATGTATCATGGTAGGTCATTTAGGAGTACGAAAAACTACTGACAGAATATTGTCTAATTTCTATTGGCCAGGTATTCAGTCTCATGTGACACGGTATTGTAGATCTTGCGACATATGCCAGAAGATTTTTTTCAAAAGGTAAGATTACTAAAGAAATTAGGTCGTGTTGCAGTTGATTTAGTTGGTCCCATATATCCAGCAACAGAGCGAGGGAACAGGTATATATTAGCGTTAGTCGATTACAGTACAAGATATCCAGAGGCAGATGCATTAAAGGGGATAGAAACTGAAGAAGTAGCTGAAGCTTTGATCGAAATGTTCACTAGGATTAGTATACCAAAAGAGATATTGTCAGATATGGGTACTCAGTTTAAATCAAACATTATGAAGGCAGTTGGTAGATTATTGTCCATTAATCAACTCACAATAACACCATATCACCCACATGTAATGGTTTGGTAGAAAAGTTCAATGGAACACTAAAACACATGTTACGGAAGATGAGTACTGAACGACCAAAAGACTGGGATAGATACACACCATCATTATTATTTCGAATAGAGAGGTGCCGCAGGAAAGTCGTGGATTTTCTCCATTCGAGTTAGTATATGGACGGACAGTCCGAGGACCAATGACAATATTACGTAAATTGTTAACTAATGAGGATAGTGAACAAGATGTTAAAAGTACTTATAATATGTGTTAGATCTGAAGGACAAATTGACAGATACATAGGAACAAGCTAAGAGAGAATTGGTTAAATCAAGTGCACGGTACAAGAAGTATTTTGATTATAGAACAAAGAGGAAGTCATTTAAGATTGGTGACAAAGTTTTGCTGTTACTACCAACAGACAAGAATAAACTACTCATGCAATGGAAAGGGTCGTATATTGTGATAGGTAGAGTGGGTGTAGCAGATTATCGTATTGACAAAGATGGTAAAATTAGAACTTTCCATGCTAATCTTCTTAAAAAGTATATAGTCAGAAATTAAACAGTGTCAACAGTTCCAGATGTAGTCAGTTGTGTCATTATTAACAATGATCCATTGATAAACATAGTTCCACTTAAACTACAGAGACAGTAAATGATGTTAAAGTTAATGATGGTTTGTCAACAGAACAGAAGCACAAGGTTAGAAAGTTGTTAAACGAGTTCAGTGATGTATTGTCAGATTTGCCAGGTAGAACTGATGTGGTACAACACGAAATTAATTTGACAACAAAGGATCCTATCAGAAATAAAACATATCAAGTTCTTTACGCAATGAGAGATGTAGTCAGAAATGAGATCAAGCAGATGTACAAATGAACCAACCCAGTCGTCATATGCAAGTTTTATAGTAATAGTGAAGAAACCAGATGGATCCAATCGTCTATGCCTAGACTTCAGAAATTTAAACAAAGTTACAGTTTTTGATGCGGAACCTATGCCAGATCCGCAAGATATTTTTGCAAAGATTGGTCAAAGTTGCTATTTTACAAAAATAAATCTATGTAAAGGCTATTGGCAAATTCCAATGCGTGAACAGGACAAAGACTAACACCGTTTGTTACACCCGATGGTTTATATTGTTTCAAGGTAATGGCAGTTGGTATGATAAATTCTGCAGCTACTTTCAATCGTATGATGAGACTAACTTTAAGAGATATGGTTCATACGGACAGCTTTGTTGATGACATTTTGGTACACACAAGTAGTTGGGAAGGACATCTTGTGGAGATTAAGGAGTTGTTAAGGAGACTTAGATGAATGAATTTAACAGCAAAACCGTCAAAATGTAAAGTTGGATATCAGAATTTAGATTTCTTAGGACACACTGTAGGAGGTGGTTTCATCAGACCAAATGAGGAGAAACTAAAGGCGATAAGTGATACACCATGTCCTGAAACAAAGAAACAAATAAGGTCATTTCTAGGATTTATTGGATTTTATAGGAAGTTTATACCAAATATTGCTGCTGTGGCTGCACCTTTAACAGATCTAACCAAGAAAGGAGTTCCAAATAGGTTTTGAGTGGAGTACAGAGCACGAAAATGCTTTCCAGAATCTCAAAAAGATGTTGATGTATTCACCAATTTTGAGGTTAGTGGATTTTAATAAACAGTTGGTATTACGAACAGATGGTTCGGAGTATGGTTTGGGTGGTGTTTTACTGCAAGATCATGATGGTAATTTATATCCAGTTGCTAATTCTAGCCGCAAGTTAAGTGTTGCAGAACGGGTATATTCAGTCATTGAGGATGAATGTTTAGCCATTATTTTGGCACTTCAGAAGTTTCATTGAAACTTCATTTACAGTCTTATAACTTCAGAAATGAGGCTATTAAAGGATTAGATAATGTAGGAGCAGATTTCCTAAGTCGACATGTTCAGTAGGTTTGTATTATAGTACATGTAATATAATTACATAATCTTTTTTGCAATAGCTAATTGCATTTGTGTTGTTACAGTTAAGGTTAGTATTATAAGTACATGACAAAATATTCAAATTTTCAATTTTGAACTTAAGGAGGAGGTTTTGTCACACTTTGAGTTGTTTTTGTATTTAATCTGGGTACACGTAGGTTAGGGTAGTGGTGAAACAGGTGTAGATCTACTGCCAGCTAGTCATTGTTGTGCAAGACTTTATGCAAATTAATTACCTTATATGGTTAATTTTTACCTGTCCATGCTGTGGGGTGAGAGTTGGTAGCAGACCATGGCTGAGAAGGTCCTGTGTGGATGGTCAAGAGAGAATGGTCTGATATTTGAATAAAATATTTTTCCTGTGTGGCTCTAAAGTAATAGATATTTAAACATGTGTGGTTAAAGCATTTAAACCTGTGTGGTTAAGACTTTTAAACCTGTGTGGTTAAGACTTTTGAACCTGTGTGGTTAAAACAATTACACCTGTGTGGTGATAGCATTTTGTACCTGTGTGTTTCAGTTATTTTATACCTGTGTGGTACATATGTGGTAGTTTGTGGAGAAATTTGGGGTGGAGAGTTGCATTGATTGACAGCAGTAAGTTTTATTATTATTTTTTTATTATTATTATTATTAATTTGATGGTATTTTTGTATTTATTATTTTAAAAATAGAATGGATATTAAGGGGGTAAATTACCAGTAATTATAATGAACAGGTGAAAATTAAAGGTTATTATTATTTAACAATTTTATTATTATAACCATAATAATTATGCAAAGTCAAAACCTTGAGTTAACTGCTTGTAATTGAGGTTTCCACATGTACTTCAAGTGCTGGCATGAGTTCATGCAAATTCATATTTATTACACAATTTTTAGTTGTTCAATAGCATTTTCCAAATTTTGTAATATTCATTACAAAGTCCCTGTATTATTTTTGTAATTGTAGAAGACTAGCTAGGGATCGTACAGGATTTTGAAATATGTATTAAGAAGTGTCAATGTATGAACATTATGTGAAATTTTATTGAACATGTGCTAGTTATATACCAAGAAAAGCCAGAGGGTATTTAAAAGTATTTTCTGAAGGTTCCAGTGTTTATATGGATACGTTTGGTTTGTGTGTTTGTGCCGTAATGATGTTTATACCTATACCGTTGTGATTATAAGTCTACTGTGGACTGTTTTTGTCATGTGTTGAACAGTTTCGAACAGTATAAACAATTCAATTGTAATGGATGACATGGTCAGGCATGTGATGTGTACATGTTTATATGGACTGTGTTTTGACATTTGAACATTTTGGTGTATAGTACTGTACTTGAGCAGTTATTGTGGGTTATATATTTTTTTTTATGTATTTTTATCTATATATATATATATATATATATATATATATATATATATATATATATATATATATATATATATTATATTCTTTTATTTGTTTTTCTTAATAATGTTTTGTTATTATTTGTTTTGTTACATTATCAATTGTATTATGTAATTAGTTTACATAATTTGAATTGCACAAGTCTTTAATCCAAACCCACCCACACACACAACTCTAGTTGTGGCAAACGCGAATTGAAAGGCGTTATAACGCGAAATAAAGGCGAAATAACGCAAATTGTATTCCGAAACGGCCGTCTAGTGCTGTAAAATTTAAAACTGGTTTAATATGGAATTTAAACCCCTGAGCCGATATCTATGCTGGTGGCTAGTGCCCCGAGGATATCACCAAATCAGTAGGCAATAATTCTGTATTATTGTCAGAAATATACTATAATTGTCTAAATTTCCTGAAAGTTAAGATTTGAAATTTCTCAAAAACTAAGGTATACTCCCTCATGCAAATTATTTCCTTAGCTTAATTTGGTAAAATATATTTTGGTCCTATGGGCAAGTTTTCAACATCTTCAAAATATTTTGGTTCATAATTTTGGCCAAGCACTACTGATGAGGAATTGTATCAGAAACGGCAGTCTACTGTGAATTTAAAACTGGTATATATGGAATACGTATACTACTGGATTCGGGTTTATTAGAGCAACGGGCGTTGCGTGGCTGTCATAGCATGCGGGTCACTTGTGTTTAAAAGGGCATTTGGGGCGGGAACATCGTCTAACACGGCCAAATTCGAACAAACATCCATTTGGGATAAATTGTCTCGAGTTGGGACGAAAGGAACGATTTCAAAAGGATTGTAGGGAAAGAAGCAAAAGTGAACGAAAACTTTCAAGAGATAAACGCAATATTTCTTGATGCATCACGTTTCAAGGAGTTGTCGCTAGCCCGTAGAGTACGGAAGATTTGGTCATAATACCTGACGGCAGAAATATATCCAGGTTTTGAATAATTTAGTATGACCATATGCGAGTGATACTTAAGTGGAAAAGTCCAGCCTAGAGGAGCTTTTTGAACAGTGTGAAAAATATATAATGCCAATTACCACTACAGGATGTTTTTGAGTGACCCTGAACTAGATTGCGAAGAGATATAAATAGATGGGTTATGGATGTTTTTATTACTATATCAGCATAAACTGTTTCTTAATGATATTGCGACAGAAAAGTAACAAAGTCAACAAATTCATCTCAATTTGTGCCTTTATTTTATCTGTCAGCAAAATCAGTCAGATGATAACCCAGGGGAGACTGGAAGTTATTAGAGAAGAGGAGAATGAAGGGATTGTGGAGGCTCCCCTTGTGGCATTCATGAAAGTAACATTGAAATGTGGATTGCAGCTTGTCACCCACAGTAAATACAGAGTCGAACGTAGTAATTGTAGTTGATGTATTTGCTGTCTCATGTTGTCGGTTGTTCTCAGGTATAGGTATACGCTGGGCCTTTTTCTGTGCGATGACTTGTGTTGTAATGCCAGATATAAGAATATCCGTTTGTGGATCCGATTGGTCGCGGGTTTGGTTGGAATTATTTCAGGTACCAGACGTTTGTTTAGAACGGCGTCGGCTGGTTGAATTTGTTTTAGGCATTGTAGCAACTTTACCAGAAATAAATTACGCTTAAGTACCACAACGATAAGGAGGAAACAAAATAATGGTAAATATGATTACAATATTTGGCTGTACTATGTTGCAATACACGGAATAATCTAAGCTATTAGTACAATAACTCTCTACACTAAGTTGCAGGGCACAGAAATTGCAAGACACAAAAAATATTATCTATTACAACAATAACAGCTTGCACTATGGTGAAGAACACAGAATTGTGTTAGCTATTAATACAATAACTGCCTGCACTAACTTGTAGGACACAAACATATCATATATTCTGCCTTCACTATACTGCCACCACATAATTATAAATAAGAACAATTTCTGCCTACACTATATTGCAGGATACATAACATAAAATCTGCCTACACGAAATCACAGGACACAAAACAGTGTTAGCTATTAATACAATAACTGCCTGCATTAACTTGTAGGACACAGAAATGTCACGAATTCTGCTAATTTATACAGTGGAACTTTGTCACAAATAGTCATTGAATATACAATAAGAAAAGCATGTTTTTATGCTGCTAAGACTCTGGACAGTCTAAAAACAGGTAATTTGAATGTGTGATATCCAGGAATTTGTATTGAAAAATTACATTTCAATAAAATTCTAACTTGATTGTGCAAAGCACAACCCATTTTTTATTTGAAAACGTTTACTATCATAAATTATATAAATAATAACCATAAATAGATCTATACATAAAATTTGGATTTCTTATTAGTGAGTTGTTATTTATATACATATATTTGAATTATAAATTTAGTGTATTGATTCTGTTTTTAGTCTAACATAATTTAATGAATTATTGTCTAGAAAGCACATGGTGTTGGTTTGGTCACATGGCCTAGTTGAAAGGTCACATATCCCTATATGGAACGGTTTATTTGAATCAGCTCCTGTTTTTAAATATTTACAGTGTGATTACATTTTAGAGAAGAGGAGAATGAAGGGATTGTGGAGTTTGAATTTATATACATATATTTGAATTATAAATTTAGTGTATTGATTCTGTTTTTAGTCTAACATAATTTAATGAGTTATTGTCTAGAAAGCACCTGGTGTTGGTTTGGTCACATGGCCTAGTTGAAAGGTCACATATCCCATATATGGAACGGGTTTATTTGAATCAGCTCCTGTTTTTAAATATTTACAGTGTGATTACATTTTAATTACAGATGAAATAAGTATCCAAAGAAAAGGTATAAATATTCACAAAAAAACTGTCAAAACGACAGAAGAAAATATTATAAAACAGCTAAAATGAACAAATAAAAACTAAAAGTCACACCAAATAAATAAGTAATTCAAAAACTAAAAATTCACAGCAGTCGAAAATGAAAAAGTGATAGAAGTGATTATAAGACTATTTGATTGGTTGTTAGATGCGACGATAAAATAAGAATGTATAGTTTGTATCATAAAACATAAGGATACTTATGCTTATACCATAGAGTCTCATTGAAAATTTCACTCAATAAGATTTATTTTAATATATATTGCACAAAATGTAATTATATCAAGAAATTCCGTTATAATAAAGGGTTTTAACTTCAAACACATTTTATTAGGGAAATGTTAACAGTTATTATGGATGAATTTGCTCATAAAATAATTAAATATGATACCTTTTAAGTTAATAGGTTTCTTTCCACGTTTTTGTATCTAAATCTTCAAGGATTAATACTCCATTTATGCAGGTAATGTTGTTGCACTTTGTGTAGATAATCCGGTGTATGACTAAATAATTGGAAATGTTACAGGTGTTAGAAATATGGAGGATATAGATCCAGACTGGAAAATAAACAATACAGGTGTATCACTAGATGACAACAAGGCGAGTGTATCATAAATGTAAAGAGTGTAAAGTAGTAGATTAGGAACAGGGGAAACGCCAAGAGCAAATTGTGTTTCGGTTTTGTTTTTTGAAACCTTCCGCGGTCGAAAAAACGGGATTATTTTTTGTCAAGTGTCCGACACTGGAAAACAATCGGTCACATTCAGTTTCGTATTTTAACGGTAAAATTTGCATGTATGGGTGAAAACGCAATATAAGCACATGTATCATAAACTTAAAATTTCGTATGCATTATAAAATTTTAGATGACATATCATACTTATAAAAAATTCGCGATTTTCTGACGGCACCCGATTTCGCTTGAAAATCAGCACGAAATTCAACTCGATTTTTAAAACTTGTACGTTTTTTGTACCATGAATATTTCTCTTTGAAATTTTGACATAAAATTACAATACTGTTGTTATTTATTTCCTTAAAATATTATACCTGGTGCATAAAGTGTAGATATCTGAAAAAAGCAAAAAACCAAGAGCCTCCATTCGTCGTCAATGAAAACAAAAATGGCCGCGAGCTTCAGTGTACAGTAAATTCAGTGTCGTTTTTGAACGGTAAAGTTTGCATCTATGGGTGTGAACGCATTATAAGCAGATTTGTCATGAACTTAGAATTTCGCAGGATGAAAAAATCCGAGATGACATGCATACTTACAAAAAATTCGCGATTTTCTGACGGCACCTAGTTTCTCTTGAAAATCACTATTAATCACCATGACTCAATTTTTAAAACTTGTACGTTTTTTGTATCATGAATACTTCTCTTTGAAATTTTGACATAACATTACCATACTATTGTTATTTATTTTCGCAAAATATTATACCTGGTGCATACGGTGTGGATATCTGAAAAAAAGCAAAAAACCAAGATCCTTCATTCGTCGTCAATGAAAACAAATATGGCCGCGAGCTTCAGTGTACACTAAATTCAGTGTCGTATTTTAACGGTAAAATTTGAATTTATGGGTGTAAACGCATTATCAGCAGATTTGTTATGAACTTAAAGTTACGCGTGTGTGAAAAAATTCTGGATGACACGCATACTTGCAAAAAAAACCCCTCTATTTTCTGACGGCACCTGATTTCTCTTAAAAATCACTGTAGCCTAATCAGCATGAAACTCGACTCGATTTTTAAAACTTGCACGTTTTTTGTACCATGGTCTTTTCTCTTTGAAATTTTGACATAGTATTACAATATTATTGTAATTTATTTTAACAAAGTATTATACCTGGTGCATGTGGTGTCAATATCTGAAAAAAGCAAAAAACCAAGAGCCTTCATTTGTCGTCAATGAAAACAAATATGGCCGTGACCTTCAATGTACTCATACATTGTACATACATCTGACGTAGTGACGTCAATATCGTGTTTCGCTTCATCACACAGTCGAGTCATGACTGTTGCATGCATTATTGATTTTTCTACCTACATGCACTGTCAGCTGCTCAGCATGTTTACATATTGCGCTGACTTCTAATCGTTACATGTTGCAGGGATCCTACCATTTTGAGGTCCAAAATATAGGAAAAATAGGAATGTGGCATCAAAATTATAGGAGTTTTATAGAAAATTATAGGAGTTTCCACTAAAATTATGGGAATATTTTTAAATAATTTGCACAAAAATATACATCCATGGCCTCTCCTACAGTCATTTCTGTTCCCCCTTTTACTAACAAACATAAAATATTGGCAACTCCAATGTATACTTACTGGTTTGAAAATACATAAAATTATAGGAAATACAGCCCAACCTGCCCTCAAGGCCACATCTATATAATGGTCACCTGCCTATAAAGGCCAGTATAATTGTATCCTAATTGTTCTTTATTCATATTATTTGAACCTGTATACAAAGGTCACCTGTTTATTAAGGCCACTTTTACTGGTTCCTTTGGGTGGCCTTGATAGACAGGTTTAACTGTGTAGGAAAACATAGAAATAGTAGGATCTCTGATGTTGACCTCCACTCAAAGCAATATGTCTTGCTGGTCCAAATAATCAGCATTAATGTGTGTGTGTGTGTGTGTGTGTGTGTATATGAGAGAGAGAGAGAGAGAGAGAGAGCATATGTGTGATGGGGGGAAAGGATTTGAGGAATTTTAAAACTGCATGATTATGTACAACATATTTACCCATTACAAGCCATATGTGTTATATACATGTACATGAGTAGTCTACTACAATATTTGACTTATTTCAAACCAACACCAGAATATGCAGGTGTGCAATAAAGTATTTATAAGTTGAAAATGAAATGCATACATTAAACAATTAGAATGCTGCATCAAAACTAACCAAAGATAAATCTCTTTTTTTTAAATTTTAAAATTAATTGTACATGTGAAGTAGTCATGGACTTGACATTTTAATGAGGGAAAAAGCATAAACTATATTATGTTGAAGCAGTGCTTGTGAAAACAATATTCATTAACTTGGGTTTGAGCTTAGCTGTGGATTAACATCTTTAGACATTGCTTCAATATTTCATATCACAAAATTTCATATACATACATGTATATATATATATGTATTTTAGTTGTTTAATGTGTAATTTCAGTGTTCAATCATGAATTTTATTCTTTCCTGATCATTTTCAGCTTATGAGGGTAATTTGAGGTTGAATGTTACACAAATGAAAGTGTAAATAAGATTTACATCAAATACTTATTATAATTCCACATCAATTTAGTTTATTTTATATATTTTTAATTTTAATACTAATTTTACCAGTCTAAAAAATGGGTTTTATCATAATTATAAATGAAAAAATGCACAAGTGATGAGTTATCAGTGAAAACTTGTTAAATCCATGGACTGAAACAAAATCAGCAAGGAATAATATAACTACCAGGTGTGAAATAAGGTGTTTGTTGCTGAATAAGAGAAAGTTTATAAGTGCCTTACATTGCATGTCCAAATTTCACAAAAAGTGAAATCATTTTTCATATTGAAATAATCAGTATGGGGGGTCTTTCTCTGGATCCATACTTGTTCATCATCTGAATTAAATGACAACTTATGATGGGCCATGTTAGCTTAAATTTGAATTACTCTGGCTTTTAAGTCAACATCAGATGATGGACACATGTATTGTTGTAGGTATGGTAAATCTATGTGTTTGTAACTCAGATCTAAACACATCTGTCAAACTAAATGAAGCAAAGTGACTTTAATGACTTGGCTCAGTTGTGGGTGTTGAATCAAGATTATAATGGACAATTTGCAATGTTTTAGACCTATCTGTTTATGGTTTAAGTTAAATTATAATTTCATTTTATTATTTAGCAATTTCAATTATTACATTAGCAAAAAGATGCTGTCTCCTTTAAAGTTTTAGAGCAAAAACAGTAGAGCTGGCATGTGCTACTGAAATAATATAATTCAAATGTTCTGACTTTGAATGCATTATTTTAATAAAAATTCAAAATCACTTTAATCAGCACATGACAATTTCATAAAAAATCAATAGTAGCTCATGCCAGAGCTAATTACAATAAAAATAACTTAGTAGCTAAGATCATAGATGTATACACACTGTAGATCTATTAGTCCAGGTTTTATGCAAATTTTCAATTTGTATAGGATTTCAAATGAATTTTTTTCTGTTAAAATTTGATTAAACAATTAAATGGGACTGTATAATAAACCATGAGTTCATGCTTTGTACCAAAGTAATGAAGGCGGGGTTTTTATTACATTAGAATTTGAAAAAAATATATAATTAAGACTAGTGCCAATCTTGTGATGAAATTTAAAATGTACATATTTATGAATTGAGAGCTAAATCTAAGTTGAAAGTTGTTCCTCATCTAAGGAATAGTTTATGTAGAAATCCACACTCCTTGTCAAATATTAATGGTAAATATTTTGAGTAAACCCATTCCCCATGTATTTAAAATAAAATAAATAAAATAAGACAGTTGAATGTTGTTTAGCAGCCAAATAAATTGAAGGCCTACAAAGCATCAGGCCAATGTGTCCTGAGTACATGCAGGCCAGTGTATTGGTATCCATGCAAACTTCATATATTCAGTGGTACCACAAATCAATCCTGCATGTTATATGGTGTAAAAACCATGACTACCATGTACAAAATACAAAAGGATAATTCGGGAATGCAAAAAAGAACTTTGAGGCGGTGACGGCACTTTTCTAAGATGGCTGCCTGAAAGTAGACCCAAATTTCCGGCAAAATCGGCTTGAAGTGTGAAGAAAATTACTATTTAAATGGTAAAACTTACTTTATTTCAGCAAATAATCCAAACAGCGTCTCTGGACTATCAATTTACACATGGTGTACCATGAGGAAGCTGCCGTTGCATTATTTATGGGTCAAATGAGCCGGAAAAGGGACCGACTCATGATCACATATCCGACATTTTCATCGAATTTTTCGACTTTAAAACTTGTACGTTTTTTGTACCAGAAAATTTAACGGTCGAATTATACATCAAAATAAACACGGGAAAAAGTTCTTTCCATTCATATTAAAACATCTTTGGTGCATGAGCAAATGATTGAAAGAGATCACATTTTTCAAAAAAATAATTTTCGATTTTAGGCAAGTGTCCCGCATTCAATCGGTATTTAAATGGTAAAATTGCCACCAAATTAGAGCAAATCTGCCTTTAATCAATTACAATTGTCCAGAAATTTTAATAAAATGCCATGTGTTTCAGTAAAAACAGTCGGCAACACAAATATTTCATTATTTCCACGCCGCGAGTGTATGCCGTTTTTGGCCATTTTCTTCACCCCTTCTGCGCGTGCAAACTTGTTTAATGAATCAATGCGTAGGCCGGGTTGGCGTTTCCCCTGAATGTCAAGGTATGAAAGTAGTCAGTCCGATAGATGTTGGTATTAGTGTAGATGATAATAAGAAATCACAACAAGAACATGATACTTTAGCAAAGTATAGAGAGATAACCAAGTCGGGTAAGAGAAAAATCACTGGAAGTAGTAATGTGTCATGATTCATCATATAGAAAGGTTTGTAATATCGTTGTTTTTGGTCACCTAAAGTAGATGATAATAAAATATTTCACCAATTGATAGTGCCTAAACAGTACAGAGAAGTTATTAAAGTTAGCACACGACGATACATGTATCATGGTAGGTCATTTAGGAGTACGAAAAACTACTGACAGAATATTGTCTAATTTCTATTGGCCAGGTATTCAGTCTCATGTGACACGGTATTGTAGATCTTGCGACATATGCCAGAAGATTTTTTCAAAAGGTAAGATTACTAAAGTTAATTAGGTCGTGTTGCAGTTGATTTAGTTGGTCCCATATATCCAGCAACAGAGCGAGGGAACAGGTATATATTAGCGTTAGTCGATTACAGTACAAGATATCCAGAGGCAGTGCATTAAAGGGGATAGAAACTGAAGAAGTAGCTGAAGCTTTGATCGAAATGTTCACTAGGATTAGTATACCAAAAGAGATATTGTCAGATATGGGTACTCAGTTTAAATCAAACATTATGAAGGCAGTTGGTAGATTATTGTCCATTAATCAACTCACAATAACACCATATCACCCAACATGTAATGGTTTGGTAGAAAAGTTCAATGGAACACTAAAACACATGTTACGGAAGATGAGTACTGAACGACCAAAAGACTGGGATAGATACACACCATCATTATTATTTCGAATAGAGAGGTGCCGCAGGAAAGTCGTGGATTTTCTCCATTCGAGTTAGTATATGGACGGACAGTCCGAGGACCAATGACAATATTACGTAAATTGTTACTAATGAGGATAGTGAACAAGATGTTAAAAGTACTTATCAATATGTGTTAGATCTGAAGGACAAATTGACAGATACATAGGAACAAGCTAAGAGAGAATTGGTTAAATCAAGTGCACGGTACAAGAAGTATTTTGATTATAGAACAAAGAGGAAGTCATTTAAGATTGGTGACAAAGTTTTGCTGTTACTACCAACAGACAAGAATAAACTACTCATGCAATGGAAAGGGTCGTATATGTGATAGGTAGAGTGGGTGTAGCAGATTATCGTATTGACAAAGATGGTAAAATTAGAACTTTCCATGCTAATCTTCTTAAAAAGTATATAGTCAGAAATTAAACAGTGTCAACAGTTCCAGATGTAGTCAGTTGTGTCATTATTAACAATGATCCATTGATAAACATAGTTCCACTTAAAACTACAGAGACAGTAAATGATGTTAAAGTTAATGATGGTTTGTCAACAGAACAGAAGCACAAGGTCAGAAAGTTGTTAAACGAGTTCAGTGATGTATTGTCAGATTTGCCAGGTAGAACTGATGTGGTACAACACGAAATTAATTTGACAACAAAGGATCCTATCAGAAATAAAACATATCAAGTTCCTTACGCAATGAGAGATGTAGTCAGAAATGAGATCAAGCAGATGTAACAAATGAACCATCCGGGTCGTCATATGCAAGTTTTATAGTAATAGTGAAGAAACCAGATGGATCCAATCGTCTATGCCTAGACTTCAGAAATTTAAACAAAGTTACAGTTTTTGATGCGGAACCTATGCCAGATCCGCAAGATATTTTTGCAAAGATTGGTCAAAGTTGCTATTTTACAAAAATAAATCTATGTAAAGGCTATTGGCAAATTCCAATGCGTGAACAGGACAAAGACTAACACCGTTTGTTACACCCGATGGTTTATATTGTTTCAAGGTAATGGCAGTTGGTATGATAAATTCTGCAGCTACTTTCAATCGTATGATGAGACTAACTTTAAGAGATATGGTTCATACGGACAGCTTTGTTGATGACATTTTGGTACACACAAGTAGTTGGGAAGGACATCTTGTGGAGATTAAGGAGTTGTTAAGGAGACTTAGATGATGAATTTAACAGCAAAACCGTCAAAATGTAAAGTTGGATATCAGAATTTAGATTTCTTAGGACACACTGTAGGAGGTGGTTTCATCAGACCAAATGAGGAGAAACTAAAGGCGATAAGTGATACACCATGTCCTGAAACAAAGAAACAAATAAGGTCATTTCTAGGATTTATTGGATTTTATAGGAAGTTTATACCAAATATTGCTGCTGTGGCTGCACCTTTAACAGATCTAACCAAGAAAGGAGTTCCAAATAGGTTTTGAGTGGAGTACAGAGCACGAAAATGCTTTCCAGAATCTCAAAAAGATGTTGATGTATTCACCAATTTTGAGGTTAGTGGATTTTAATAAACAGTTGGTATTACGAACAGATGGTTCGGAGTATGGTTTGGGTGGTGTTTTACTACAAGATCATGATGGTAATTTATATCCAGTTGCTAATTCTAGCCGCAAGTTAAGTGTTGCAGAACGGGTATATTCAGTCATTGAGGATGAATGTTTAGCCATTATTTGGCACTTCAGAAGTTTCATTGAAACTTCATTTACAGTCTTATAACTTCAGAAATGAGGCTATTAAAGGATCAGATAATGTAGGAGCAGATTTCCTAAGTCGACATGTTCAGTAGGTTTGTATTATAGTACATGTAATATAATTACATAATCTTTTTTGCAATAGCTAATTGCATTTGTGTTGTTACAGTTAAGGTTAGTATTATAAGTACATGACAAAATATTCAAATTTTCAATTTTGAACTTAAGGAGGAGGTTTTGTCACACTTTGAGTTGTTTTTGTATTTAATCTGGGTACACGTAGGTTAGGGTAGTGGTGAAACAGGTGTAGATCTACTGCCAGCTGTCATTGTTGTGCAAGACTTTATGCAAATTAATTACCTTATATGGTCAATTTTTACCTGTCCATGCTGTGGGGTGAGAGTTGGTAGCAGACCATGGCTGAGAAGGTCCTGTGTGGATGGTCAAGAGAGAATGGTCTGATATTTGAATAAATATTTTTCCTGTGTGGCTCTAAAGTAATAGATATTTAAACATGTGTGGTTAAAGCATTTAAACCTGTGTGGTTAAGACTTTTAAACCTGTGTGGTTAAGACTTTTAACCTGTGTGGTTAAAACAATTACACCTGTGTGGTGATAGCATTTTGTACCTGTGTGTTTCAGTTATTTTATACCTGTGTGGTACATATGTGGTAGTTTGTGGAGAAATTTGGGGTGGAGAGTTGCATTGATTGACAGCAGTAAGTTTTATTATTATTATTTTTTATTATTATTATTATTAATTTGATGGTATTTTTGTATTTATTATTTTAAAAATAGAATGGATATTAAGGGGTAAATTACCAGTAATTATAATGAACAGGTGAAAATTAAAGGTTATTATTATTTAACAATTTTATTATTATAACCATAATAATTATTCAAAGTCAAAACCTTGAGTTAACTGCTTGTAATTGAGGTTTCCACATGTACTTCAAGTGCTGGCATGAGTTCATGCAAATTCATATTTATTACACAATTTTTAGTTGTTCAATAGCATTTTCCAAATTTTGTAATATTCATTACAAAGTCCCTGTATTATTTTGTAATTGTAGAAGACTAGCTAGGGATCGTACAGGATTTTGAAATATGTATTAAGAAGTGTCAATGTATGAACATTATGTGAAATTTATTGAACATGTGCTAGTTATATACCAAGAAAAGCCAGAGGGTATTTAAAAGTATTTTCTGAAGGTTCCAGTGTTTATATGGATACGTTTGGTTTGTGTGTTTGTGCCGTAATGATGTTTATACCTATACCGTTGTGATTATAAGTCTACTGTGGACTGTTTTGTCATGTGTTGAACAGTTTCGAACAGTATAAACAATTCAATTGTAATGGATGACATGGTCAGACATGTGATGTGTACATGTTTATATGGACTGTGTTTTGACATTTGAACATTTTGGTGTATAGTACTGTACTGAGCAGTTATTGTGGGTTATATATTTTCTTTTTATGTATTTTTTATCTATATATATATAATATATATATATATATATATATATTATTCTTTTATTTGTTTTTCTTAATATGTTTTGTTATTATTTGTTTTGTTACATTATCAATTGTATTATGTAATTAGTTTACATAATTTGAATTGCACAAGTCTTTAATCCAAACCCACCCACACACACAACTCTAGTTGTGGCAAACGCGAATTGAAAGGCGTTATAACGCGAAATAAAGGCGAAATAACGCAAATTGTATTCCGAAACGGCCGTCTAGTGCTGTAAAATTTAAAACTGGTTTAATATGGAATTTAAACCCCTGAGCCGATATCTATGCTGGTGGCTAGTGCCCCGAGGATATCACCAAATCAGTAGGCAATAATTCTGTATTATTGTCAGAAATATACTATAATTGTCTAAATTTCCTGAAAGTTAAGATTTGAAATTTCTCAAAAACTAAGGTATACTCCCTCATGCAAATTATTTCCTTAGCTTAATTTGGTAAAATATATTTTGGTCCTATGGGCAAGTTTTCAACATCTTCAAAATAATTTTGGTTTCATAATTTTGGTCCAAGCACTACTGATGAGGAATTGTATTCAGAAACGGCAGTCTAGTGCTGTGAAATTTAAAACTGGTATAATATGGAATACGTATACTACTGGATTCGGGTTTATTAGAGCAACGGGCGGTTGCGTGGCTGTCATAGCATGCGGGTCACTTGTGTTTAAAAGGGCATTTGGGGCGGGAACATCGTCTAACACGGCCAAATTCGAACAAACATCCATTTGGGATAAATTGTCTCGAGTTGGGACGAAAGGAACGATTTCAAAAGGGAAGGATTGTAGGGAAAGAAGCAAAAGTGAACGAAAACTTTCAAGAGATAAACGCAATATTTCTTGATGCATCACGTTTCAAGGAAGTTGTTCGCTAGCCCGTAGAGTACGGAAGATTTGGTCATAATACCTGACGGCAGAAATATATCCAGGTTTTGAATAATTTAGTATGACCATATGCGAGTGATACTTAAGTGGAAAAGTCCAGCCTAGAGGAGCTTTTTGAACAGTGTGAAAAATATATAATGCCAATTACCACTACAGGATGTTTTTGAGTGACCCTGAACTAGATTGCGAAGAGATATAAATAGATGGGTTATGGATGTTTTTATTACTATATCAGCATAAACTGTTTCTTAATGATATTGCGACAGAAAAGTAACAAAGTCAACAAATTCATCTCAATTTGTGCCTTTATTTTATCTGTCAGCAAAATCAGTCAGATGATAACCCAGGGGAGACTGGAAGTTATTAGAGAAGAGGAGAATGAAGGGATTGTGGAGGCTCCCCTTGTGGCATTCATGAAAGTAAACATTGAAATTTGTGGATTGCAGCTTGTCACCCACAGTAAATACAGAGTCGAACGTAGTAATTGTAGTTGATGTATTTGCTGTCTCATGTTGTCGGTTGTTCTCAGGTATAGGTATACGCTGGGCCTTTTTCTGTGCGATGACTTGTGTTGTAATGCCAGATATAAGAATATCCGTTTGTGGATCCGATTGGTCGCGGGTTTGGTTGGAATTATTTCAGGTACCAGACGTTTGTTTAGAACGGCGTCGGCTGGTTGAATTTGTTTTAGGCATTGTAGCAACTTTACCAGAAATAAATTACGCTTAAGTACCACAACGATAAGGAGGAAACAAAATAATGGTAAATATGATTACAATATTTGGCTGTACTATGTTGCAATACACGGAATAATCTAAGCTATTAGTACAATAACTCTCTACACTAAGTTGCAGGGCACAGAAATTGCAAGACACAAAAAATATTATCTATTACAACAATAACAGCTTGCACTATGGTGAAGAACACAGAATTGTGTTAGCTATTAATACAATAACTGCCTGCACTAACTTGTAGGACACAAACATATCATATATTCTGCCTTCACTATACTGCCACACACATAATTATAAATAAGAACAATTTCTGCCTACACTATATTGCAGGATACATAACATAAAATCTGCCTACACGAAATCACAGGACACAAAACAGTGTTAGCTATTAATACAATAACTGCCTGCATTAACTTGTAGGACACAGAAATGTCACGAATTCTGCTAATTTATACAGTGGAACTTTGTCACAAATAGTCATTGAATATACAATAAGAAAAGCATGTTTTTATGCTGCTAAGACTCTGGACAGTCTAAAAACAGGTAATTTGAATGTGTGATATCCAGGAATTTGTATTGAAAAATTACATTTCAATAAAATTCTAACTTGATTGTGCAAAGCACAACCCATTTTTTATTTGAAAACGTTTACTATCATAAATTATATAAATAATAACCATAAATAGATCTATACATAAAATTTGGATTTCTTATTAGTGAGTTGTTATTTATATACATATATTTGAATTATAAATTTAGTGTATTGATTCTGTTTTTAGTCTAACATAATTTAATGAATTATTGTCTAGAAAGCACATGGTGTTGGTTTGGTCACATGGCCTAGTTGAAAGGTCACATATCCCATATATGGAACGGGTTTATTTGAATCAGCTCCTGTTTTTAAATATTTACAGTGTGATTACATTTTAGAGAAGAGGAGAATGAAGGGATTGTGGAGTTTGAATTTATATACATATATTTGAATTATAAATTTAGTGTATTGATTCTGTTTTTAGTCTAACATAATTTAATGAGTTATTGTCTAGAAAGCACCTGGTGTTGGTTTGGTCACATGGCCTAGTTGAAAGGTCACATATCCCATATATGGAACGGGTTTATTTGAATCAGCTCCTGTTTTTAAATATTTACAGTGTGATTACATTTTAATTACAGATGAAATAAGTATCCAAAGAAAAGGTATAAATATTCACAAAAAAACTGTCAAAACGACAGAAGAAATATTATAAAACAGCTAAAATGAACAAATAAAAACTAAAAGTCACACCAAATAAATAAGTAATTCAAAAACTAAAAATTCACAGCAGTCGAAAATGAAAAAGTGATAGAAGTGATTATAAGACTAATTTGATTGGTTGTTAGATGCGACGATAAAAATAAGAATGTATAGTTTGTATCATAAAACATAAGGATACTTATGCTTATACCATAGAGTCTCATTGAAAATTTCACTCAATAAGATTTATTTTAATATATATTGCACAAAATGTAATTATATCAAGAAATTCCGTTATAATAAAGGGTTTTAACTTCAAACATTTTATTAGGGAAATGTTAACAGTTATTATGGATGAATTTGCTCATAAAATAATTAAATATGATACCTTTTAAGTTAATAGGTTTCTTTCCACGTTTTTGTATCTAAATCTTCAAGGATTAATACTCCATTTATGCAGGTAATGTTGTTGCACTTTGTGTAGATAATCCGGTGTATGACTAAATAATTGGAAATGTTACAGGTGTTAGAAATATGGAGGATATAGATCCAGACTGGAAAATAAACAATACAGGTGTATCACTAGATGACAACAAGGCGAGTGTATCATAAATGTAAAGAGTGTAAAGTAGTAGATTAGGAACAGGGGAAACGCCAAGAGCAAATTGTGTTTCGGTTTTGTTTTTTGAAACCTTCCGCGGTCGAAAAAACGGGATTATTTTTGTCAAGTGTCCGACACTGGAAAACAATCGGTCACATTCAGTTTCGTATTTTAACGGTAAAATTTGCATGTATGGGTGAAAACGCAATATAAGCACATGTATCATAAACTTAAAATTTCGTATGCATTATAAAATTTTAGATGACATATCATACTTATAAAAATTCGCGATTTTCTGACGGCACCCGATTTCGCTTGAAAATCAGCACGAAATTCAACTCGATTTTTAAAACTTGTACGTTTTTTGTACCATGAATATTTCTCTTCGAAATTTTGACATAAAATTACAATACTGTTGTTATTTATTTCCTTAAAATATTATACCTGGTGCATAAAGTGTAGATATCTGAAAAAAGCAAAAAACCAAGAGCCTCCATTCGTCGTCAATGAAAACAAAAATGGCCGCGAGCTTCAGTGTACAGTAAATTCAGTGTCGTTTTTGAACGGTAAAGTTTGCATCTATGGGTGTGAACGCATTATAAGCAGATTTGTCATGAACTTAGAATTTCGCAGGATGAAAAAATCCGAGATGACATGCATACTTACAAAAAATTCGCGATTTTCTGACGGCACCTAGTTTCTCTTGAAAATCACTATTAATCACCATGACTCAATTTTTAAAACTTGTACGTTTTTTGTATCATGAATACTTCTCTTTGAAATTTTGACATAACATTACCATACTATTGTTATTTATTTTCGCAAAATATTATACCTGGTGCATACGGTGTGGATATCTGAAAAAAAGCAAAAAACCAAGATCCTTCATTCGTCGTCAATGAAAACAAATATGGCCGCGAGCTTCAGTGTACACTAAATTCAGTGTCGTATTTTAACGGTAAAATTTGAATTTATGGGTGTAAACGCATTATCAGCAGATTTGTTATGAACTTAAAGTTACGCGTGTGTGAAAAAATTCTGGATGACACGCATACTTGCAAAAAAAACCCCTCTATTTTCTGACGGCACCTGATTTCTCTTAAAAATCACTGTAGCCTAATCAGCATGAAACTCGACTCGATTTTTAAAACTTGCACGTTTTTTGTACCATGGTCTTTTCTCTTTGAAATTTTGACATAGTATTACAATATTATTGTAATTTATTTTAACAAAGTATTATACCTGGTGCATGTGGTGTCAATATCTGAAAAAAGCAAAAAACCAAGAGCCTTCATTTGTCGTCAATGAAAACAAATATGGCCGTGACCTTCAATGTACTCATACATTGTACATACATCTGACGTAGTGACGTCAATATCGTGTTTCGCTTCATCACACAGTCGAGTCATGACTGTTGCATGCATTATTGATTTTTCTACCTACATGCACTGTCAGCTGCTCAGCATGTTTACATATTGCGCTGACTTCTAATCGTTACATGTTGCAGGGATCCTACCATTTTGAGGTCCAAAATATAGGAAAAATAGGAATGTGGCATCAAAATTATAGGAGTTTTATAGAAAATTATAGGAGTTTCCACTAAAATTATGGGAATATTTTTAAATAATTTGCACAAAAATATACATCCATGGCCTCTCCTACAGTCATTTCTGTTCCCCCTTTTACTAACAAACATAAAATATTGGCAACTCCAATGTATACTTACTGGTTTGAAAATACATAAAATTATAGGAAATACAGCCCAACCTGCCCTCAAGGCCACATCTATATAATGGTCACCTGCCTATAAAGGCCAGTATAATTGTATCCTAATTGTTCTTTATTCATATTATTTGAACCTGTATACAAAGGTCACCTGTTTATTAAGGCCACTTTTACTGGTTCCTTTGGGTGGCCTTGATAGACAGGTTTAACTGTGTAGGAAAACATAGAAATAGTAGGATCTCTGATGTTGACCTCCACTCAAAGCAATATGTCTTGCTGGTCCAAATAATCAGCATTAATGTGTGTGTGTGTGTGTGTGTGTGTGTATATGAGAGAGAGAGAGAGAGAGAGAGAGAGCATATGTGTGATGGGGGGTAGGATTTGAGGAATTTTAAAACTGCATGATTATGTACAACATATTTACCCATTACAAGCCATATGTGTTATATACATGTACATGAGTAGTCTACTACAATATTTGACTTATTTCAAACCAACACCAGAATATGCAGGTGTGCAATAAAGTATTTATAAGTTGAAAATGAAATGCATACATTAAACAATTAGAATGCTGCATCAAAACTAACCAAAGATAAATCTCTTTTTTTAAATTTTAAAATTAATTGTACATGTGAAGTAGTCATGGACTTGACATTTTAATGAGGGAAAAAGCATAAACTATATTATGTTGAAGCAGTGCTTGTGAAAACAATATTCATTAACTTGGGTTTGAGCTTAGCTGTGGATTAACATCTTTAGACATTGCTTCAATATTTCATATCACAAAATTTCATATACATACATGTATATATATATATGTATTTTAGTTGTTTAATGTGTAATTTCAGTGTTCAATCATGAATTTTATTCTTTCCTGATCATTTTCAGCTTATGAGGGTAATTTGAGGTTGAATGTTACACAAATGAAAGTGTAAATAAGATTTACATCAAATACTTATTATAATTCCACATCAATTTAGTTTATTTTATATATTTTTAATTTTAATACTAATTTTACCAGTCTAAAAAATGGGTTTTATCATAATTATAAATGAAAAAATGCACAAGTGATGAGTTATCAGTGAAAACTTGTTAAATCCATGGACTGAAACAAAATCAGCAAGGAATAATATAACTACCAGGTGTGAAATAAGGTGTTTGTTGCTGAATAAGAGAAAGTTTATAAGTGCCTTACATTGCATGTCCAAATTTCACAAAAAGTGAAATCATTTTTCATATTGAAATAATCAGTATGGGGGGTCTTTCTCTGGATCCATACTTGTTCATCATCTGAATTAAATGACAACTTATGATGGGCCATGTTAGCTTAAATTTGAATTACTCTGGCTTTTAAGTCAACATCAGATGATGGACACATGTATTGTTGTAGGTATGGTAAATCTATGTGTTTGTAACTCAGATCTAAACACATCTGTCAAACTAAATGAAGCAAAGTGACTTTAATGACTTGGCTCAGTTGTGGGTGTTGAATCAAGATTATAATGGACAATTTGCAATGTTTTAGACCTATCTGTTTATGGTTTAAGTTAAATTATAATTTCATTTTATTATTTAGCAATTTCAATTATTACATTAGCAAAAAGATGCTGTCTCCTTTAAAGTTTTAGAGCAAAAACAGTAGAGCTGGCATGTGCTACTGAAATAATATAATTCAAATGTTCTGACTTTGAATGCATTATTTTAATAAAAATTCAAAATCACTTTAATCAGCACATGACAATTTCATAAAAAATCAATAGTAGCTCATGCCAGAGCTAATTACAATAAAAATAACTTAGTAGCTAAGATCATAGATGTATACACACTGTAGATCTATTAGTCCAGGTTTTATGCAAATTTTCAATTTGTATAGGATTTCAAATGAATTTTTTTCTGTTAAAATTTGATTAAACAATTAAATGGGACTGTATAATAAACCATGAGTTCATGCTTTGTACCAAAGTAATGAAGGCGGGGTTTTTATTACATTAGAATTTGAAAAAAATATATAATTAAGACTAGTGCCAATCTTGTGATGAAATTCAAAATGTACATATTTATGAATTGAGAGCTAAATCTAAGTTGAAAGTTGTTCCTCATCTAAGGAATAGTTTATGTAGAAATCCACACTCCTTGTCAAATATTAATGGTAAATATTTTGAGTAAACCCATTCCCCATGTATTTAAAATAAAATAAATAAAATAAGACAGTTGAATGTTGTTTAGCAGCCAAATAAATTGAAGGCCTACAAAGCATCAGGCCAATGTGTCCTGAGTACATGCAGGCCAGTGTATTGGTATCCATGCAAACTTCATATATTCAGTGGTACCACAAATCAATCCTGCATGTTATATGGTGTAAAAACCATGACTACCATGTACAAAATACAAAAGGATAATTCGGGAATGCAAAAAAGAACTTTGAGGCGGTGACGGCACTTTTCTAAGATGGCTGCCTGAAAGTAGACCCAAATTTCCGGCAAAATCGGCTTGAAGTGTGAAGAAAATTACTATTTAAATGGTAAAACTTACTTTATTTCAGCAAATAAATCCAAACAGCGTCTCTGGACTATCAAATTTACACATGGTGTACCATGAGGAAGCTGCCGTTGCATTATTTATGGGTCAAATGAGCCGGAAAAGGGACCGACTCATGATCACATATCCGACATTTTCATCGAATTTTTCGACTTTAAAACTTGTACGTTTTTTGTACCAGAAAATTTAACGGTCGAATTATACATCAAATAAACACGGGAAAAAGTTCTTTCCATTCATATTAAAACATCTTTGGTGCATGAGCAAATGATTGAAAGAGATCACATTTTTCAAAAAAATAATTTTCGATTTTAGGCAAGTGTCCCGCATTCAATCGGTATTTAAATGGTAAAATTGCCACCAAATTAGAGCAAATCTGCCTTTAATCAATTACAATTGTCCAGAAATTTTAATAAAATGCCATGTGTTTCAGTAAAAAAGTCGGCAACACAAATATTTCATTATTTCCACGCCGCGAGTGTATGCCGTTTTTGGCCATTTTCTTCACCCCTTCTGCGCGTGCAAACTTGTTTAATGAATCAATGCGTAGGCCGGGTTGGCGTTTCCCCTGAATGTCAAGGTATGAAAGTAGTCAGTCCGATAGATGTTGGTATTAGTGTAGATGATAATAAGAAATCACAACAAGAACATGATACTTTAGCAAAGTATAGAGAGATAACCAAGTCGGGTAAGAGAAAAATCACTGGAAGTAGTAATGTGTCATGATTCATCATATAGAAAGGTTTGTAATATCGTTGTTTTTGGTCACCTAAAGTAGATGATAATAAAATATTTCACCAATTGATAGTGCCTAAACAGTACAGAGAAGTTGTATTAAAGTTAGCACACGACGATACATGTATCATGGTAGGTCATTTAGGAGTACGAAAAACTACTGACAGAATATTGTCTAATTTCTATTGGCCAGGTATTCAGTCTCATGTGACACGGTATTGTAGATCTTGCGACATATGCCAGAAGATTTTTTTCAAAAGGTAAGATTACTAAAGTTAAATTAGGTCGTGTTGCAGTTGATTTAGTTGGTCCCATATATCCAGCAACAGAGCGAGGGAACAGGTATATATTAGCGTTAGTCGATTACAGTACAAGATATCCAGAGGCAGATGCATTAAAGGGGATAGAAACTGAAGAAGTAGCTGAAGCTTTGATCGAAATGTTCACTAGGATTAGTATACCAAAAGAGATATTGTCAATATGGGTACTCAGTTTAAATCAAACATTATGAAGGCAGTTGGTAGATTATTGTCCATTAATCAACTCACAATAACACCATATCACCCAACATGTAATGGTTTGGTAGAAAAGTTCAATGGAACACTAAAACACATGTTACGGAAGATGAGTACTGAACGACCAAAAGACTGGGATAGATACACACCATCATTATTATTTCGAATAGAGAGGTGCCGCAGGAAAGTCGTGGATTTTCTCCATTCGAGTTAGTATATGGACGGACAGTCCGAGGACCAATGACAATATTACGTAAATTGTTAACTAATGAGGATAGTGAACAAGATGTTAAAAGTACTTATTAATATGTGTTAGATCTGAAGGACAAATTGACAGATACATAGGAACAAGCTAAGAGAGAATTGGTTAAATCAAGTGCACGGTACAAGAAGTATTTTGATTATAGAACAAAGAGGAAGTCATTTAAGATTGGTGACAAAGTTTTGCTGTTACTACCAACAGACAAGAATAAACTACTCATGCAATGGAAAGGGTCGTATATTGTGATAGGTAGAGTGGGTGTAGCAGATTATCGTATTGACAAAGATGGTAAAATTAGAACTTTCCATGCTAATCTTCTTAAAAAGTATATAGTCAGAAATTAAACAGTGTCAACAGTTCCAGATGTAGTCAGTTGTGTCATTATTAACAATGATCCATTGATAAACATAGTTCCACTTAAACTACAGAGACAGTAAATGATGTTAAAGTTAATGATGGTTTGTCAACAGAACAGAAGCACAAGGTTAGAAAGTTGTTAAACGAGTTCAGTGATGTATTGTCAGATTTGCCAGGTAGAACTGATGTGGTACAACACGAAATTAATTTGACAACAAAGGATCCTATCAGAAATAAAACATATCAAGTTCTTTACGCAATGAGAGATGTAGTCAGAAATGAGATCAAGCAGATGTAACAAATGAACCAACCCAGTCGTCATATGCAAGTTTTATAGTAATAGTGAAGAAACCAGATGGATCCAATCGTCTATGCCTAGACTTCAGAAATTTAAACAAAGTTACAGTTTTTGATGCGGAACCTATGCCAGATCCGCAAGATATTTTTGCAAAGATTGGTCAAAGTTGCTATTTTACAAAAATAAATCTATGTAAAGGCTATTGGCAAATTCCAATGCGTGAACAGGACAAAGACTAACACCGTTTGTTACACCCGATGGTTTATATTGTTTCAAGGTAATGGCAGTTGGTATGATAAATTCTGCAGCTACTTTCAATCGTATGATGAGACTAACTTTAAGAGATATGGTTCATACGGACAGCTTTGTTGATGACATTTTGGTACACACAAGTAGTTGGGAAGGACATCTTGTGGAGATTAAGGAGTTGTTAAGGAGACTTAGATGAATGAATTTAACAGCAAAACCGTCAAAATGTAAAGTTGGATATCAGAATTTAGATTTCTTAGGACACACTGTAGGAGGTGGTTTCATCAGACCAAATGAGGAGAAACTAAAGGCGATAAGTGATACACCATGTCCTGAAACAAAGAAACAAATAAGGTCATTTCTAGGATTTATTGGATTTTATAGGAAGTTTATACCAAATATTGCTGCTGTGGCTGCACCTTTAACAGATCTAACCAAGAAAGGAGTTCCAAATAGGTTTTGAGTGGAGTACAGAGCACGAAAATGCTTTCCAGAATCTCAAAAAGATGTTGATGTATTCACCAATTTTGAGGTTAGTGGATTTTAATAAACAGTTGGTATTACGAACAGATGGTTCGGAGTATGGTTTGGGTGGTGTTTTACTACAAGATCATGATGGTAATTTATATCCAGTTGCTAATTCTAGCCGCAAGTTAAGTGTTGCAGAACGGGTATATTCAGTCATTGAGGATGAATGTTTAGCCATTATTTTGGCACTTCAGAAGTTTCATTGAAACTTCATTTACAGTCTTATAACTTCAGAAATGAGGCTATTAAAGGATTAGATAATGTAGGAGCAGATTTCCTAAGTCGACATGTTCAGTAGGTTTGTATTATAGTACATGTAATATAATTACATAATCTTTTTTGCAATAGCTAATTGCATTTGTGTTGTTACAGTTAAGGTTAGTATTATAAGTACATGACAAAATATTCAAATTTTCAATTTTGAACTTAAGGAGGAGGTTTTGTCACACTTTGAGTTGTTTTTGTATTTAATCTGGGTACACGTAGGTTAGGGTAGTGGTGAAACAGGTGTAGATCTACTGCCAGCTAGTCATTGTTGTGCAAGACTTTATGCAAATTAATTACCTTATATGGTTAATTTTTACCTGTCCATGCTGTGGGGTGAGAGTTGGTAGCAGACCATGGCTGAGAAGGTCCTGTGTGGATGGTCAAGAGAGAATGGTCTGATATTTGAATAAAATATTTTTCCTGTGTGGCTCTAAAGTAATAGATATTTAAACATGTGTGGTTAAAGCATTTAAACCTGTGTGGTTAAGACTTTTAAACCTGTGTGGTTAAGACTTTTGAACCTGTGTGGTTAAAACAATTACACCTGTGTGGTGATAGCATTTTGTACCTGTGTGTTTCAGTTATTTTATACCTGTGTGGTACATATGTGGTAGTTTGTGGAGAAATTTGGGGTGGAGAGTTGCATTGATTGACAGCAGTAAGTTTTATTATTATTATTTTTTTATTATTATTATTATTAATTTGATGGTATTTTTGTATTTATTATTTTAAAAATAGAATGGATATTAAGGGGGTAAATTACCAGTAATTATAATGAACAGGTGAAAATTAAAGGTTATTATTATTTAACAATTTTATTATTATAACCATAATAATTATGCAAAGTCAAAACCTTGAGTTAACTGCTTGTAATTGAGGTTTCCACATGTACTTCAAGTGCTGGCATGAGTTCATGCAAATTCATATTTATTACACAATTTTTAGTTGTTCAATAGCATTTTCCAAATTTTGTAATATTCATTACAAAGTCCCTGTATTATTTTTGTAATTGTAGAAGACTAGCTAGGGATCGTACAGGATTTTGAAATATGTATTAAGAAGTGTCAATGTATGAACATTATGTGAAATTTTATTGAACATGTGCTAGTTATATACCAAGAAAAGCCAGAGGGTATTTAAAAGTATTTTCTGAAGGTTCCAGTGTTTATATGGATACGTTTGGTTTGTGTGTTTGTGCCGTAATGATGTTTATACCTATACCGTTGTGATTATAAGTCTACTGTGGACTGTTTTTGTCATGTGTTGAACAGTTTCGAACAGTATAAACAATTCAATTGTAATGGATGACATGGTCAGGCATGTGATGTGTACATGTTTATATGGACTGTGTTTTGACATTTGAACATTTTGGTGTATAGTACTGTACTTGAGCAGTTATTGTGGGTTATATATTTTCTTTTTATGTATTTTTTATCTATATATATATATATATATATATATATATATATATATATATATATATATATATATATATATATATATATATATATATTCTTTTATTTGTTTTTCTTAATAATGTTTTGTTATTATTTGTTTTGTTACATTATCAATTGTATTATGTAATTAGTTTACATAATTTGAATTGCACAAGTCTTTAATCCAAACCCACCCACACACACAACTCTAGTTGTGGCAAACGCGAATTGAAAGGCGTTATAACGCGAAATAAAGGCGAAATAACGCAAATTGTATTCCGAAACGGCCGTCTAGTGCTGTAAAATTTAAAACTGGTTTAATATGGAATTTAAACCCCTGAGCCGATATCTATGCTGGTGGCTAGTGCCCCGAGGATATCACCAAATCAGTAGGCAATAATTCTGTATTATTGTCAGAAATATACTATAATTGTCTAAATTTCCTGAAAGTTAAGATTTGAAATTTCTCAAAAACTAAGGTATACTCCCTCATGCAAATTATTTCCTTAGCTTAATTTGGTAAAATATATTTTGGTCCTATGGGCAAGTTTTCAACATCTTCAAAATAATTTTGGTTTCATAATTTTGGTCCAAGCACTACTGATGAGGAATTGTATTCAGAAACGGCAGTCTAGTGCTGTGAAATTTAAAACTGGTATAATATGGAATACGTATACTACTGGATTCGGGTTTATTAGAGCAACGGGCGGTTGCGTGGCTGTCATAGCATGCGGGTCACTTGTGTTTAAAAGGGCATTTGGGGCGGGAACATCGTCTAACACGGCCAAATTCGAACAAACATCCATTTGGGATAAATTGTCTCGAGTTGGGACGAAAGGAACGATTTCAAAAGGGAAGATTGTAGGGAAAGAAGCAAAAGTGAACGAAAACTTTCAAGAGATAAACGCAATATTTCTTGATGCATCACGTTTCAAGGAAGTTGTTCGCTAGCCCGTAGAGTACGGAAGATTTGGTCATAATACCTGACGGCAGAAATATATCCAGGTTTTGAATAATTTAGTATGACCATATGCGAGTGATACTTAAGTGGAAAAGTCCAGCCTAGAGGAGCTTTTTGAACAGTGTGAAAAATATATAATGCCAATTACCACTACAGGATGTTTTTGAGTGACCCTGAACTAGATTGCGAAGAGATATAAATAGATGGGTTATGGATGTTTTTATTACTATATCAGCATAAACTGTTTCTTAATGATATTGCGACAGAAAAGTAACAAAGTCAACAAATTCATCTCAATTTGTGCCTTTATTTTATCTGTCAGCAAAATCAGTCAGATGATAACCCAGGGGAGACTGGAAGTTATTAGAGAAGAGGAGAATGAAGGGATTGTGGAGGCTCCCCTTGTGGCATTCATGAAAGTAAACATTGAAATGTGGATTGCAGCTTGTCACCCACAGTAAATACAGAGTCGAACGTAGTAATTGTAGTTGATGTATTTGCTGTCTCATGTTGTCGGTTGTTCTCAGGTATAGGTATACGCTGGGCCTTTTTCTGTGCGATGACTTGTGTTGTAATGCCAGATATAAGAATATCCGTTTGTGGATCCGATTGGTCGCGGGTTTGGTTGGAATTATTTCAGGTACCAGACGTTTGTTTAGAACGGCGTCGGCTGGTTGAATTTGTTTTAGGCATTGTAGCAACTTTACCAGAAATAAATTACGCTTAAGTACCACAACGATAAGGAGGAAACAAAATAATGGTAAATATGATTACAATATTTGGCTGTACTATGTTGCAATACACGGAATAATCTAAGCTATTAGTACAATAACTCTCTACACTAAGTTGCAGGGCACAGAAATTGCAAGACACAAAAAATATTATCTATTACAACAATAACAGCTTGCACTATGGTGAAGAACACAGAATTGTGTTAGCTATTAATACAATAACTGCCTGCACTAACTTGTAGGACACAAACATATCATATATTCTGCCTTCACTATACTGCCACACACATAATTATAAATAAGAACAATTTCTGCCTACACTATATTGCAGGATACATAACATAAAATCTGCCTACACGAAATCACAGGACACAAAACAGTGTTAGCTATTAATACAATAACTGCCTGCATTAACTTGTAGGACACAGAAATGTCACGAATTCTGCTAATTTATACAGTGGAACTTTGTCACAAATAGTCATTGAATATACAATAAGAAAAGCATGTTTTTATGCTGCTAAGCACTGGACAGTCTAAAAACAGGTAATTTGAATGTGTGATATCCAGGAATTTGTATTGAAAAATCACATTTCAATAAAATTCTAACTTGATTGTGCAAAGCACAACCCATTTTTTATTTGAAAACGTTTACTATCATAAATTATATAAATAATAACCATAAATAGATCTATACATAAAATTTGGATTTCTTATTAGTGAGTTGTTATTTATATACATATATTTGAATTATAAATTTAGTGTATTGATTCTGTTTTTAGTCTAACATAATTTAATGAATTATTGTCTAGAAAGCACATGGTGTTGGTTTGGTCACATGGCCTAGTTGAAAGGTCACATATCCCTATATGGAACGGGTTTATTTGAATCAGCTCCTGTTTTTAAATATTTACAGTGTGATTACATTTTAGAGAAGAGGAGAATGAAGGGATTGTGGAGTTGAATTTATACATATATTTGATTATAAATTTAGTGTATTGATTCTGTTTTTAGTCTAACATAATTTAATGAGTTATTGTCTAGAAAGCACCTGGTGTTGGTTTGGTCACATGGCCTAGTTGAAAGGTCACATATCCCATATATGGAACGGGTTTATTTGAATCAGCTCCTGTTTTTAAATATTTACAGTGTGATTACATTTTAATTACAGATGAAATAAGTATCCAAAGAAAAGGTATAAATATTCACAAAAAAACTGTCAAAACGACAGAAGAAATATTATAAAACAGCTAAAATGAACAAATAAAACTAAAAGTCACACCAAATAAATAAGTAATTCAAAAACTAAAAATTCACAGCAGTCGAAAATGAAAAAGTGATAGAAGTGATTATAAGACTAATTTGATTGGTTGTTAGATGCGACGATAAAAATAAGAATGTATAGTTTGTATCATAAAACATAAGGATACTTATGCTTATACCATAGAGTCTCATTGAAAATTTCACTCAATAAGATTTATTTTAATATATATTGCACAAAATGTAATTATATCAAGAAATTCCGTTATAATAAAGGGTTTTAACTTCAAACACATTTTATTAGGGAAATGTTAACAGTTATTATGGATGAATTTGCTCATAAAATAATTAAATATGATACCTTTTAAGTTAATAGGTTTCTTTCCACGTTTTTGTATCTAAATCTTCAAGGATTAATACTCCATTTATGCAGGTAATGTTGTTGCACTTTGTGTAGATAATCCGGTGTATGACTAAATAATTGGAAATGTTACAGGTGTTAGAAATATGGAGGATATAGATCCAGACTGGAAAATAAACAATACAGGTGTATCACTAGATGACAACAAGGCGAGTGTATCATAAATGTAAAGAGTGTAAAGTAGTAGATTAGGAACAGGGGAAACGCCAAGAGCAAATTGTGTTTCGGTTTTGTTTTTTGAAACCTTCCGCGGTCGAAAAAACGGGATTATTTTTTGTCAAGTGTCCGACACTGGAAAACAATCGGTCACATTCAGTTTCGTATTTTAACGGTAAAATTTGCATGTATGGGTGAAAACGCAATATAAGCACATGTATCATAAACTTAAAATTTCGTATGCATTATAAAATTTTAGATGACATATCATACTTATAAAAATTCGCGATTTTCTGACGGCACCCGATTTCGCTTGAAAATCAGCACGAAATTCAACTCGATTTTTAAAACTTGTACGTTTTTTGTACCATGAATATTTCTCTTTCGAAATTTTGACATAAAATTACAATACTGTTGTTATTTATTTCCTTAAAATATTATACCTGGTGCATAAAGTGTAGATATCTGAAAAAAGCAAAAAACCAAGAGCCTCCATTCGTCGTCAATGAAAACAAAAATGGCCGCGAGCTTCAGTGTACAGTAAATTCAGTGTCGTTTTTGAACGGTAAAGTTTGCATCTATGGGTGTGAACGCATTATAAGCAGATTTGTCATGAACTTAGAATTTCGCAGGATGAAAAAATCCGAGATGACATGCATACTTACAAAAAATTCGCGATTTTCTGACGGCACCTAGTTTCTCTTGAAAATCACTATTAATCACCATGACTCAATTTTTAAAACTTGTACGTTTTTTGTATCATGAATACTTCTCTTTGAAATTTTGACATAACATTACCATACTATTGTTATTTATTTTCGCAAAATATTATACCTGGTGCATACGGTGTGGATATCTGAAAAAAAGCAAAAAACCAAGATCCTTCATTCGTCGTCAATGAAAACAAATATGGCCGCGAGCTTCAGTGTACACTAAATTCAGTGTCGTATTTTAACGGTAAAATTTGAATTTATGGGTGTAAACGCATTATCAGCAGATTTGTTATGAACTTAAAGTTACGCGTGTGTGAAAAAATTCTGGATGACACGCATACTTGCAAAAAAAACCCCTCTATTTCTGACGGCACCTGATTTCTCTTAAAAATCACTGTAGCCTAATCAGCATGAAACTCGACTCGATTTTTAAAACTTGCACGTTTTTTGTACCATGGTCTTTTCTCTTTGAAATTTTGACATAGTATTACAATATTATTGTAATTTATTTTAACAAAGTATTATACCTGGTGCATGTGGTGTCAATATCTGAAAAAAGCAAAAAACCAAGAGCCTTCATTTGTCGTCAATGAAAAAATATGGCCGTGACCTTCAATGTACTCATACATTGTACATACATCTGACGTAGTGACGTCAATATCGTGTTTCGCTTCATCACACAGTCGAGTCATGACTGTTGCATGCATTATTGATTTTTCTACCTACATGCACTGTCAGCTGCTCAGCATGTTTACATATTGCGCTGACTTCTAATCGTTACATGTTGCAGGGATCCTACCATTTTGAGGTCCAAAATATAGGAAAAATAGGAATGTGGCATCAAAATTATAGGAGTTTTATAGAAAATTATAGGAGTTTCCACTAAAATTATGGGAATATTTTTAAATAATTTGCACAAAAATATACATCCATGGCCTCTCCTACAGTCATTTCTGTTCCCCCTTTTACTAAAAACATAAAATATTGGCAACTCCAATGTATACTTACTGGTTTGAAAATACATAAAATTATAGGAAATACAGCCCAACCTGCCCTCAAGGCCACATCTATATAATGGTCACCTGCCTATAAAGGCCAGTATAATTGTATCCTAATTGTTCTTTATTCATATTATTTGAACCTGTATACAAAGGTCACCTGTTTATTAAGGCCACTTTTACTGGTTCCTTTGGGTGGCCTTGATAGACAGGTTTAACTGTGTAGGAAAACTAGAAATAGTAGGATCTCTGATGTTGACCTCCACTCAAAGCAATATGTCTTGCTGGTCCAAATAATCAGCATTAATGTGTGTGTGTGTGTGTGTGTGTGTGTATATGAGAGAGAGAGAGAGAGAGAGAGAGAGCATATGTGTGATGGGGGGTAGGATTTGAGGAATTTTAAAACTGCATGATTATGTACAACATATTTACCCATTACAAGCCATATGTGTTATATACATGTACATGAGTAGTCTACTACAATATTTGACTTATTTCAAACCAACACCAGAATATGCAGGTGTGCAATAAAGTATTTATAAGTTGAAAATGAAATGCATACATTAAACAATTAGAATGCTGCATCAAAACTAACCAAAGATAAATCTCTTTTTATTAAATTTTAAAATTAATTGTACATGTGAAGTAGTCATGGACTTGACATTTTAATGAGGGAAAAAGCATAAACTATATTATGTTGAAGCAGTGCTTGTGAAAACAATATTCATTAACTTGGGTTTGAGCTTAGCTGTGGATTAACATCTTTAGACATTGCTTCAATATTTCATATCACAAAATTTCATATACATACATGTATATATATATATGTGTTTTTAGTTGTTTAATGTGTAATTTCAGTGTTCAATCATGAATTTTATTCTTTCCTGATCATTTTCAGCTTATGAGGGCTAATTTGAGGTTGAATGTTACACAAATGAAAGTGTAAATAAGATTTACATCAAATACTTATTATAATTCCACATCAATTTAGTTTATTTTATATATTTTTAATTTTAATACTAATTTTACCAGTCTAAAAAATGGGTTTTATCATAATTATAAATGAAAAAATGCACAAGTGATGAGTTATCAGTGAAAACTTGTTAAATCCATGGACTGAAACAAAATCAGCAAGGAATAATATAACTACCAGGTGTGAAATAAGGTGTTTGTTGCTGAATAAGAGAAAGTTTATAAGTGCCTTACATTGCATGTCCAAATTTCACAAAAAGTGAAATCATTTTTCATATTGAAATAATCAGTATGGGGGGTCTTTCTCTGGATCCATACTTGTTCATCATCTGAATTAAATGACAACTTATGATGGGCCATGTTAGCTTAAATTTGAATTACTCTGGCTTTTAAGTCAACATCAGATGATGGACACATGTATTGTTGTAGGTATGGTAAATCTATGTGTTTGTAACTCAGATCTAAACACATCTGTCAAACTAAATGAAGCAAAGTGACTTTAATGACTTGGCTCAGTTGTGGGTGTTGAATCAAGATTATAATGGACAATTTGCAATGTTTTAGACCTATCTGTTCATGGTTTAAGTTAAATTATAATTTCATTTTATTATTTAGCAATTTCAATTATAACATTAGCAAAAAGATGCTGTCTCCTTTAAAGTTTTAGAGCAAAAACAGTAGAGCTGGCATGTGCTACTGAAATAATATAATTCAAATGTTCTGACTTTGAATGCATTATTTTAATAAAAATTCAAAATCACTTTAATCAGCACATGACAATTTCATAAAAAATCAATAGTAGCTCATGCCAGAGCTAATTACAATAAAAATAACTTAGTAGCTAAGATCATAGATGTATACACACTGTAGATCTATTAGTCCAGGTTTTATGCAAATTTTCAATTTGTATAGGATTTCAAATGAATTTTTTTCTGTTAAAATTTGATTAAACAATTAAATGGGACTGTATAATAAACCATGAGTTCATGCTTTGTACCAAAGTAATGAAGGCGGGGTTTTTATTACATTAGAATTTGAAAAAAATATATAATTAAGACTAGTGCCAATCTTGTGATGAAATTTAAAATGTACATATTTATGAATTGAGAGCTAAATCTAAGTTGAAAGTTGTTCCTCATCTAAGGAATAGTTTATGTAGAAATCCACACTCCTTGTCAAATATTAATGGTAAATATTTTGAGTAAACCCATTCCCCATGTATTTAAAATAAAATAAATAAAATAAGACAGTTGAATGTTGTTTAGCAGCCAAATAAATTGAAGGCCTACAAAGCATCAGGCCAATGTGTCCTGAGTACATGCAGGCCAGTGTATTGGTATCCATGCAAACTTCATATATTCAGTGGTACCACAAATCAATCCTGCATGTTATATGGTGTAAAAACCATGACTACCATGTACAAAATACAAAAGGATAATTCGGGAATGCAAAAAAGAACTTTGAGGTGGTGACGGCACTTTTCTAAGATGGCTGCCTGAAAGAAGACCCAAATTTCCGGCAAAATCGGCTTGAAGTGTGAAGAAAATTACTATTTAAATGGTAAAACTTACTTTATTTCAGCAAATAAATCCAAACAGCGTCTCTGGACTATCAAATTTACACATGGTGTACCATGAGGAAGCTGCCGTTGCATTATTTATGGGTCAAATGAGCCGGAAAAGGGACCGACTCATGATCACATATCCGACATTTTCATCGAATTTTTCGACTTTAAAACTTGTACGTTTTTTGTACCAGAAAATTTAACGGTCGAATTATACATCAAAATAAACACGGGAAAAAGTTCTTTCCATTCATATTAAAACATCTTTGGTGCATGAGCAAATGATTGAAAGAGATCACATTTTTCAAAAAAATAATTTTCGATTTTAGGCAAGTGTCCCGCATTCAATCGGTATTTAAATGGTAAAATTGCCACCAAATTAGAGCAAATCTGCCTTTAATCAATTACAATTGTCCAGAAATTTTAATAAAATGCCATGTGTTTCAGTAAAAACAGTCGGCAACACAAATATTTCATTATTTCCACGCCGCGAGTGTATGCCGTTTTTTGGCCATTTTCTTCACCCCTTCTGCGCGTGCAAACTTGTTTAATGAATCAATGCGTAGGCCGGGTTGGCGTTTCCCCTGAATGTCAAGGTATGAAAGTAGTCAGTCCGATAGATGTTGGTATTAGTGTAGATGATAATAAGAAATCACAACAAGAACATGATACTTTAGCAAAGTATAGAGAGATAACCAAGTCGGGTAAGAGAAAAATCACTGGAAGTAGTAATGTGTTATGATTCATCATATAGAAAGGTTTGTAATATCGTTGTTTTTGGTCACCTAAAGTAGATGATAATAAAATATTTCACCAATTGATAGTGCCTAAACAGTACAGAGAAGTTGTATTAAAGTTAGCACACGACGATACATGTATCATGGTAGGTCATTTAGGAGTACGAAAAACTACTGACAGAATATTGTCTAATTTCTATTGGCCAGGTATTCAGTCTCATGTGACACGGTATTGTAGATCTTGCGACATATGCCAGAAGATTTTTTTCAAAAGGTAAGATTACTAAAGTTAAATTAGGTCGTGTTGCAGTTGATTTAGTTGGTCCCATATATCCAGCAACACAGAGCGAGGGAACAGGTATATATTAGCGTTAGTCGATTACAGTACAAGATATCCAGAGGCAGATGCATTAAAGGGGATAGAAACTGAAGAAGTAGCTGAAGCTTTGATCGAAATGTTCACTAGGATTAGTATACCAAAAGAGATATTGTCAATATGGGTACTCAGTTTAAATCAAACATTATGAAGGCAGTTGGTAGATTATTGTCCATTAATCAACTCACAATAACACCATATCACCCAACATGTAATGGTTTGGTAGAAAAGTTCAATGGAACACTAAAACACATGTTACGGAAGATGAGTACTGAACGACCAAAAGACTGGGATAGATACACACCATCATTATTATTTCGAATAGAGAGGTGCCGCAGGAAAGTCGTGGATTTTCTCCATTCGAGTTAGTATATGGACGGACAGTCCGAGGACCAATGACAATATTACGTAAATTGTTAACTAATGAGGATAGTGAACAAGATGTTAAAAGTACTTATTAATATGTGTTAGATCTGAAGGACAAATTGACAGATACATAGGAACAAGCTAAGAGAGAATTGGTTAAATCAAGTGCACGGTACAAGAAGTATTTTGATTATAGAACAAAGAGGAAGTCATTTAAGATTGGTGACAAAGTTTTGCTGTTACTACCAACAGACAAGAATAAACTACTTGCAATGGAAAGGGTCGTATATTGTGATAGGTAGAGTGGGTGTAGCAGATTATCGTATTGACAAAGATGGTAAAATTAGAACTTTCCATGCTAATCTTCTTAAAAAGTATATAGTCAGAAATTAAACAGTGTCAACAGTTCCAGATGTAGTCAGTTGTGTCATTATTAACAATGATCCATTGATAAACATAGTTCCACTTAAACTACAGAGACAGTAAATGATGTTAAAGTTAATGATGGTTTGTCAACAGAACAGAAGCACAAGGTTAGAAAGTTGTTAAACGAGTTCAGTGATGTATTGTCAGATTTGCCAGGTAGAACTGATGTGGTACAACACGAAATTAATTTGACAACAAAGGATCCTATCAGAAATAAAACATATCAAGTTCTTTACGCAATGAGAGATGTAGTCAGAAATGAGATCAAGCAGATGTACAAATGAACCAACCCAGTCGTCATATGCAAGTTTTATAGTAATAGTGAAGAAACCAGATGGATCCAATCGTCTATGCCTAGACTTCAGAAATTTAAACAAAGTTACAGTTTTTGATGCGGAACCTATGCCAGATCCGCAAGATATTTTTGCAAAGATTGGTCAAAGTTGCTATTTTACAAAAATAAATCTATGTAAAGGCTATTGGCAAATTCCAATGCGTGAACAGGACAAAGACTAACACCGTTTGTTACACCCGATGGTTTATATTGTTTCAAGGTAATGGCAGTTGGTATGATAAATTCTGCAGCTACTTTCAATCGTATGATGAGACTAACTTTAAGAGATATGGTTCATACGGACAGCTTTGTTGATGACATTTTGGTACACACAAGTAGTTGGGAAGGACATCTTGTGGAGATTAAGGAGTTGTTAAGGAGACTTAGATGAATGAATTTAACAGCAAAACCGTCAAAATGTAAAGTTGGATATCAGAATTTAGATTTCTTAGGACACACTGTAGGAGGTGGTTTCATCAGACCAAATGAGGAGAAACTAAAGGCGATAAGTGATACACCATGTCCTGAAACAAAGAAACAAATAAGGTCATTTCTAGGATTTATTGGATTTTATAGGAAGTTTATACCAAATATTGCTGCTGTGGCTGCACCTTTAACAGATCTAACCAAGAAAGGAGTTCCAAATAGGTTTTGAGTGGAGTACAGAGCACGAAAATGCTTTCCAGAATCTCAAAAAGATGTTGATGTATTCACCAATTTTGAGGTTAGTGGATTTTAATAAACAGTTGGTATTACGAACAGATGGTTCGGAGTATGGTTTGGGTGGTGTTTTACTACAAGATCATGATGGTAATTTATATCCAGTTGCTAATTCTAGCCGCAAGTTAAGTGTTGCAGAACGGGTATATTCAGTCATTGAGGATGAATGTTTAGCCATTATTTTGGCACTTCAGAAGTTTCATTGAAACTTCATTTACAGTCTTATAACTTCAGAAATGAGGCTATTAAAGGATTAGATAATGTAGGAGCAGATTTCCTAAGTCGACATGTTCAGTAGGTTTGTATTATAGTACATGTAATATAATTACATAATCTTTTTTGCAATAGCTAATTGCATTTGTGTTGTTACAGTTAAGGTTAGTATTATAAGTACATGACAAAATATTCAAATTTTCAATTTTGAACTTAAGGAGGAGGTTTTGTCACACTTTGAGTTGTTTTTGTATTTAATCTGGGTACACGTAGGTTAGGGTAGTGGTGAAACAGGTGTAGATCTACTGCCAGCTAGTCATTGTTGTGCAAGACTTTATGCAAATTAATTACCTTATATGGTTAATTTTACCTGTCCATGCTGTGGGGTGAGAGTTGGTAGCAGACCATGGCTGAGAAGGTCCTGTGTGGATGGTCAAGAGAGAATGGTCTGATATTTGAATAAAATATTTTTCCTGTGTGGCTCTAAAGTAATAGATATTTAAACATGTGTGGTTAAAGCATTTAAACCTGTGTGGTTAAGACTTTTAAACCTGTGTGGTTAAGACTTTTGAACCTGTGTGGTTAAAACAATTACACCTGTGTGGTGATAGCATTTTGTACCTGTGTGTTTCAGTTATTTTATACCTGTGTGGTACATATGTGGTAGTTTGTGGAGAAATTTGGGGTGGAGAGTTGCATTGATTGACAGCAGTAAGTTTTATTATTATTATTTTTTTATTATTATTATTATTAATTTGATGGTATTTTTGTATTTATTATTTTAAAAATAGAATGGATATTAAGGGGGTAAATTACCAGTAATTATAATGAACAGGTGAAAATTAAAGGTTATTATTATTTAACAATTTTATTATTATAACCATAATAATTATGCAAAGTCAAAACCTTGAGTTAACTGCTTGTAATTGAGGTTTCCACATGTACTTCAAGTGCTGGCATGAGTTCATGCAAATTCATATTTATTACACAATTTTTAGTTGTTCAATAGCATTTTCCAAATTTTGTAATATTCATTACAAAGTCCCTGTATTATTTTTGTAATTGTAGAAGACTAGCTAGGGATCGTACAGGATTTTGAAATATGTATTAAGAAGTGTCAATGTATGAACATTATGTGAAATTTTATTGAACATGTGCTAGTTATATACCAAGAAAAGCCAGAGGGTATTTAAAAGTATTTTCTGAAGGTTCCAGTGTTTATATGGATACGTTTGGTTTGTGTGTTTGTGCCGTAATGATGTTTATACCTATACCGTTGTGATTATAAGTCTACTGTGGACTGTTTTTGTCATGTGTTGAACAGTTTCGAACAGTATAAACAATTCAATTGTAATGGATGACATGGTCAGGCATGTGATGTGTACATGTTTATATGGACTGTGTTTTGACATTTGAACATTTTGGTGTATAGTACTGTACTTGAGCAGTTATTGTGGGTTATATATTTTCTTTTTATGTATTTTTTATCTATATATATATATATATATATATATATATATATATATATATATATATATATATATATATATATATATATTCTTTTATTTGTTTTTCTTAATAATGTTTTGTTATTATTTGTTTTGTTACATTATCAATTGTATTATGTAATTAGTTTACATAATTTGAATTGCACAAGTCTTTAATCCAAACCCACCCACACACACAACTCTAGTTGTGGCAAACGCGAATTGAAAGGCGTTATAACGCGAAATAAAGGCGAAATAACGCAAATTGTATTCCGAAACGGCCGTCTAGTGCTGTAAAATTTAAAACTGGTTTAATATGGAATTTAAACCCCTGAGCCGATATCTATGCTGGTGGCTAGTGCCCCGAGGATATCACCAAATCAGTAGGCAATAATTCTGTATTATTGTCAGAAATATACTATAATTGTCTAAATTTCCTGAAAGTTAAGATTTGAAATTTCTCAAAAACTAAGGTATACTCCCTCATGCAAATTATTTCCTTAGCTTAATTTGGTAAAATATATTTTGGTCCTATGGGCAAGTTTTCAACATCTTCAAAATAATTTTGGTTTCATAATTTTGGTCCAAGCACTACTGATGAGGAATTGTATTCAGAAACGGCAGTCTATGCTGTGAAATTTAAAACTGGTATAATATGGAATACGTATACTACTGGATTCGGGTTTATTAGAGCAACGGGCGGTTGCGTGGCTGTCATAGCATGCGGGTCACTTGTGTTTAAAAGGGCATTTGGGGCGGGAACATCGTCTAACACGGCCAAATTCGAACAAACATCCATTTGGGATAAATTGTCTCGAGTTGGGACGAAAGGAACGATTTCAAAAGGGAAGATTGTAGGGAAAGAAGCAAAAGTGAACGAAAACTTTCAAGAGATAAACGCAATATTTCTTGATGCATCACGTTTCAAGGAAGTTGTTCGCTAGCCCGTAGAGTACGGAAGATTTGGTCATAATACCTGACGGCAGAAATATATCCAGGTTTTGAATAATTTAGTATGACCATATGCGAGTGATACTTAAGTGGAAAAGTCCAGCCTAGAGGAGCTTTTTGAACAGTGTGAAAAATATATAATGCCAATTACCACTACAGGATGTTTTTGAGTGACCCTGAACTAGATTGCGAAGAGATATAAATAGATGGGTTATGGATGTTTTTATTACTATATCAGCATAAACTGTTTCTTAATGATATTGCGACAGAAAAGTAACAAAGTCAACAAATTCATCTCAATTTGTGCCTTTATTTTATCTGTCAGCAAAATCAGTCAGATGATAACCCAGGGGAGACTGGAAGTTATTAGAGAAGAGGAGAATGAAGGGATTGTGGAGGCTCCCCTTGTGGCATTCATGAAAGTAAACATTGAAATGTGGATTGCAGCTTGTCACCCACAGTAAATACAGAGTCGAACGTAGTAATTGTAGTTGATGTATTTGCTGTCTCATGTTGTCGGTTGTTCTCAGGTATAGGTATACGCTGGGCCTTTTTCTGTGCGATGACTTGTGTTGTAATGCCAGATATAAGAATATCCGTTTGTGGATCCGATTGGTCGCGGGTTTGGTTGGAATTATTTCAGGTACCAGACGTTTGTTTAGAACGGCGTCGGCTGGTTGAATTTGTTTTAGGCATTGTAGCAACTTTACCAGAAATAAATTACGCTTAAGTACCACAACGATAAGGAGGAAACAAAATAATGGTAAATATGATTACAATATTTGGCTGTACTATGTTGCAATACACGGAATAATCTAAGCTATTAGTACAATAACTCTCTACACTAAGTTGCAGGGCACAGAAATTGCAAGACACAAAAAATATTATCTATTACAACAATAACAGCTTGCACTATGGTGAAGAACACAGAATTGTGTTAGCTATTAATACAATAACTGCCTGCACTAACTTGTAGGACACAAACATATCATATATTCTGCCTTCACTATACTGCCACACACATAATTATAAATAAGAACAATTTCTGCCTACACTATATTGCAGGATACATAACATAAAATCTGCCTACACGAAATCACAGGACACAAAACAGTGTTAGCTATTAATACAATAACTGCCTGCATTAACTTGTAGGACACAGAAATGTCACGAATTCTGCTAATTTATACAGTGGAACTTTGTCACAAATAGTCATTGAATATACAATAAGAAAAGCATGTTTTTATGCTGCTAAGACTCTGGACAGTCTAAAAACAGGTAATTTGAATGTGTGATATCCAGGAATTTGTATTGAAAAATCACATTTCAATAAAATTCTAACTTGATTGTGCAAAGCACAACCCATTTTTTATTTGAAAACGTTTACTATCATAAATTATATAAATAATAACCATAAATAGATCTATACATAAAATTTGGATTTCTTATTAGTGAGTTGTTATTTATATACATATATTTGAATTATAAATTTAGTGTATTGATTCTGTTTTTAGTCTAACATAATTTAATGAATTATTGTCTAGAAAGCACATGGTGTTGGTTTGGTCACATGGCCTAGTTGAAAGGTCACATATCCCTATATGGAACGGGTTTATTTGAATCAGCTCCTGTTTTTAAATATTTACAGTGTGATTACATTTTAGAGAAGAGGAGAATGAAGGGATTGTGGAGTTTGAATTTATATACATATATTTGAATTATAAATTTAGTGTATTGATTCTGTTTTTAGTCTAACATAATTTAATGAGTTATTGTCTAGAAAGCACCTGGTGTTGGTTTGGTCACATGGCCTAGTTGAAAGGTCACATATCCCATATATGGAACGGGTTTATTTGAATCAGCTCCTGTTTTTAAATATTTACAGTGTGATTACATTTTAATTACAGATGAAATAAGTATCCAAAGAAAAGGTATAAATATTCACAAAAAAACTGTCAAAACGACAGAAGAAAATATTATAAAACAGCTAAAATGAACAAATAAAAACTAAAAGTCACACCAAATAAATAAGTAATTCAAAAACTAAAAATCACAGCAGTCGAAAATGAAAAAGTGATAGAAGTGATTATAAGACTAATTTGATTGGTTGTTAGATGCGACGATAAAAATAAGAATGTATAGTTTGTATCATAAAACATAAGGATACTTATGCTTATACCATAGAGTCTCATTGAAAATTTCACTCAATAAGATTTATTTTAATATATATTGCACAAAATGTAATTATATCAAGAAATTCCGTTATAATAAAGGGTTTTAACTTCAAAACATTTTATTAGGGAAATGTTAACAGTTATTATGGATGAATTTGCTCATAAAATAATTAAATATGATACCTTTTAAGTTAATAGGTTTCTTTCCACGTTTTTGTATCTAAATCTTCAAGGATTAATACTCCATTTATGCAGGTAATGTTGTTGCACTTTGTGTAGATAATCCGGTGTATGACTAAATAATTGGAAATGTTACAGGTGTTAGAAATATGGAGGATATAGATCCAGACTGGAAAATAAACAATACAGGTGTATCACTAGATGACAACAAGGCGAGTGTATCATAAATGTAAAGAGTGTAAAGTAGTAGATTAGGAACAGGGGAAACGCCAAGAGCAAATTGTGTTTCGGTTTTGTTTTTTGAAACCTTCCGCGGTCGAAAAAACGGGATTATTTTTTGTCAAGTGTCCGACACTGGAAAACAATCGGTCACATTCAGTTTCGTATTTTAACGGTAAAATTTGCATGTATGGGTGAAAACGCAATATAAGCACATGTATCATAAACTTAAAATTTCGTATGCATTATAAAATTTTAGATGACATATCATACTTATAAAAATTCGCGATTTTCTGACGGCACCCGATTTCGCTTGAAAATCAGCACGAAATTCAACTCGATTTTTAAAACTTGTACGTTTTTTGTACCATGAATATTTCTCTTTGAAATTTTGACATAAAATTACAATACTGTTGTTATTTATTTCCTTAAAATATTATACCTGGTGCATAAAGTGTAGATATCTGAAAAAAGCAAAAAACCAAGAGCCTCCATTCGTCGTCAATGAAAACAAAAATGGCCGCGAGCTTCAGTGTACAGTAAATTCAGTGTCGTTTTTGAACGGTAAAGTTTGCATCTATGGGTGTGAACGCATTATAAGCAGATTTGTCATGAACTTAGAATTTCGCAGGATGAAAAAATCCGAGATGACATGCATACTTACAAAAAATTCGCGATTTTCTGACGGCACCTAGTTTCTCTTGAAAATCACTATTAATCACCATGACTCAATTTTTAAAACTTGTACGTTTTTTGTATCATGAATACTTCTCTTTGAAATTTTGACATAACATTACCATACTATTGTTATTTATTTTCGCAAAATATTATACCTGGTGCATACGGTGTGGATATCTGAAAAAAAGCAAAAAACCAAGATCCTTCATTCGTCGTCAATGAAAACAAATATGGCCGCGAGCTTCAGTGTACACTAAATTCAGTGTCGTATTTTAACGGTAAAATTTGAATTTATGGGTGTAAACGCATTATCAGCAGATTTGTTATGAACTTAAAGTTACGCGTGTGTGAAAAAATTCTGGATGACACGCATACTTGCAAAAAAAACCCCTCTATTTTCTGACGGCACCTGATTTCTCTTAAAAATCACTGTAGCCTAATCAGCATGAAACTCGACTCGATTTTTAAAACTTGCACGTTTTTTGTACCATGGTCTTTTCTCTTTGAAATTTTGACATAGTATTACAATATTATTGTAATTTATTTTAACAAAGTATTATACCTGGTGCATGTGGTGTCAATATCTGAAAAAAGCAAAAAACCAAGAGCCTTCATTTGTCGTCAATGAAAACAAATATGGCCGTGACCTTCAATGTACTCATACATTGTACATACATCTGACGTAGTGACGTCAATATCGTGTTTCGCTTCATCACACAGTCGAGTCATGACTGTTGCATGCATTATTGATTTTTCTACCTACATGCACTGTCAGCTGCTCAGCATGTTTACATATTGCGCTGACTTCTAATCGTTACATGTTGCAGGGATCCTACCATTTTGAGGTCCAAAATATAGGAAAAATAGGAATGTGGCATCAAAATTATAGGAGTTTTATAGAAAATTATAGGAGTTTCCACTAAAATTATGGGAATATTTTTAAATAATTTGCACAAAAATATACATCCATGGCCTCTCCTACAGTCATTTCTGTTCCCCCTTTTACTAACAAACATAAAATATTGGCAACTCCAATGTATACTTACTGGTTTGAAAATACATAAAATTATAGGAAATACAGCCCAACCTGCCCTCAAGGCCACATCTATATAATGGTCACCTGCCTATAAAGGCCAGTATAATTGTATCCTAATTGTTCTTTATTCATATTATTTGAACCTGTATACAAAGGTCACCTGTTTATTAAGGCCACTTTTACTGGTTCCTTTGGGTGGCCTTGATAGACAGGTTTAACTGTGTAGGAAAACATAGAAATAGTAGGATCTCTGATGTTGACCTCCACTCAAAGCAATATGTCTTGCTGGTCCAAATAATCAGCATTAATGTGTGTGTGTGTGTGTGTGTGTGTATATGAGAGAGAGAGAGAGAGAGAGAGAGCATATGTGTGATGGGGGGTAGGATTTGAGGAATTTTAAAACTGCATGATTATGTACAACATATTTACCCATTACAAGCCATATGTGTTATATACATGTACATGAGTAGTCTACTACAATATTTGACTTATTTCAAACCAACACCAGAATATGCAGGTGTGCAATAAAGTATTTATAAGTTGAAAATGAAATGCATACATTAAACAATTAGAATGCTGCATCAAAACTAACCAAAGATAAATCTCTTTTTTTTAAATTTTAAAATTAATTGTACATGTGAAGTAGTCATGGACTTGACATTTTAATGAGGGAAAAAGCATAAACTATATTATGTTGAAGCAGTGCTTGTGAAAACAATATTCATTAACTTGGGTTTGAGCTTAGCTGTGGATTAACATCTTTAGACATTGCTTCAATATTTCATATCACAAAATTTCATATACATACATGTATATATATATATGTATTTTAGTTGTTTAATGTGTAATTTCAGTGTTCAATCATGAATTTTATTCTTTCCTGATCATTTTCAGCTTATGAGGGTTAATTTGAGGTTGAATGTTACACAAATGAAAGTGTAAATAAGATTTACATCAAATACTTATTATAATTCCACATCAATTTAGTTTATTTTATATATTTTTAATTTTAATACTAATTTTACCAGTCTAAAAAATGGGTTTTATCATAATTATAAATGAAAAAATGCACAAGTGATGAGTTATCAGTGAAAACTTGTTAAATCCATGGACTGAAACAAAATCAGCAAGGAATAATATAACTACCAGGTGTGAAATAAGGTGTTTGTTGCTGAATAAGAGAAAGTTTATAAGTGCCTTACATTGCATGTCCAAATTTCACAAAAAGTGAAATCATTTTTCATATTGAAATAATCAGTATGGGGGGTCTTTCTCTGGATCCATACTTGTTCATCATCTGAATTAAATGACAACTTATGATGGGCCATGTTAGCTTAAATTTGAATTACTCTGGCTTTTAAGTCAACATCAGATGATGGACACATGTATTGTTGTAGGTATGGTAAATCTATGTGTTTGTAACTCAGATCTAAACACATCTGTCAAACTAAATGAAGCAAAGTGACTTTAATGACTTGGCTCAGTTGTGGGTGTTGAATCAAGATTATAATGGACAATTTGCAATGTTTTAGACCTATCTGTTTATGGTTTAAGTTAAATTATAATTTCATTTTATTATTTAGCAATTTCAATTATTACATTAGCAAAAAGATGCTGTCTCCTTTAAAGTTTTAGAGCAAAAACAGTAGAGCTGGCATGTGCTACTGAAATAATATAATTCAAATGTTCTGACTTTGAATGCATTATTTTAATAAAAATTCAAAATCACTTTAATCAGCACATGACAATTTCATAAAAAATCAATAGTAGCTCATGCCAGAGCTAATTACAATAAAAATAACTTAGTAGCTAAGATCATAGATGTATACACACTGTAGATCTATTAGTCCAGGTTTTATGCAAATTTTCAATTTGTATAGGATTTCAAATGAATTTTTTTCTGTTAAAATTTGATTAAACAATTAAATGGGACTGTATAATAAACCATGAGTTCATGCTTTGTACCAAAGTAATGAAGGCGGGGTTTTTATTACATTAGAATTTGAAAAAAATATATAATTAAGACCAGTGCCAATCTTGTGATGAAATTCAAAATGTACATATTTATGAATTGAGAGCTAAATCTAAGTTGAAAGTTGTTCCTCATCTAAGGAATAGTTTATGTAGAAATCCACACTCCTTGTCAAATATTAATGGTAAATATTTTGAGTAAACCCATTCCCCATGTATTTAAAATAAAATAAATAAAATAAGACAGTTGAATGTTGTTTAGCAGCCAAATAAATTGAAGGCCTACAAAGCATCAGGCCAATGTGTCCTGAGTACATGCAGGCCAGTGTATTGGTATCCATGCAAACTTCATATATTCAGTGGTACCACAAATCAATCCTGCATGTTATATGGTGTAAAAACCATGACTACCATGTACAAAATACAAAAGGATAATTCGGGAATGCAAAAAAGAACTTTGAGGCGGTGACGGCACTTTTCTAAGATGGCTGCCTGAAAGTAGACCCAAATTTCCGGCAAAATCGGCTTGAAGTGTGAAGAAAATTACTATTTAAATGGTAAAACTTACTTTATTTCAGCAAATAAATCCAAACAGCGTCTCTGGACTATCAAATTTACACATGGTGTACCATGAGGAAGCTGCCGTTGCATTATTTATGGGTCAAATGAGCCGGAAAAGGGACCGACTCATGATCACATATCCGACATTTTCATCGAATTTTTCGACTTTAAAACTTGTACGTTTTTTGTACCAGAAAATTTAACGGTCGAATTATACATCAAAATAAACACGGGAAAAAGTTCTTTCCATTCATATTAAAACATCTTTGGTGCATGAGCAAATGATTGAAAGAGATCACATTTTTCAAAAAAATAATTTTCGATTTTAGGCAAGTGTCCCGCATTCAATCGGTATTTAAATGGTAAAATTGCCACCAAATTAGAGCAAATCTGCCTTTAATCAATTACAATTGTCCAGAAATTTTAATAAAATGCCATGTGTTTCAGTAAAAACAGTCGGCAACACAAATATTTCATTATTTCCACGCCGCGAGTGTATGCCGTTTTTGGCCATTTTCTTCACCCCTTCTGCGCGTGCAAACTTGTTTAATGAATCAATGCGTAGGCCGGGTTGGCGTTTCCCCTGAATGTCAAGGTATGAAAGTAGTCAGTCCGATAGATGTTGGTATTAGTGTAGATGATAATAAGAAATCACAACAAGAACATGATACTTTAGCAAAGTATAGAGAGATAACCAAGTCGGGTAAGAGAAAAATCACTGGAAGTAGTAATGTGTTGATTCATCATATAGAAAGGTTTGTAATATCGTTGTTTTTGGTCACCTAAAGTAGATGATAATAAAATATTTCACCAATTGATAGTGCCTAAACAGTACAGAGAAGTTGTATTAAAGTTAGCACACGACGATACATGTATCATGGTAGGTCATTTAGGAGTACGAAAAACTACTGACAGAATATTGTCTAATTTCTATTGGCCAGGTATTCAGTCTCATGTGACACGGTATTGTAGATCTTGCGACATATGCCAGAAGATTTTTTTCAAAAGGTAAGATTACTAAAGTTAAATTAGGTCGTGTTGCAGTTGATTTAGTTGGTCCCATATATCCAGCAACAGAGCGAGGGAACAGGTATATATTAGCGTTAGTCGATTACAGTACAAGATATCCAGAGGCAGATGCATTAAAGGGGATAGAAACTGAAGAAGTAGCTGAAGCTTTGATCGAAATGTTCACTAGGATTAGTATACCAAAAGAGATATTGTCAAATATGGGTACTCAGTTTAAATCAAACATTATGAAGGCAGTTGGTAGATTATTGTCCATTAATCAACTCACAATAACACCATATCACCCAACATGTAATGGTTTGGTAGAAAAGTTCAATGGAACACTAAAACACATGTTACGGAAGATGAGTACTGAACGACCAAAAGACTGGGATAGATACACACCATCATTATTATTTCGAATAGAGAGGTGCCGCAGGAAAGTCGTGGATTTTCTCCATTCGAGTTAGTATATGGACGGACAGTCCGAGGACCAATGACAATATTACGTAAATTGTTAACTAATGAGGATAGTGAACAAGATGTTAAAAGTACTTATTAATATGTGTTAGATCTGAAGGACAAATTGACAGATACATAGGAACAAGCTAAGAGAGAATTGGTTAAATCAAGTGCACGGTACAAGAAGTATTTTGATTATAGAACAAAGAGGAAGTCATTTAAGATTGGTGACAAAGTTTTGCTGTTACTACCAACAGACAAGAATAAACTACTCATGCAATGGAAAGGGTCGTATTTGTGATAGGTAGAGTGGGTGTAGCAGATTATCGTATTGACAAAGATGGTAAAATTAGAACTTTCCATGCTAATCTTCTTAAAAAGTATATAGTCAGAAATTAAACAGTGTCAACAGTTCCAGATGTAGTCAGTTGTGTCATTATTAACAATGATCCATTGATAAACATAGTTCCACTTAAACTACAGAGACAGTAAATGATGTTAAAGTTAATGATGGTTTGTCAACAGAACAGAAGCACAAGGTTAGAAAGTTGTTAAACGAGTTCAGTGATGTATTGTCAGATTTGCCAGGTAGAACTGATGTGGTACAACACGAAATTAATTTGACAACAAAGGATCCTATCAGAAATAAAACATATCAAGTTCTTTACGCAATGAGAGATGTAGTCAGAAATGAGATCAAGCAGATGTAACAAATGAACCAACCCAGTCGTCATATGCAAGTTTTATAGTAATAGTGAAGAAACCAGATGGATCCAATCGTCTATGCCTAGACTTCAGAAATTTAAACAAAGTTACAGTTTTTGATGCGGAACCTATGCCAGATCCGCAAGATATTTTTGCAAAGATTGGTCAAAGTTGCTATTTTACAAAAATAAATCTATGTAAAGGCTATTGGCAAATTCCAATGCGTGAACAGGACAAAGACTAACACCGTTTGTTACACCCGATGGTTTATATTGTTTCAAGGTAATGGCAGTTGGTATGATAAATTCTGCAGCTACTTTCAATCGTATGATGAGACTAACTTTAAGAGATATGGTTCATACGGACAGCTTTGTTGATGACATTTTGGTACACACAAGTAGTTGGGAAGGACATCTTGTGGAGATTAAGGAGTTGTTAAGGAGACTTAGATGAATGAATTTAACAGCAAAACCGTCAAAATGTAAAGTTGGATATCAGAATTTAGATTTCTTAGGACACACTGTAGGAGGTGGTTTCATCAGACCAAATGAGGAGAAACTAAAGGCGATAAGTGATACACCATGTCCTGAAACAAAGAAACAAATAAGGTCATTTCTAGGATTTATTGGATTTTATAGGAAGTTTATACCAAATATTGCTGCTGTGGCTGCACCTTTAACAGATCTAACCAAGAAAGGAGTTCCAAATAGGTTTTGAGTGGAGTACAGAGCACGAAAATGCTTTCCAGAATCTCAAAAAGATGTTGATGTATTCACCAATTTTGAGGTTAGTGGATTTTAATAAACAGTTGGTATTACGAACAGATGGTTCGGAGTATGGTTTGGGTGGTGTTTTACTACAAGATCATGATGGTAATTTATATCCAGTTGCTAATTCTAGCCGCAAGTTAAGTGTTGCAGAACGGGTATATTCAGTCATTGAGGATGAATGTTTAGCCATTATTTTGGCACTTCAGAAGTTTCATTGAAACTTCATTTACAGTCTTATAACTTCAGAAATGAGGCTATTAAAGGATTAGATAATGTAGGAGCAGATTTCCTAAGTCGACATGTTCAGTAGGTTTGTATTATAGTACATGTAATATAATTACATAATCTTTTTTGCAATAGCTAATTGCATTTGTGTTGTTACAGTTAAGGTTAGTATTATAAGTACATGACAAAATATTCAAATTTTCAATTTTGAACTTAAGGAGGAGGTTTTGTCACACTTTGAGTTGTTTTTGTATTTAATCTGGGTACACGTAGGTTAGGGTAGTGGTGAAACAGGTGTAGATCTACTGCCAGCTAGTCATTGTTGTGCAAGACTTTATGCAAATTAATTACCTTATATGGTTAATTTTTACCTGTCCATGCTGTGGGGTGAGAGTTGGTAGCAGACCATGGCTGAGAAGGTCCTGTGTGGATGGTCAAGAGAGAATGGTCTGATATTTGAATAAAATATTTTTCCTGTGTGGCTCTAAAGTAATAGATATTAAACATGTGTGGTTAAAGCATTTAAACCTGTGTGGTTAAGACTTTTAAACCTGTGTGGTTAAGACTTTTGAACCTGTGTGGTTAAAACAATTACACCTGTGTGGTGATAGCATTTTGTACCTGTGTGTTTCAGTTATTTTATACCTGTGTGGTACATATGTGGTAGTTTGTGGAGAAATTTGGGGTGGAGAGTTGCATTGATTGACAGCAGTAAGTTTTATTATTATTATTTTTTTATTATTATTATTATTAATTTGATGGTATTTTTGTATTTATTATTTTAAAAATAGAATGGATATTAAGGGGTAAATTACCAGTAATTATAATGAACAGGTGAAAATTAAAGGTTATTATTATTTAACAATTTTATTATTATAACCATAATAATTATGCAAAGTCAAAACCTTGAGTTAACTGCTTGTAATTGAGGTTTCCACATGTACTTCAAGTGCTGGCATGAGTTCATGCAAATTCATATTTATTACACAATTTTTAGTTGTTCAATAGCATTTTCCAAATTTTGTAATATTCATTACAAAGTCCCTGTATTATTTTTGTAATTGTAGAAGACTAGCTAGGGATCGTACAGGATTTTGAAATATGTATTAAGAAGTGTCAATGTATGAACATTATGTGAAATTTTATTGAACATGTGCTAGTTATATACCAAGAAAAGCCAGGGGTATTTAAAAGTATTTTCTGAAGGTTCCAGTGTTTATATGGATACGTTTGGTTTGTGTGTTTGTGCCGTAATGATGTTTATACCTATACCGTTGTGATTATAAGTCTACTGTGGACTGTTTTTGTCATGTGTTGAACAGTTTCGAACAGTATAAACAATTCAATTGTAATGGATGACATGGTCAGGCATGTGATGTGTACATGTTTATATGGACTGTGTTTTGACATTTGAACATTTTGGTGTATAGTACTGTACTTGAGCAGTTATTGTGGGTTATATATTTTCTTTTTATGTATTTTTTATCTATATATATATATATATATATATATATATATATATATATATATATATTATATATATATATATTTCTTTTATTTGTTTTTCTTAATAATGTTTTGTTATTATTTGTTTTGTACATTATCAATTGTATTATGTAATTAGTTTACATAATTTGAATTGCACAAGTCTTTAATCCAAACCCACCCACACACACAACTCTAGTTGTGGCAAACGCGAATTGAAAGGCGTTATAACGCGAAATAAAGGCGAAATAACGCAAATTGTATTCCGAAACGGCCGTCTAGTGCTGTAAAATTTAAAACTGGTTTAATATGGAATTTAAACCCCTGAGCCGATATCTATGCTGGTGGCTAGTGCCCCGAGGATATCACCAGTCAGTAGGCAATAATTCTGTATTATTGTCAGAAATATACTATAATTGTCTAAATTTCCTGAAAGTTAAGATTTGAAATTTCTCAAAAACTAAGGTATACTCCCTCATGCAAATTATTTCCTTAGCTTAATTTGGTAAAATATATTTGGTCCTATGGGCAAGTTTTCAACATCTTCAAAATAATTTTGGTTTCATAATTTTGGTCCAAGCACTACTGATGAGGAATTGTATTCAGAAACGGCAGTCTAGTGCTGTGAAATTTAAAACTGGTATAATATGGAATACGTATACTACTGGATTCGGGTTTATTAGAGCAACGGGCGGTTGCGTGGCTGTCATAGCATGCGGGTCACTTGTGTTTAAAAGGGCATTTGGGGCGGGAACATCGTCTAACACGGCCAAATTCGAACAAACATCCATTTGGGATAAATTGTCTCGAGTTGGGACGAAAGGAACGATTTCAAAAGGGAAGAATTGTAGGGAAAGAAGCAAAAGTGAACGAAAACTTTCAAGAGATAAACGCAATATTTCTTGATGCATCACGTTTCAAGGAAGTTGTTCGCTAGCCCGTAGAGTACGGAAGATTTGGTCATAATACCTGACGGCAGAAATATATCCAGGTTTTGAATAATTTAGTATGACCATATGCGAGTGATACTTAAGTGGAAAAGTCCAGCCTAGAGGAGCTTTTTGAACAGTGTGAAAAATATATAATGCCAATTACCACTACAGGATGTTTTTGAGTGACCCTGAACTAGATTGCGAAGAGATATAAATAGATGGGTTATGGATGTTTTTATTACTATATCAACATAAACTGTTTCTTAATGATATTGCGACAGAAAAGTAACAAAGTCAACAAATTCATCTCAATTTGTGCCTTTATTTTATCTGTCAGCAAAATCAGTCAGATGATAACCCAGGGAGACTGGAAGTTATTAGAGAAGAGGAGAATGAAGGGATTGTGGAGGCTCCCCTTGTGGCATTCATGAAAGTAAACATTGAAATGTGGATTGCAGCTTGTCACCCACAGTAAATACAGAGTCGAACGTAGTAATTGTAGTTGATGTATTTGCTGTCTCATGTTGTCGGTTGTTCTCAGGTATAGGTATACGCTGGGCCTTTTTCTGTGCGATGACTTGTGTTGTAATGCCAGATATAAGAATATCCGTTTGTGGATCCGATTGGTCGCGGGTTTGGTTGGAATTATTTCAGGTACCAGACGTTTGTTTAGAACGGCGTCGGCTGGTTGAATTTGTTTTAGGCATTGTAGCAACTTTACCAGAAATAAATTACGCTTTAGTACCACAACGATAAGGAGGAAACAAAATAATGGTTAATATGATTACAATATTTGGCTGTACTATGTTGCAATACACGGAATAATCTAAGCTATTAGTACAATAACTCTCTACACTAAGTTGCAGGGCACAGAAATTGCAAGACACAAAAAATATTATCTATTACAACAATAACAGCTTGCACTATGCTGAAGAACACAGAATTGTGTTAGCTATTAATACAATAACTGCCTGCACTAACTTGTAGGACACAAACATATCATATATTCTGCCTTCACTATACTGCCAGACACATAATTATAAATAAGAACAATTTCTGCCTACACTATATTGCAGGATACATAACATAAAATCTGCCTACACGAAATCACAGGACACAAAACAGTGTTAGCTATTAATACAATAACTGCCTGCATTAACTTGTAGGACACAGAAATGTCACGAATTCTGCTAATTTATACATTGGAACTTTGTCACAAATAGTCATTGAATATACAATAAGAAAAGCATGTTTTTATGCTGCTAAGACACTGGACAGTCTAAAAACTGGTAATTTGAATGTGTGATATCCAGGAATTTGTATTGAAAAATCACATTTCAATAAAATTCTAACTTGATTGTGCAAAGCACAACCATTTTTTATTTGAAAACGTTTACTATCATAAATTATATAAATAATAACCATAAATAGATCTATACATAAAATTTGGATTTCTTATTAGTGAGTTGTTATTTATATACATATATTTGAATTATAAATTTAGTGTATTGATTCTGTTTTTAGTCTAACATAATTTAATGAATTATTGTCTAGAAAGCACATGGTGTTGGTTTGGTCACATGGCCTAGTTGAAAGGTCACATATCCCATATATGGAACGGGTTTATTTGAATCAGCTCCTGTTTTTAAATATTTACAGTGTGATTACATTTTAATTACAGATGAAATAAGTATCCAAAGAAAAGGTATAAATATTCACAAAAAAACTGTCAAAACGACAGAAGAACATATTATAAATAGCTAAAATGAACAAATAAAAATTAAAAGTCACACCAAATAAATAAGTAATTCAAAACTAAAAATTCACAGCAGTCGAAAATGAAAAAGTGATAGAAGTGATTATAAGACTAATTTGATTGGTTGTTAGATGCGATGATAAAAATAAGAATGTATAGTTTGTATCATAAAACATGAGGATACTTATGCTTATACCATAGAGTCTCATTGATAATTTCACTCAATAAGATTTATTTTAATATATATTGCACAAAATGTAATTATATCAAGAAATCCGTTATAATAAAGGGTTTTAACTTCAAACACATTTTATTAGGAAATGTTAACAGTTATTATGGATGAATTTGCTCATAAAATAATTAAATATGATACCTTTTAAGTTAATAGGTTTCTTTCCACGTTTTTGTATCTAAATCTTCAAGGATTAATACTCCATTTATGCAGGTAATGTTGTTGCACTTTGTGTAGATAATCCAGTGTATGACTAAATAATTGGAAATGTTACAGGTGTAAGAAACATGGAGGATATAGATCCAGACTGGAAAAGAAACAATACAGGTGTATCACTAGATGACAACAAGGCGAGTGTATCATAAATGTAAAGAGTGTAAAGTAGTAGATTAGGAATGTCAAGCTGTAGAAACACGCAGTCAGAAAAAGAAGAATACAGAATTTAAAGGTATGAAAGTAGTCAGTCCGATAGATGTTGGTATTAGTGTAGATGATAATAAGAAAGCACAACAAGAACATAATACTTTAGCAAAGTATAGAGAGATAACCAAGTCGGGTAAGAGAAAAATCACTGGAAGTAGTAATGTGTCATGATTCATCATATAGAAAGGTTTGTTATATCGTTGTTTTTGGTCACCTAAAGTAGATGGTAATAAAATATTTCACCAACTGATAGTGCCTAAACAGTACAGAGAAGTTGTATTAAAGTTAGCACACGACGATACATGTATCATGGTAGGTCATTTAGGAGTTCGAAAAACTACTGACAGAATATTGTCTAATTTCTATTGGCCAGGTATTCAGTCTCATGTGACACGGTATTGTAGATCTTGCAACATATGCCAGAAGACTTTTTCAAAAGGTAAGATTACTAAAGTTCAATTAGGTCGTGTTGCATTGATTTAGTTGGTCCCATATATCCAGCAACAGAGCGAGGAAACAGGTATATATTAGCGTAAGTCGATTACAGTTCAAGATATTCAGAGGCAGTTGCATTAAAGGGGATAGAAACTGAAGAAGTAGCTGAAGCTTTGATCGAAATGTTCACTAGGATTAGTATACCAAAAGAGATATTGTCAGATATGGGTACTCAGTTTAAATCAAACATTATGAAGGCAGTTGGTAGATTATTGTCCATTAATCAACTCACAATAACACCATATCACCCAACATGTAATGGTTTGGTAGAAAAGTTCAATGGAACACTAAAACACATGTTACGGAAGATGAGTACTGAACGACCAAAAGACTGGGATAGATACACACCATCATTTTTATTTCGAATAGAGAGGTGCCGCAGAAAAGTCGTGGATTTTCTCCATTCGAGTTAGTATATGGACGGACAGTCCGAGGACCAATGACAATATTACGTAAATTGTGGACTAATGAGGATAGTGAACAAGATGTTAAAAGTACTTATCAATATGTGTTAGATCTGAAGGACAAATTGACAGATACATAGGAACAAGCTAAGAGAGAATTGGTTAAATCAAGTGCACGGTACAAGAAGTATTTTGATTATAGAACAAAGAGGTAGTCATTTAAGATTGGTGACAAAGTTTTGCTGTTACTACCAACAGACAAGAATAAACTACTCATGCAATGGAAAGGGTCGTATACTGTGATAGGTAGAGTGGGTGTAGCAGATTATCGTATGGTAAAATTAGAACTTTCCATGCTAATCTTCTTAAAAAGTATATAGTCAGAAATTAAACAGTGTCAACAGTTCCAGATGTAGTCAGTTGTGTCATTATAACAATGATCCATTGATAAACATAGTTCCTACTTAAACTACAGAGACAGTAAATGATGTTAAAGTTAATGATGGTTTGTCAACAGAACAGAAGCACAAGGTAGAAAGTTGTTAAACGAGTTCAGTGATGTATTGTCAGATTTGCCAGGTAGAACTGATGTGGTACAACACGAAATTAATTTGACAACAAAGGATCCTATCAGAAATAAAACATATCAAGTTCCTTACGCAATGAGAGATGTAGTCAGAAATGAGATCAAGCAGATGTAACAAATGAACCACCCAGTCGTCATATGCAAGTTTATAGTAATAGTGAAGAAACCAGATGGATCCAATCGTCTATGCCTAGACTTCAGAAATTTAAACAAAGTTACAGTTTTTGATGCGGAACCTATGCCAGATCCGCAAGATATTTTGCAAAGATTGGTCAAAGTTGCTATTTTACAAAAATAAATCTATGTAAAGGCTATTGGCAAATTCCAATGCGTGAACAGGAGCGTGAACAGGACAAAGACTAACACCGTTTGTTACACCCGATGGTTTATATTATTTCAAGGTAATGGCAGTTGGTATGATAAATTCTGCAGCTACTTTCAATCGTATGATGAGACTAACTTTAAGAGATATGGTTCATACGGACAGCTTTGTTGATGACATTTTGGTACTCACAAGTAGTTGGGAAGGACATCTTGTGGATATTAAGGAGTTGTTAAGGAGACTTAGATGCATGAATTTAACAGCAAAACCATCAAAATGTAAAGTTGGATATCAGAATTTAGATTTCTTAGGACACACTGTAGGAGGTGGTTTCATCAGACCAAATGAGGAGAAACTAAAGGCGATAAGTGATACACCATGTCCTGAAACAAAGAAACAAATAAGGTCATTTCTAGGATTTATTGGATTTTATAGGAAGTGTATACCAAATATTGCTGCTGTGGCTGCACCTTTAACAGATCTAACCAAGAAAGGAGTTCCAAATAGGTTTTGAGTGGAGTACAGAGCACGAAAATGCTTTCCAGAATCTCAAAAAGATGTTGATGTATTCACCAATTTTGAGGTTAGTGGATTTTAATAAACAGTTGGTATTACGAACAGATGGTTCGGAGTATGGTTTGGGTGGTGTTTTACTACAAGATCATGATGGTAATTTATATCCAGTTGCTAATTCTAGCCGCAAGTTAAGTGTTGCAGAACGGGTATATTCAGTCATTGAGGATGAATGTTTAGCCATTATTTGGGCACTTCAGAAGTTTCATTGAAACTTCATTTACAGTCTTATAACTTCAGAAATGAGGCTATTAAAGGATCAGATAATGTAGGAGCAGATTTCCTAAGTCGACATGTTCAGTAGGTTTGTATTATAGTACATGTATTATAGTTACATAATCTTTTTTGCAATAGCTAATTGCATTTGTGTGTTACAGTTAAGGTTAGTATTATAAGTACATGACAAAATATTCAAATTTTCAATTTTGGACTTAAGGAGGAGGTTTTGTCACACTTTGAGTTTTTTTTGTATTTAATCTGGGTACACGTAGGTTAGGGTAGTGGTGAAACAGGTGTAGATCTACTGCCAGCTGGTCATTGTTGTGCAAGACTTTATGCAAATTAATTACCTTATATGGTCAATTTTTACCTGTCCATGCTGTGGGGTGAGAGTTGGTAGCAGACCATGGCTGAGAAGGTCCTGTGTGGATGGTCAAGAGAGAATGGTCTGATATTTAAATTAAATATTTTGCCTGTGTGGCTCTAAAGTAATAGATATTTAAACCTGTGTGGTTAAAGCATTTAAACCTGTGTGGTTAAGACTTTTAAACCTGTGTGGTTAAGACTTTTAAACCTGTGTGGTTAAAACAATTACACCTGTGTGGTGATAGCATTTTGTACCTGTGTGTTTCAGCCATTTTATACCTGTGTGGTACATATATGGTAGTTTGTGGAGAAATTTGGGGTGGAGAGTTGCATTGATTGACAGCAGTAAGTTTTATTATTATTATTTTTTTATTCTTATTATTATTAATTTGATGGTATTTTTGTATTTATTTTTTTAAAAATAGAATGGATATTAGGGGGTAAATTACCAGTAATTATAATGAACAGGTGAAAATTAAAGGTTATTATTATTTAACAATTTTATTATTATAACCATAATAATTATCAAAGTCAAAACCTTGAGTTAACTGCTTGTAATTGAGGTTTCCACATGTACTTCAAGTGCTGGCATGAGTTCATGCAAATTCATATTTATTACACAATTTTTAGTTGTTCAATGCATTTTCCAAATTTTGTAATATTCATTACAAAGTCCCTGTATTATTTGTGTAATTGTAGATGACCAGCTAGGGATCGTACAGGATTTTGAAATATGTATTAAGAAGTGTCAATGTATGAACATTATGTGAAATTTTATTGAACATGTGCTAGTTATATATCAAGAAAAGCCAGAGGGTATTTAAAAGTATTTGCTGAAGGTTCCAGTGTTTATATGGATACGTTTGGTTTGTGTGTTTGTGCCGTAATGATGTTTATACTTATACCGTTGTGATTATAAGTCTACTGTGGACTGTTTGTGTCATGTGTTGAACAGTTTCGAACAGTATAAACAATTCAATTGTAATGGATGACATGGTCAGACATGTGATGTGTACATGTTTATATGGACTGTGTTTTGACATTTGAACATTTTGGTGTATAGTACTGTACTAGAGCAGTTATTGTGGGTTATATATTTTCTTTTTATGTATTTTTTTTATCTATATATATATATATATATATATATATATATTCTTTTATTTGTTTTTCTTAATATTTTTTTGTTATTATTTGTTTTGTTACATTATCAATTGTATTATGTAATTAGTTTACATAATTTGAATTGCACAAGTCATTTATCCAAACCCACCCACACACACAACTCTAGTTGTGGCAAACGCGAATTGAAAGGCGTTATAACGCGACATAAAGGCAAAATAACGCAAATTGTATTCCGAAACGGCCGTCTAGTTCTGTAAAATTTAAAACTGGTTTAATATGGAATTTACACCCCTGAGCCGATATCTCTGCTTGTGGCTGGTGCCCCGAGGATATCACCAAATCAGTAGGCAATAATTTTGTATTATTGTCAGAAATATTCTATAATTGTCTAAATTTCCTGAAAGTTAAGATTTGAAATTTCTCAAAAACTAAGGTATACTCCCTCATGCAAATAATTTCCTTAGCTTAATTTGGTAAAATATATTTTGGTCCTATGGGCAAGTTTTCAGCATCTTTAAAATAATTTTGGTTTCATAATTTTGGTCCAAGCACTCCTGATGAGGAATTGTATTCAGAAACGACAGTCTAGTGCTGTAAAATTTAAAACTGGTATAATATGGAATACGTATACTACTGGATTCGGGTTTATTAGAGCAACGGGCGGTTGCGTGGCTGTCATAGCATGCGGGTCACTTGTGTTTAAAAGGGCATTTGGGGCGGGAACATCGTCTAACACGGCCGAATTCGAACAAACATCCATTTGGGATAAATTGTCTCGAGTTGGGACGAAAGGAACGAATTCAAAAGGGAAGGATTGTAGGGAAAGAAGCAAAAGTGAACGAAAATTTTCAAGAGATAAACGCAATGTTTCTTGATGCATCACGTTTCAAGGAAGTTGTTCCCTAGCCCGTAGAGTACGGAAGATTTGGTCATAATACCTGACGGCAGAAATACATCCAGGTTTTGAATAATTTAGTATGACCATATGCGAGTGATACTTAAGTGGAAAAGTCCAGCCTAGAGGAGCTTTTTGAACAGTGTGAAAAATATATAATGCCAATTACCACTACAGGATGTTTTTGAGTGACCCTGAACTAGATTGCGAAGAGATATAAATAGATGGGTTATGGATGTTTTTATTACTATATCAACATAAACTGTTTCTTAATGATATTGCGACAGAAAAGTAACAAAGTCAACAAATTCATCTCAATTTGTGCCTTTATTTTATCTGACAGCAAAATCAGTCAGATGATAACCCAGGGGAGACTGGAAGTTATTAGAGAAGAGGAGAATGAAGGGATTGCGGAGGCTCCCCTTGTGGCATTCATGAAAGTAAACATTGAAATGTGGATTGCAGCTTATCACCCACAGTAAATACAGAGTCGAACGTAGTAATTGTAGTTGATGTATTTGCTGTCTCATGTTGTAGGCTGTTCTCAGGTATAGGTATACCCTGGGCCTTTTTCTGTGCGATGACTTGTGTTGTAATGCCAGATATAAGAATATCCGTTTGTGGATCTGATTGGTCGCGGGTTTGGTTGGAATTATTTCAGGTACCATACGTTTGTTTAGAACGGCGTCGGCTGGTTGAATTTGTTTTAGGCATTGTAGCAACTTTACAAGAAATAAGTTACGCTTAAGTACCACAACGATAAGGAGGAAACAAAATAATGGTAAATATGATTACAATATTTGGCTGTACTATGTTGCAATACACGGAATAATCTTAGCTATTAATACAATAACTCTCTGCACTAAGTTGCAGGGCACAGAAATTGCAAGACACAAAAAATATTATCTATTACAACAATAACAGCTTGCACTATGGTGAAGAACACAGAATTGTGTTAGCTATTAATACAATAACTGCCTGCACTAACTTGTAGGACACAAACATATCATATATTCTGCCTGCACTATACTGCCAGACACATAATTATAAATAAGAACAATTTCTGCCTACACTATATTGCAGGATACATAACATAAAATCTGCCTACACGAAATCACAGGACACAAAACAGTGTTAGCTATTAATACAATAACTGCCTGCATTAACTTGTAGGACACAGAAATGTCACGAATTCTGCTAATTTATACAGTGGAACTTTGACACAAATAGTCATTGAATATACAATAAGAAAAGCATGTTTTTATGCTGCTAAGACACTGGACAGTCTAAAATCAGGTAATTTGAATGTGTGATATCCAGGAATTTGTATTGAAAAATCACATTTCAATAAAATTCTAACTTGATTGTGCAAAGCACAACCTATTTTTTATTTTGCTGCAAGGATGAAAACGTTTACTATCATAAATTATATAAATAATAACCATAAATAGATCTATACATAAAATTTGGATTTCTTATTAGTGAGTTGTTTTATATACATATTTGAAATATAAATTTAGTGTATTGATTCTGTTTTTAGTCTAACATAATTTAATGATTATTGTCTAGAAAGCACATGGTGTTGGTTTGGTCACATGGCCTAGTTGAAAGGTCACATATCCCATATATGGAACGGGTTTATTTGAATCAGCTCCTGTTTTTAAATATTTACAGTGTGATTACATTTTAATTACAGATGAAATAAGTATCCAAAGAAAAGGTATAAATATTCACAAAAAAACTGTCAAAACGACAGAAGAAAATATTATAAAACAGCTAAAATGAACAAATAAAAATTAAAAGTCACACCAAATAAATAAGTAATTCAAAAACTAAAAATTCACAGCAGTCGAAAATGAAAAAGTGATAGAAGTGATTATAAGACTAATTTGATTGGTTGTTAGATGCGACGATAAAAAAAGAATGTATAGTCTGTATCATAAAACATAAGGATACTTATGCTTATACCATAAAAAGTCTCATTGAAAATTTCACTCAATAAGATTTATTTTAATATATATTGCTCAAAATGTAATTATTCCAAGAAATTCCGTTATAATAAAGTGTTTTAACTTCAAACACATTTTATTAGGGAAATGTTAACAGTTATTATGGATGAATTTGCTCATAAAATTATTAAATATGATACCTTTTAAGTTAATAGGTTTCTTTCCACGTTTTTGTATCTAAATCTTCAAGGATTAATACTCCATTTATGCAGGTAATGTTGTTGCACTTTGTGTAGATAATCCAGTGTATGACTAAATAATTGGAAATGTTACAGGTGTTAGAAATATGGAGGATATAGATCCAGACTGGAAAATAAACAATACAGGTGTATCACTAGATGACAACAAGGCGTGTGTATCATAAATGTAAAGAGTGTAAAGTAGTAGATTAGGAATGTCAAGCTGTAGAAACACGCAGTCAGAAAAAATAAGAATACAGAATTTAAAGGTATGAAAGTAGTCAGTCCGATAGATGTTGGTATTAGTGTAGATGATAATAAGAAAGCACAACAAGAACATGATACTTTAGCAAAGTATAGAGAGATAACCAAGTCGGGTAAGAGAAAAATCACTGGAAGTAGTAATGTGTCATGATTCATCATATAGAAAGATTTGTTATATCGTTGTTTTTGGTCACCTAAAGTAGATGATAATAAAATATTTCACCAATTGATAGTGCCTAAACAGTACAGAGAAGTTGTATTAAAGTTAGCACACGACGATACATGTATCATGGTAGGTCATTTAGGAGTACGAAAAACTACTGACAGAATATTGTCTAATTTCTATTGGCCAGGTATTCAGTCTCATGTGACACGGCATTGTAGATCTTGCGACATATGCCAGAAGACTTTTTCAAAAGGTAAGATTACTAAAGTTCAATTAGGTCGTGTTGCAGTTGATTTAGTTGGTCCCATATATCCAGCAACTGAGAGAGGGAACAGGTATATATTAGCGTTAGTCGATTACAGTACAAGATATCCAGAGGCAGTTGCATTAAAGGGGATAGAAACTGAAGAAGTAGCTGAAGCTTTGATCGAAATGTTCACTAGGATTAGTATACCAAAAGAGATATTGTCAGATATGGGTACTCAGTTTAAATCAAACATTATGAAGGCAGTTGGTAGATTATTGTCCATTAATCAACTCACAATAACACCATATCACCAAGCATGTAATGGTTTGGTAGAAAAGTTCAATGGAACACTAAAACACATGTTACGGAAGATGAGTACTGAACGATCAAAAGACTGGGATAGATACACACCATCATTATTATTTCGAATAGAGAGGTGCCGCAGGAAAGTCGAGGATTTTCTCCATTCGAGTTAGTATATGGACGGACAGTCCGAGGACCAATGACAATATTACGTAAATTGTGGACTAATGAGGATAGTGAACAAGATGTTAAAAGTACTTATCAATATGTGTTAGATCTGAAGGACAAATTGACAGATACATAGGAACAAGCTAAGAGAGAATTGGTTAAATCAAGTGCACGGTACAAGAAGTATTTTGATTATAGAACAAAGAGGAAGTCATTTAAGATTGGTGACAAAGTTTTGCTGTTACTACTAACAGACAATAGAGTGGGTGTAGCAGATTATCGTATTGAGAAAGATGGTAAAATTAGAACTTTCCATGCTAATCTTCTTAAAAAGTATATAGTCAGAAATTAAACAGTGTCAACAGTTCCAGATGTAGTCAGTTGTGTCATTATTAACAATGATCCATTGATAAACATAGTTCTACTTAAAACTACAGAGACAGTAAATGATGTTAAAGTTAATGATGGTTTGTCAACAGAACAGAAGCACAAGGTCAGAAAGTTGTTAAACGAGTTCAGTGATGTATTGTCAGATTTGCCAGGTAGAACTGATGTGGTACAACACGAAATTAATTTGACAACAAAGGATCCTATCAGAAATAAAACATATCAAGTTCCTTACGCAATGAGAGATGTAGTCAGAAATGAGATCAAGCAGATGTTACAAATGAACCATCCAAGTCGTCATATGCATGTTTTATAGTAATAGTGAAGAAATCAGATGGATCCAATCGTCTATGCCTAGACTTCAGAAATTTAAACAAAGTTACAGTTTTTGATGCGGAACCTATGCCAGATCCGCAAGATATTTTTGCAAAGATTGGTCAAAGTTGCTATTTTACAAAATAAATCTATGTAAAGGCTATTGGCAAATTCCAATGCGTGAACAGGACAAAGACTAACACCGTTTGTTACACCGATGGTTTATATTATTTCAAGGTAATGGCAGTTGGTATGATAAATTCTGCAGCTACTTTCAATCGTATGATGAGACTTTAAGAGATATGGTTCATACGGACAGCTTTGTTGATGACATTTTGGTACACACAAGTAGTTGGGAAGGACATCTTGTGGATATTAAGGAGTTGTTAAGGAGACTTAGATGCATGAATTTAACAGCAAAACCATCAAAATGTAAAGTTGGATATCAGAATTTAGATTTCTTAGGACACACTGTAGGAGGTGGTTTCATCAGACCAAATGAGGAGAAACTAAAGGCGATAAGTGATACACCATGTCCTGAAACAAAGAAACAAATAAGGTCATTTCTAGGATTTATTGGATCTTTTAGGAAGTTTATACCAAATATTGCTGCTGTGGCTGCACCTTTAACAGATCTAACCACGAAAGGAGTTCCAAATAGGTTTGAGTGGAGTACAGAGCATGAAAATGCTTTCCAGAATCTCAAAAAGATGTTGATGTATTCACCAATTTTGAGGTTAGTGGATTTTAATAAACAGTTGGTATTACGGACAGATGGTTCGGAGTATGGTTTGGGTGGTGTTTTACTGCAAGATCATGATGGTAATTTATATCCAGTTGCTAATTCTAGCCGCAAGTTAAGTGTTGCAGAACGGGTATATTCAGTCATTGAGGATGAATGTTTAGCCATTATTTGGGCACTTCAGAAGTTTCATTGAAACTTCATTTACAGTCTTATAACTTCAGAAATGAGGCTATGTAATATAGTACATGTATTATAGTTACATAATCTTTTTTGCAATAGCTAATTGCATTTGTGTTGTTACAGTTAAGGTTAGTATTATAAGTACATGACAAAATATTTAAATTTTCAATTTTGAACTTAAGGAGGAGGTTTTGTCACACTTTGAGTTGTTTTTGTATTTAATCTGGGTACACGTAGGTTAGGGTAGTGGTGAAACAGGTGTAGATCTACTGCCAGCTGGTCATTGTTGTGCAAGACTTTATGCAAATTAATTACCTTATATGGTCAATTTTTACCTGTCCATGCTGTGGGGTGAGAGTTGGTAGCAGACCATGGCTGAGAAGGTCCTGTGTGGATTGTCAAGAGAGAATGGTCTGATATTTGAATTAAATATTTTTCCTGTGTGGCTCTAAAGTAATAGATATTTAAACCTGTGTGGTTAAAGCATTTAAACCCGTGTGGTTAAGACTTTTAAACCTGTGTGGTTAAGACTTTTAAACCTGTGTGGTTAAAACAATTACACCTGTGTGGTGATAGCATTTTGTACCTGTGTGTTCAGCCATTTTATACCTGTGTGGTACATATGTGGTAGTTTGTGGAGAAATTTGGGGTGGAGAGTTGCATTGATTGACAGCAGTAAGTTTTATTATTATTATTTTTTTATTCTTATTTTTATTAATTTGATGGTATTTTTGTATTTATTATTTTAAAAAAAGAATGGATATTAAGGGGTAAATTACCAGTAATTATAATGAACAGGTGAAAATTAAAGATTATTATTATTTAACAATTTTATTATTATAACCATAATAATTATTCAAAGTCAAAACCTTGAGTTAACTGCTTGTAATTGAGGTTTCCACATGTACTTCAAGTGCTGGCATGAGTTCATGCAAATTCATATTATTACACAATTTTTAGTTGTTCAATAGCATTTTCCAAATTTTGTAATATTCATTACAAAGTCCCTGTATTATTTGTGTAATTGTAGATGACCAGCTAGGGATCGTACAGGATTTTGAAATATGTATTAAGAAGTGTCAATGTATGAACATTATGTGAAATTTTATTGAACATGTGCTAGTTATATACCAAGAAAAGCCAGAGGGTATTTAAAAGTATATTCTGAAGGTTCCAGTGTTTATATGGATACGTTTGGTTTGTGTGTTTGTGCCGTAATGATGTTTATACCTATACCGTTGTGATTATAAGTCTACGGTGGATTGGACCGTATGTGCCATGTGTTGAACAGTTTCGAACAGTATAAACAATTCAATTGTAATGGATGACATGGTCAGACATGTGATGTGTACATGTTTATATGGACTGTGTTTTGACATTTGAACATTTTGGTGTATAGTACTGTACTAGAGCAGTTATTGTGGGTTATATATTTTCTTTTTATGTATTTTTTTATCTATATATATAAATATATGTTTTTTATTTGTTTTTTTTTTAAAATTTTTTGTTATTATTTGTTTTGTTACATTATCAATTGTATTATGTAATTAGTTTACATAATTTGAATTGCACAAGTCATTTATCCAAACCCACCCACACACAACTCTAGTTGTGGCAAACGCGAATTGAAAGGCGTTATAACGCGAAATAAAGGCGAAATAACGCAAATTGTATTCTGAAACGGCCGTGTAGTGCTGTAAAATTTAAAACTGGTTTAATATGGAATTTAAACCCCTGAGCCGATATCTCTGCTGGTGGCTGGTGCCCCGAGGATATCACCAAATCAGTAGGCAATAATTTTGTATTATTGTCAGAAATATACTATAATTGTCTAAATTTCCTGAAAGTTAAGATTTGAAATTTCTCAAAAACTAAGGTATACTCCCTCATGCAAAGTATTTCCTTAGCTTAATTTGGTAAAATATATTTTGGTCCTATGGGCAAGTTTTCAACATCTTCAAAATAATTTTGGTTTTATAATTTTGGTCCAAGCACTACTGATGAGGAATTGTATTCAGAAACGGCAGTCTAGTGCTGTGAAATTTAAAACTGGTATAATATGGAATACGTATACTACTGGATTCGGGTTTTTTAGAGCAACGGGCGGTTGCGTGGCTGTCATAGCATGCGGGTCACTTGTGTTTAAAAGGGCATTTGGGGCGGGAACATCGTCTAACACGGCCAAATTCGAACAAACATCCATTTGGGATAAATTGTCTCGAGTTGGGACGAAAGGAACGATTTCAAAAGGGAAGGATTGTAGGGAAAGAAGCAAAAGTGAACGAAAACTTTCAAGAGATAAACGCAATATTTCTTGATGCATCACGTTTCAAGGAAGTTGTTCGCTAGCCCGTAGAGTACGGAAGATTTGGTCATAATACCTGACGGCAGAAATATATCCAGGTTTTGAATAATTTAGTATGACCATATGCGAGTGATACTTAAGTGGAAAAGTCCAGCCTAGAGGAGCTTTTTGAACAGTGTGAAAAATATATAATGCCAATTACCACTACAGGATGTTTTTGAGTGACCCTGAACTAGATTGCGAAGAGATATAAATAGATGGGTTATGGATGTTTTTATTACTATATCAACATAAACTGTTTCTTAATGATATTGCGACAGAAAAGTAACAAAGTCAACAAATTCATCTCAATTTGTGCCTTTATTTTATCTGTCAGCAAAATCAGTCAGATGGTAACCCAGGAGAGACTGGAAGTTATTAGAGAAGAGGAGAATGAAGGGATTGTGGAGGCTCCCCTTGTGGCATTCATGAAAGTAAACATTGAAATGTGGATTGCAGCTTGTCACCCACAGTAAATACAGAGTCGAACGTAGTAATTGTAGTTGATGTATTTGCTGTCTCATGTTGTAGGCTGTTCTCAGGTATAGGTATACCCTGGGCCTTTTTCTGTGCGATGACTTGTGTTGTAATGCTAGATATAAGAATATCCGTTTGTGGATCCGATTGGTCGCGGGTTTGGTTGGAATTATTTCAGGTACCAGACGTTTGTTTAGAACGGCGTCGGCTGGTTGAATTTGTTTAGGCATTGTAGCAACTTTACAAGAAATAAATTACGCTTAAGTACCACAACGATAAGGAGGAAACAAAATAATGGTAAATATGATTACAATATTTGGCTGTACTATGTTGCAATACACGGAATAATCTTAGCTATTAGTACAATAACTCTCTGCACTAAGTTGCAGGGCACAGAAATTGCAAGACACAAAAAATATTATCTATTACAACAATAACAGCTTGCACTATGGTGAAGAGCACAGAATTGTGTTAGCTATTAAAACAATAACTGCCTGCACTAACTTGTAGGACACAAACATATCATATATTCTGCCTGCACTATACTGCCAGACACATAATTATAAATAAGAACAATTTCTGCCTACACTATATTGCAGGATACATAACATAAAATCTGCCTACACGAAATCACAGGACACAAAACAGTGTTAGCTATTAATACAATAACTGCCTGCATTAACTTGTAGGACACAGAAATGTCACGAATTCTGCTAATTTATACAGTGGAACTTTGTCACAAATAGTCATTGAATATACAATAAGAAAAGCATGTTTTTATGCTGCTAAGACACTGGACAGTCTAAAAACAGGTAATTTGAATGTGTGATATCCAGGATTTTGTATTGAAAAATCACATTTCAATAAAATTCTAACTTGATTGTGCAAAGCACAACCCATTTTTTATTTCGCTGCAAGGATGAAAACGTTTACTATCATAAATTATATAAATAATAACCATAAATAGATATATACATAAAATTTGGATTTCTTATTAGTGAGTTGTTATTTATATACATATATTTGAATTATAAATTTAGTGTATTGATTCTGTTTTTAGTCAAACATAATTTAATGAGTTATTGTCTAGAAAGCACATGGTGTTGGTTTGGTCACATGGCCTAGTTGAAAGGTCACATATCCCATATATGGAACGGGTTTATTTGAATCAGCTCCTGTTTTTAAATATTTACAGTGTGATTACATTTTATTTACAGATGAAATAAGTATCCAAAGAAAAGGTATAAATATTCACAAAAAACTGTCAAAACGACAGAAGAAAATATTATAAAACAGCTAAAATGAACTAATAAAAATTAAAAGTCACACCAAATAAATAAGTAATTCAAAAACTAAAAATCACAGCAGTCGAAAATGAAAAAGTGATAGAAGTGATTATAAGACTAATTTGATTGGTTGTTAGATGCGACGATAAAAATAAGAATGTATAGTCTGTATCATAAAACATAAGGATACTTATGCTTATACCATAAAGAGTCTCATTGAAAATTTCACTCAATAAGATTTATTTTAATATATATTGCACAAAATGTAATTATCCCAAGAAATTCCGTTATAATAAAGGGTTTTAACTTCAAACACATTTTATTAGGGAAATGTTAACAGTTATTATGGATGAATTTGCTCATAAAATTATTAAATATGATACCTTTTAAGTTAATAGGTTTCTTTCCACGTTTTTGTATCTAAATCTTCAAGGATTAATACTCCATTTATGCAGGTAATGTTGTTGCACTTTGTGTAGATAATCCAGTGTATGACTAAATAATTGGAAATGTTACAGGTGTTAGAAATATGCAGGATATAGATCCAGACTGGAAAAGAAACAATACAGGTGTATCACTAGATGACAACAAGGCGACTGTATCATAAATGTAAAGAGTGTAAAGTAGTAGATTAGGAATGTCAAGCTGTAGAAACACGCAGTCAGAAAAAGAAGAATACAGAATTTAAAGGTATGAAAGTAGTCAGTCCGATAGATGTTGGTATTAGTGTAGATGATAATAAGAAAGCACAACAAGAACATGATACTTTAGCAAAGTATAGAGAGATAACCAAGTCGGGTAAGAGAAAAATCACTGGAAGTAGTAATGTGTCATGATTCATCATATAGAAAGGTTTGTTATATCGTTGTTTTGGTCACCTAAAGTAGATGATAATAAAATATTTCACCAATTGATAGTGCCTAAACAGTACAGAGAAAGTGTATTAAAGTTAGCACACGACGATACATGTATCATGGTAGGTCATTTAGGAGTACGAAAAACTACTGACAGAATATTGTCTAATTTCTATTGGCCAGGTATTCAGTCTGACACGGTATTGTAGATCTTGCGACATATGCCAGAAGACTTTTTCAAAAGGTAAGATTACTAAAGTTCAATTAGGTCGTGTTGCAGTTGATTTAGTTGGTCCCATATATCCAGCAACAGAGCGAGGGAACAGGTATATATTAGCGTTAGTCGATTACAGTACAAGATATTCAGAGGCAGTTGCATTAAAGGGGATAGAAACTGAAGAAGTAGCTGAAGCTTTGATCGAAATGTTCACTAGGATTAGTATACCAAAAGAGATATTGTCAGATATGGGTTCTCAGTTTAAATCAAACATTATGAAGGCAGTTGGTAGATTATTGTCCATTAATCAACTCACAATAACACCATATCACCCAGCATGTAATGGTTTGGTAGAAAAGTTCAATGGGACACTAAAACACATGTTACGGAAGATGAGTACTGAACGACCAAAAGACTGGGATAGATACACACCATCATTATTATTTCGAATAGAGAGGTGCCGCAGGAAAGTCGTGGATTTTCTCCATTCGAGTTAGTATCTGGACGGACAGTCCGAGGACCAATGACAATATTACGTAAATTGTGGACTAATGAGGATAGTGAACAAGATGTTAAAAGTACTTATCAATATGTGTTAGATCTGAAGGACAAATTGACAGATACATAGGAACAAGCTAAGAGAGAATTGGTTAAATCAAGTGCACGGTACAAGAAGTATTTTGATTATAGAACAAAGAGGAAGTCATTTAAGATTGGTGACAAAGTTTTGCTGTTACTACTAACAGACAAGAATAAACTACTCATGCAATGGAAAGGGTCGTATACTGTGATAGGTAGAGTGGGTGTAGCAGATTATCGTATTGACAAAGATGGTAAAATTAGAACTTTCCATGCTAATCTTCTTAAAAAGTATATAGTCAGAAATTAAACAGTGTCAACAGTTCCAGATGTAGTCAGTTGTGTCATTATTAACAATGATCCATTGATAAACATAGTTCCACTTAAAACTACAGAGACAGTAAATGATGTTAAAGTTAATGATGGTTTGTCAACAGAACAGAAGCACAAGGTCAGAAAGTTGTTAAACGAGTTCAGTGATGTATTGTCAGATTTGCCAGGTAGAACTGATGTGGTACAACACGAAATTAATTTGACAACAAAGGATCCTATCAGAAATAAAACATATCAAGTTCCTTACGCAATGAGAGATGTAGTCAGAAATGAGATCAAGCAGATGTTACAAATGAACCATCCAAGTCGTCATATGCAAGTTTTATAGTAATAGTGAAGAAACCAGATGGATCCAATCGTCTATGCCTAGACTTCAGAAATTTAACCAAAGTTACAGTTTTTGATGCGGAACCTATGCCAGATCCGCAAGATATTTTTGCAAAGATTGGTCAAAGTTGCTATTTTACAAAAATAAATCTATGTAAAGGCTATTGGCAAATTCCAATGCGTGAACAGGACAAAGACTAACACCGTTTGTTACACCCGATGGTTTATATTATTTCAAGGTAATGGCAGTTGGTATGATAAATTCTGCAGCTACTTTCAATCGTATGATGAGACTTTAAGAGATATGGTTCATACGGACAGCTTTGTTGATGACATTTTGGTACACACAAGTAGTTGGGAAGGACATCTTGTGGATATTAAGGAGTTGTTAAGGAGACTTAGATGCATGAATTTAACAGCAAAACCATCAAAATGTAAAGTTGGATATCAGAATTTAGATTTCTTAGGACACACTGTAGGAGGTGGTTTCATCAGACCAAATGAGGAGAAACTAAAGGCGATAAGTGATACACCATGTCCTGAAACAAAGAAACAAATAAGGTCATTTCTAGGATTTATTGGATCTTTTAGGAAGTTTATACCAAATATTGCTGCTGTGGCTGCACCTTTAACAGATCTAACCACGAAAGGAGTTCCAAATAGGTTTGAGTGGAGTACAGAGCATGAAAATGCTTTCCAGAATCTCAAAAAGATGTTGATGTATTCACCAATTTTGAGGTTAGTGGATTTTAATAAACAGTTGGTATTACGGACAGATGGTTCGGAGTATGGTTTGGGTGGTGTTTTACTGCAAGATCATGATGGTAATTTATATCCAGTTGCTAATTCTAGCCGCAAGTTAAGTGTTGCAGAACGGGTATATTCAGTCATTGAGGATGAATGTTTAGCCATTATTTGGGCACTTCAGAAGTTTCATTGAAACTTCATTTACAGTCTTATAACTTCAGAAATGAGGCTATTAAAGGATCAGATAATGTAGGAGCAGATTTCCTAAGTCGACATGTTCAGTAGGTTTGTATTATAGTACATGTAATATAGTTACATAATCTTTTTTGCAATAGCTAATTGCATTTGTGTTGTTACAGTTAAGGTTAGTATTATAAGTACATGACAAAATATTTAAATTTTCAATTTTGAACTTAAGGAGGAGGTTTTGTCACACTTTGAGTTGTTTTTGTATTTAATCTGCGTACACGTAGGTTAGGGTAGTGGTGAAACAGGTGTAGATCTACTGCCAGCTGGTCATTGTTGTGCAATACTTTATGCAAATTAATTACCTTATATGGTCAATTTTTACCTGTCCATGCTGTGGGGTGAGAGTTGGTAGCAGACCATGGCTGAGAAGGTCCTGTGTGGATGGTCAAGAGAGAATGGTATGATATTAGAATTAAATATTTTTCCTGTGTGGCTCTAAAGTAATAGATATTTAAACCTGTGTGGTTAAAGCATTTAAACCTGTGTGGTTAAGACTTTTAAACCTGTGTGGTTAAGACTTTTAAACCTGTGTGGTTAAAACAATTACACCTGTGTGGTGATAGCATTTTGTACCTGTGTGTTTCAGCCATTTTATACCTGTGTGGTTCATATGTGGTAGTTTGTGGAGAAATTTGGGGTGGAGAGTTGCATTGATTGACAGCAGTAAGTTTTATTATTTTTTTGTTATTATTATTATTAATTTGATTGTATTTTTGTATTTATTATTTTAAAAAAAGAATGGATATTAAGGGGTAAATTAACAGTACTTATAATGAACAGGTGAAAATTAAAGGTTATTATTATTTAACAATTTTATTATTATAACCATAATAATTATTCAAAGTCAAAACCTTGAGTTAACTGCTTGTAAGTGAGGTTTCCACATGTACTTCAAGTGCTGGCATGAGTTCATGCAAATTCATATTTATTACACAATTTTTAGTTGTTCAATAGCATTTTCCAAATTTTGTAATATTCATTACAAAGTCTCTGTATTATTTGTGTAATTGTAAATGACCAGCTAGGATTTTGAAATATGTATTAAGAAGTGTCAATGTATGAACATTTTGTGTAAATTTATTGAACATGTGCTAGTTATATACCAAGAAAAGCCAGAGGGTATTTAAAAGTATTTTCTGAAGGTTCCAGTGTTTATATGGATACGTTCGGTTTGTGTGTTTGTGCCGTAATGATGTTTAAACCTATACCGTTGTGATTATAAGTCTACGGTGGACTGTTTGTGCCATGTGTTGGACAGTGTTGAACAGTATAAACAATTCAATTGTAATGGATGACATGGTCAGACATGTGATGTGTACATGTTTATATGGACTGTGTTTTGACATTTGAACATTTTGGTGTATAATACTGTACTAGAGCAGTTATTGTGGGTTATATATTTTCTTTTATGTATTTTTTTATCTATATATATATTCTTTTATTTGTTTTTCTTAATAAATCTTTGTTATTTAAATCAATTGAATTATGTAATTTGTTTACATAATTTGAATTGCACAAGTCATTTATCCAAACCCACACACACACACACACACACACACACACACACACACACACAACTCTACTTGTGACAAACGCGAATTGAAAGGCGTTATAACGCGAAATAAAGGCGAAATAACGCGAATTGAAGGGCGTTATAACGCGAATTAAAAGGCGTTATAACGCGAAATAAAGGCGTTATAATGCGCAAAAAGACATTATTACGCCCTTAGACAGGCGTGATAACGTGAATTGAAAGGCGTTATAACGCGAAATAAAGGCGTAATAACGCGAATTGAAAGGCGTAATAATGCAAAATAAAAGCGTAATAACGCTAAAGATGCCTACCATAATTATATGGAGGTTAAATCTCTATCCCCCCTCCTTAACATGAATATTAAAAGTGTGTGTGTGTGTGTTTTTTGCATAACTGTATGTTATGCAAGAAGCTGTTTGATATGAATATTCAAAAACTACACATTACCGATACTGCGCTGAAATACTTTTTTCAGTAAAACATAAAGAAAGGTTTCTGTTTAATGTTAATTTTTTTTCATAAAGAGTATCATTTGATATATAGGGATGGACATCTTTTAAATGATATGAAATATAAACATTGATACGCATTGGCAATATACACATGGTTATTTATTAATTAAATATGAACAGAAATGGATTACACACAGTTATTAGTCTCAAAAAATGTATTACTGAAAATAGTTTATTTTTTTTTCTAAATAAAATATATTTATAGTCAACCGGCCTAATATGCACTCAAGGTTTCCATAATGTATAGTTTGCTATAATCCAGCTTTACTGAGAAACTTTTCGCAATTTCTGCAATGATGGAAAATTAACCGTAGTTATCAAATGTTTCTCATTCATTGCGGAAAAAAGTTATACTAAATTTTTATTTTTGTGTAACTCGCATTTAAACCTGGTCAGGTATATTTCCTTCTGAAGGACACTTGAGTAAATGACACATGGAGTGGTATGAATAAAATATTAATAAATGACCCGCATAATTTCTTATTATTTTTTCACCCAATGGTTTATAAATACCTGCAGAAAAATAGTCATCTTATTAAAAGATAATTTAAGTGTGTTGGTCAAGAACTATGTACGGTTCTAGCCATTTTGTACTTTTTATGACTATTGAATATTTTCAAACTGCAGATAAAATGTGACGCTAACAACAAATGAAACAGACAGGGGAAACGCCAACCCGGCCGATTCATTGATTCATTAAACAAGTTTGCACGCGCAGAAGGGGTAAAAAAAGTCCAAAACGGCATACACTCGAGGCGTGAAAATAATGAAATTCAAGTTTATGTATTTTTAAACCAGTATGTATACATTGCAGTTGCCAATGTTTTATATTTGTTAGTAAAAGTGGAAACAGAAATGGCTGTAGGAGAGGCCATGGATGTTTATTTTTAAAACATTCCTATAATTTTAGTGGAAACTCCTATAATGTTCTATAAAACTCTTATACTTTTCTATAACACCCCTATAATTTTCTATAAAACTCCAATAATTTTGATGCCACATTCCTATTTTTCCTATGTTTTGGACCTCAAAACGGTAGGGTCCCTGCAACATGTAACGATTAGAAGTCAGCGCAATATGTAAACATGCTGAGCAGCTAACAGTGCATGTAGGTAGAAAAATTGATAAGGCATGCAACAGTCATGACTGTGTGATGAAGCAAAACACGATATTGACGTCACTACGTCAGATGTATGTGCAATGTATGAGTACATTAAAGGTCACGGCCATATTTGTTTTCATTGACGACACATGAAGGCTCTTGGTTTTTTTTTTCAGATATTGACAACGCATGCACCAGGTATAATATTTTGTTAAAATAAAAAACAATAATATTGTATTACTATGCCAAAATTTCAAAGAGAAAAGACTATGGTACAAAAATCGTACACGTTTTAAAAATCGAGTCGAGTTTCATGCTGAATAGGCTACAGTGATTTTTAAGAGAAATCAGGTACCGTCAGAAAAAAGAGTTTTTTTTGTAAGTATGCGTGTCATTCATAATTTTTTCATATATGCCTGATTTTAAGTTCATAACAAATCTGCTGATAATGCGTTTACCGTTTAAATACGACACTGAATTTAGTGTACACTAAAGCTCGCGGCCATATTTGTTTTCATTGACAATAAATGAAGGATTTTGTTTTTTTGCTTTTTTCAGATATCCACGCCGTATGCAACAGGTATACTTTTTTGCGAAAATAAATAACAATAGTATTGTAATGTAAATTTAAAGATAAAAAATCATGTTACAAAAACGTACAAGTTTTAAAAAGCGAGTCCTGCTGATTAACAGTAGTTTTCAAGAGAAACCAGGTGTCGTCAGAAAATTGCGAATTTTATGTGAGTATGGATGTCATCTCGGATTTTTCATACTGCGAAATTCTAAGTTTATTACAATCTGCTTATAATGCATTTACACCCATAAATGTTCAAACGTTCAAACACGACACTAAATTTACTGTACACTGAAGCTCGCGGCCATTTTTGTTTTCATTGGCGACGAATGGATGCTCTTTTTTTTGCTTTTTCAGGTATCTACACTTTATGCACCAGGTATAACATTTTAAGAAAAAAAATAACAATAGTATTGTAATGTTATGTCAAAATTTCAAAGAAAATATTCATGGTACAAAAACGTACAAGTTTTAAAAATCGAGTTGAATTTCGTGCCGACTTTCAAGAGGAATCGGGTGCCGTCAGAAATCGCGAATTTATAATAAGTATGATATGTCATCTAAGATTTTATAATACATACGAAATTTTAAGATTATGATACATGTGCTTTTATTGCGTTTTAACCCATTTGCGTTTTAACCCATACATGCAAATTTTACCATTAAAATACGAAACTGAATGTGACCGATTGTTTTCCTTTGGGACACTTGACAAAAAATAATCCCGTTTTTATCGCGGAAGGTTTCAAAAAAAAAAAACAAAACCGAAACACAATTTACTCTTGGCGTTTCCCCTGGGTAGGGTTAAAATTAGAGGATAACAATAAAATATATGTAATTTATAACAAACTATCACGACATTATATATACAATAAATACCAACTATGTAATTCCAACGTTGTATTCCTTGATTTCAAATTAATCCCTTTTCAGCACATGTATTCACTGTTTTTCTTCGGGAAAATGTAATAAAATAATATTATCCTCTAGTTGCAATACATAGAACAGTTTTGTTAAGCGGCCTACTCTAAAACACACATCAACGTATCCTCTTTGAGTGCTCATGCAAAACGAAAATGTTCAGGATCAAAACAGATACACAAATTATATACTTTATTACAGTTACGAATGTATATATTTACGTAATAGTTTTGTTATAAGTTGATTTTATCAACGGTAATGGATTCAAAGTTTAACCCTTCTATTAAAAATTATGAAGTGTTTAATTATGTAAGTCCATAAATTGATTTATGACATCGCGCCTGGGGTGGAAAGATTAAACAACTCCATTTGTTATCTGTGATATAAGTAGTTTGAAACAATGATCTCAGATTATATTCACACGGTTTTGTTCTATATTAAACCCCCGCCTTTAGAAATATATTTTACTCACGTGTAGTGAATTCAGGGGAATTTAGAATAATTTTTAGTATAACTAGTAAATAGTTCTAAATCAGGAAGTCAAATATAATGTATAGTGTAAGGTATGTACACCCGTAATGGAATCTGAAAGTTAAATTAATGCATTAAACGCATGTAGAATAAAACCAAACATACCAATCCATGTCCAAGCCAAAATCCCAAAACAAAGTAAACATTTTGAACATTGAGCTTTCACCAGGGATGCGAGACTAGGTGCTCCGGAAGGATAAGCACTTTTTGTAAAGCTAGCTTAACCTTCACGTGTGCAATCGAAATTGGAAATGAGGAAAACGGAAGTCATTTTATGTCAAAGGTATCAGGATAATTTTGGATACATATACAATATACTTATTATATATTGCGAGACGGCCATAAACCTTTTTTGAAGATTAATAAGCCTAGGCATGCAATATCCTTGCTTGAACAATTTGTTTGTAAGTAGATTGCTTTGTTATATAGGTAGAAATAAGCTCTACTAAAGCGTATTGATTGTGAAGCAGGTATACGTTACATAAAAAAAAAGTTGACAATAGAAAAATTGAGTTTTTACATGTCATACAGCTTAAAGTGTAACCTTTGTTGGTGTAATAATTGAGGTATATGTCTAAATATCACACAGAACTCGAATCAGTGGTTTTTTTTTCAAGTGCTGGGATTGATTGCATGTTCCATAATCATCTCGACTCCAGCGTTGGCAGAGAGAAATCAATATTTTTCTTTCATAAACTGTGTTATGAAGCTAATCAAAAAACAACTACATGACGTCATATTTAGGGAACATGAGGTCACCCTTTGGGAAACAACAAAGTCTTAAAATTTAGATTGAATATTTGTGTTCTACAGTTTCTACAATGGTATAAACCAAAATCTGGTACATTTTTAGCATGGTCATATTTATTTTAAAATAGAACGTTGAATAACAAAGTTAGATTTTTCATATGTGGCGTCCATGTCTATACAAATCGTATTGAAGTCAAATATTGGCATTAAAATTGAAGAAAATCCATTATGAGTCTATCCATATAGAATAGGAAAAATTTGTTAATATAATGTATGTATATTGTTTTACCTCAAAGATAGTTTTTCTAAAGTAGCTGATTTGATATTTGTAATCAGACTTGCTATCTGCTCATCATCACTGATGCAATCTCTGATATTATATGATCTATGGTCACTACAGGAACATATCAGGTCATCTTTTACAATGGCATCTGGTGAAGCAATATGACACAACAGACACCATCATTGTGATCGCCTGTCTCAAGTTGATTATCCAAGATCTCGTAGCTAGACGAAATATAGAAGTAACATATAATTGAATCGTGAAATATCAAATATCTGTCTACATATTAACATACAACAAAAACATAAGAATAATTAAATGTTTTAAGCTTAGAACATGTGTATAATATTAACTATCAGATTCCTAAAATATTGAATAATGAAGTTTCTCAAGAATTTATTGATTGATTGATGTTTTGCTTATAATCTTGTTGTTTTTCTCAACATCATTTTACAACAAATAATAGTATACCAATTGGCACAGACTTTGCATCTTTCTTTACTGATACAATCTATTTGTCTGAGGAAGTGCACTTAATGCAGAATCTTGATAAATCTTATGAGAATAAGTTATCGCAAAATCATTCACTTGCACACAGATTGTAGATGGCAGTCTACCTCTAAAATTCGTACATTAACAAATGTGTGAATGTCATTCACGTTTTCTTTATCCAAAGTTTCTGTTCCATTCATTTTCAAAGAAGGCGTATGTAGTTTAACAGGAGGTGCTTACCCTTCCGGAGCACCCGGCGTTACTTCGTAGTTGAAGTTCATGTGCCTAATTTTACTTGCCAGTTTTAAAAAAAGCATAATTCTGACATTAACTAATAATAAATGTTTATGATTTTTCATTTTCTTTATTCAATTTCTTAAGAATATAATCAAACGAAACATTTATATACTTACATGAAACGTCCTTCCTGTTTCGCTATGTGATTTGCTCTATCGTATACTTTGTGTTGTTTGCCTTCTTCTTTGACCTGTCGTGCGTCTCCGCATAACTTTGTGTTTCGTATCCATTCCGCTAATATAGATTGTAATTCAGCTTTGTCAGTTTCGTGGATTTCTGATTTGACTTTAATATCACGAAGAAGTTTTGTAGTTTTTTCAACTACTGCTTGGAGGTTCTGATTTTGTAATGACGCTTCTGCTGTCATCAACATATCCTCCAATGTTTCAGTTAGATATCTGTTAAAATCAGAAAAATAAAATTGATCAGGTAAAACTTGTCGCATACATTTTATATAACCTTCTATCCTACCATTCAGAATTCTCGAATCTCGCGGGTTAATAAAATAAACTTAATCAAACGATTAACAATTAAGTCACACACACACATGCACGCAACCACCCACCCGCCCACCCACACACACAAAGAGATTATTACTGTCATTTTACACATCAATGTATTTTCTTGATTAATTAAAATTTTTGGGTTGTTATGTAAAATCAGCATAAATCTGAATGTACATATTGTCATTGTTAACAATTTATTAGTGTTATATACGAATAAGTTCTATCATAATATCAATTTGCTTTTTTCGTAAAACCTTTAGACCACTACGGTAGGTCAGCGGTAGAGTGCCCACGTTGTATTTAAGAGGCTCTGTGTTCGAATCTAGGCCGTGTCTGGCCATGACTTGAAGATAGGTAGTGATTGTTCTTTCGCTAAGCTTTTAGACATTAAAGTCCCGAGGTCGGTAAAAAACATCTTAAAAACGATGACCATTGTCCTGGAAGGCGTTATACGTTTAAGCTCTCTCTCTGCACATTCCCCTTAGCGCACTGCAAAAGTAAACACCTCTGCAACTTCACCTATAGCTGGCTACATCTCGATATAATTGAATGTTTTTACTAGGACGTACACCTCCATTCAATCAATCAATCTAAAACTTTTTTAAATTACTAGTAGTTAGACCGAGACAATCTTACCATTTGATTGAATATATTTTTAAAATAATGTGATAATTATCAATGATACGATACCCTCTACTGACAGACGAAACCCCGTGTCCGCCTAATCTTGTTCTAGTATCGCTGAATTTCGTCAATGTCTTCTGTGCTTGTTTCGCAATATGAACATCTACATTGAAAATTAAAAATTAATGATAATAATGAAATAGATTTATGTTATGGTCTTCCGTTATGTCAGGTATAGGCAGTTTTTTACTTAAGCTGCTCAGATAAAACATTTTTTTCTCTTTAATTGACCGAGACTAGCTTGTCCCATTCTGAAACTAGCTTTCCCATTCTGAAACTAGCGTTAATAAGAAAAAGATCCAGTATCCTTGTAATTTATTACAATTTCGGTCATTTCGGATACTGTATGGGGTTGCCTTTTACCCCTTTCCCTAGGGACCTTCACCAAATTTGGTTTCAAAGAATAGACCAAATCTAAGGGCTTCTAAGTAGGTTTCAGAGATTAGGTAAAAAATTTGTCATTTTCATTTCTCCCTAAAATGTGGTCAATATAAAAGGTCTCAGAATAACACCCGTTACGTACGTTAAAATGCTAGATACTGGCTTCGTATATTTTACATTTGAACAAAATCGGTAGATAATTAAATCTACAATAGCTATTTTAGTGATCTATAGTAACGGCGGTCATCTTGGATTTACAGGGTCGCCTTGTACAATCTGGCATCTACCTAAAATAGGGAGCTTTGTTTCATCTAGTGCCCCTTTGACTTCTAAGGAGAAGAATTGGCTAACAATTTCATTTTATGTGAATAAGTTGCTGGAAGTTTCTTAAAAAGAAGCCTGTTATATTTGTTAAATTTGTATCTAACTTTTATATTTAAAACTTGAAGAAAATCGGCAAAAAAAATCCAAAATGGCCGTTTACGTGATTTTGCTGTTTATAGTAATTGCGGTCATATTCAATTTTGTCCGGGGTCGCCTTGTACAAACTTTGATCAACCCTACCTTGGAGTCTTCCACACCAAGTTTGGTTTCAATTGGCAGATGATTTTCAAATAATTGACTTTTTTAAAAGTTGACCACATTTGCATATTTTGCTTAAAGTTAGTCAATGAAAAAAACCGCTATTTTAGTGATTTTGATATTTATATTAACGGCGGGATTTTGGAAAATGATGTCGCCTTTGAAATTTTAAGCTAACCAACCTTTGGCCCATCAACACCATTTTTTTTTTTTTTTGAAAAATGTCTTACATTACGTAACAGCTCTCGCATGCATGTTTCATTTTACCAAAAAAAACTCATTTAGTTATAGACTTTTGTACTAAAAACATACCAGACATCTCCTCAGCAAGTTTTCTCATGTGTGCTTGCATGTTTTGGAGCAATTCGTCTGTCTTTTTCCGTAGAATTATCATTGATTCATACAACTTCCCAGCATATTCCTGAACAGTTTCCATAGTATAAACAGTTTTATTTACAAGTTCTTCTACTTTTGTAACATATTCCGTGAATGAATATAATGACTGGCTTCTTTTAATGAACTGGTCCACTTCTTTGATATTGTTTTCTATATCTCTAAGTTCAGCTTTACATGTTCTTTGTTGTTCAATTTTTTTCATCATTAACACTGCTACCGATACCCATTTCAAATTTCAATCTACCACAGTTTATTAGATGAAAAACATTCCTTTGCTATAAAGATAGGAAACTATATCTTTAACACCTTTTTTAAATTGAAGTAGTTAGTTTATCTAGATCTCCCTCCTTTCATACGTTTAATGTACTATTTTTTCTTATATTGCGGGAGTTCGTTTTTGCGCGAAAATTAATACCGAACGAAAACTATATTATCCTTTTTGTGTCATAGCGCACATTTAAAAAAACGCCAAAATCAAACTGTGCGGATATCTCATATAAAATTCATATACCTTGAAAATAAAAACACTAAAAATTAAATACGTTTACAGTGTCTGTCTTGTACTGCGAGCAAACATTGTAATTCCATTGTATCTAGATTCAAACATGACGTCTAGACATCTATGTATGTGAACACAATGGTATTGAACTTCCTGGTATGGTACTGTCTGCTAGTAATACTAAATTATCCCGAATTTTCTTGAAGTCACTACGCAGGAATCCAACTTACTTCTAAAGCCGGAAGTTTAATACACAATGGAATCGTGTGAATTTTTCGTATGCATGATCATCTAAAGACGAATACTAATACGTTTTTATAAATACTACTTTATTTTTACTTCAGTGTTCTTCGGATTGAAATATACTTGACCACATATACGAAAAACAAAATTAATTATTACCTTTCTTCCTAAATGACTCGAAATGATGTTTGGAAGAAAAAATGTCAACGATATCCTTGTAAAGTCTCTTTTTTAAAATCAACTTTAAATCACAATATAAAACTGGATTTAAATGTTGATTTTAAACATTAAGATATAGTACATTTAAAGCAGACATATAATATTGATTAACAATGACGTCTACAGATACACACAGTTCACACGGTATGTGAAGTACCAAATGTGTCACTTTAAAGAGATATCAAGAAATAAATAACATTTTATATAGATTGATGACTTACGTTTATTAATGCAAAACAAGTGGTTATATATTGGCATTTTTATCAGACTCGCATAGAAACATGTCAACAAACAAGACAAACAAATAGTTTTACCTCTTTTATCAGCTATCAACTCTGAACCACTGCGGTAGCTCAGATGGTAGAGTGCTCGCTCCGTAAGTAGGAAGTCGTGGGTTCAAACCCCGGCCGGGTCTGACAAAAGACTTGTAAGTGGGTAGTGACTGTTTATTCTTTAAGCACTTGGCATTACAAAATGAAAGTCACAGTTTTTACGGATGGGAACTTATAATAAACGAGGTCCCGTGTCAGGTGGGTTTTGCACGCTACAGAACCCTGTTGTATAACGCAGTCAGCGCAACGCACAGGCAAAATTTCTTCACTTTCGCAAATAGCGGGTGACGTCTCGATATAAGTGGAATATTCTAAACTGTGACGTTATTTAAAACACCATTTCTCAACTCTATCAACTCTGAGTGGAACACCTAGCTGTTGTCTTTAAGTACACTGTACTTCGACTTGTTTTAAATCCAATAAATTTAAATGATATGACTTATTAGATGATTAGAATACGCTTTGCTTCACGATACAATGAACGAACAAACCTCTAATTATATTTTGTGAATTTTTCTTTTTAAAATTTTTTTCTTACATTCCGTACGACATACGAATCTGTCACAATATGTTCAACAGTTGCAGAGTCATGGAGACTAAGTGTTAAACATGTCAAAAGTGCAAAGGTTCCGATAATAATAACACTAAAATTTGTTTTAAGTTTAACATCTAAATGTCAATGGCTCGACAGCTTGTATTTTTTTTTCAACAAAAAACTTTTCTCGTTGGCGTACTTTTGTTAAGAAGTATATTTTTGCATAATTATTGATGTATTTGGTATTTGTATTTCGGATTTAATACCTTTATAACTTTTGATAAAATAAAGTTAGTGTCAGATTAAGAATTCCCCGCTAGATGATTTAGTTTAACTAGGGCTAGAAAATAGGGATTCCTTGTGAGAATGGTCATTCCTACTTATTCTCCGATTCATTTTCTGATCTAGATCATTACACTGCAACGACTTGCTATAAATCTTCTTTGGTAAATAATTATAACACAACTTTGGCGTATTTTTTTGTTTTCCTTGTGTTGAAATATAATTGTACAAGATCACGAGATATTACTAATCGTGCAGTCGAAAATATACTTGCGAACACTGAAAGAATTAAATTTACAGCATTTTTATCGGCGATTGCCGGAGTTTAAATATGTGAACCAAGGAAGTAAGGCCGGGTGCACCGGAAGGGTTAGCGATTATATACGATTTTATTTATTTATTAATTTATTTATTTTTAAATTCTCAATTAACACCCTTACCGAATGAACACCTCTGGTTTCCTCAGCTATAGAAGTAATGGTGTAAAGCTTTATTTCAATCGACAAAAAGTAAAACAAAAATATTATATTATGTTTTATTTAATTGGGTAATTAAAGTACAGAGTCGAAATCATAAGAACTGCTATATCAGTGAAGTATCGATTAAGAATTAGATAATTTGATGATCTTTATATTCGAATTTTTACCTGTCTTATTTTTAAACATTCTTTAATGATCAAAAACAAACATACTTATCCATTTCCGAATCACAATCCAGAATCAAAGCAAAAACTTTGAAACTGACAAGTGAGGTTAGACACGTGAACTTCCACCAGGGAAGTGAGGTCGGGTGCTCCGGAAGGGTAAGCACCTCCTGTTTAGCTAGCTACACCCGTCACGTGTGTAATCAAAATTGTGTGAAAGGAACATGGAACTTTGAGACGTCAAATATATCCAAGGCAATCCGACACAGAGACATCAAACTTATCAACAATACTGTGATCTGATGATATATTTCAAAAGGTAATAACATGAATTCAATTTCGATCTTTTATGATGTATATGAAATCCGTATGGATTTATAACTGTTGATATTTATCAGGTTAATAATGATGTATGCTAAATTTTCTTTAAAAGAGTATTTATGTTAGCATGCATTTATTTTGTATGTTATGTGTATTTTTTAAATAGCAAGAGATAGATTACTACATGTACCTAAGCCGTTTGAAAAAAAGGTCAAAAGGCCTTCAGTTTGGTTCCTGTGGGAAAATATGATGTTAGTCGAATTTCAATTGACTCCTTTCAATTTCCAATTGTACATGTACTTGTATATATTTTATATACAATAAAAATATCAATATCTTTCGTTGAAGAAATTTCTTAATTAAACCTTGTATAATATTAAATGTGCTTCTTCATTTACTTTGTGTGTTTTATTTGCCATAAAAATTAGCGAAATGTATTATACATTAATTAGATCATACAAGAATACTAATACATTGGCTATTTAATCAAAATGTGATCTGATTCGTACTATAGTTGTCAATGGAAATCAATGAAGCCGTGATAAGAAACCAAACAGATGTAAAACAAATTACTAAAAAACACGTGGTAGGTGTAGCTAGCTAAACAGGAGGTGCTTACCATTCCGGAGCACCCGACCTCACTTCCTTAATGGAAATTTACGTGTCCAACCTCACTTGTCACTCAAAAGTTTTACTGTGCTCCTGGATTGTGATTCGGACATGGATTAGTATGTTTTTTAATAAAAAAAAACATTGAACTAGGAGACAACAAATATATCCGGGATAATGTTAGATATACATACATTATACTTTTGAACAATATCGTAACTAGAATTGCTATATCAAAAACAAATAGCCGATAAAAACAAACACACTAATCCAAGACCAAACTCTGATATCGAAGCAAAAAACATATAATACCTTTAACACCGACAAATAAGTTGGTGGCAGTTCATTTCATTCACTTCCTTATTTGCCCTTCAAGCGCTTGCATACAATAAAATATAATAAATAACTAAAAGGGTGTCATATATAATAACTTTATGAGCAAATTCGTCCATATAAACTGTTTGTACTTCCATAATAAAATGTGCTTTAAATTGAAACCCTTCATTAAAACGGATTTTTCCTCGGGTAAGTATATATTTTTTGCAATATATATTGAAATGTATGTGTTTGTCGGTATGAGCGTCCGTTTATCTAACAATTTACTTCCAGTGTCATTTGTATAAAACTGCAAGATGTAATATAAAAACGCTTTTTGGCAAGACTGATAATTTTAATTAAACACACAGAAGACAAAATAAATATGTATTGAAGCATGCATGTACAGGTCAATGTCAAAATTAACGTCACCCCTACTGTGTCAAAATAAACGTCACCCATGCAGCCCTGCAATTCTGCCAGATTTGCAGCAACAATATTTAAACTGAAGTTCCATAATTTTTTTTCTTAAGAATTTGCTCCCCTTAACTATACAAATTGTCGTTGAATTCTCAATATCCAGCATTTCTTTCAGTTGTGAGGTAAATTTCAGTTCTGAAACATTATTTAAACGAAAATCATAAATGGCCTCAGTTTGTTCCATTTCCTAATGGAAACACCGAAAAACTCCCGGCAAATAAATAAAAAACCGTTTAAAATATGACTCAAATATTTACAAAATCAGAAAGATTCGTCATCATTTCGCGGCAGCCAAAAGGTACAGTTGAAAGAAGCTAATAAGGCAAGTTAACATCCTTCTTTATTGGTTTCATATATGTTGATTTTGTTGCTTTTTTGACATCTGTTTTTTTTTTAAAACAACACTGATTATCCTAAAAGGCAACGCCCCTGCCCATAATTCCAGATCTACCAGGCGTTTCCTAGAGTCTAAACAAATTCATATTTTAGTTTGGCCATCAAACTCGCCAGATATGAGTCCGATTGAAAATCTGTGGGATGCTTTGAAAAGGGACGTCGCAATGGACAATCCAAAATCGTGTAATGATCTATGGGAAAGCGTCAAAAAGCATTGGTACAGGATAAATAAGAACAATCTCGAAAAGTTATACGACAGTCTTCCCAGACGTGTTCAGTCTGTTATAAGAGTTCGTGGTGCCTCAACTAAGTATTAATAGTGTTTGTTTGTACCAAGGCTATATTAAAAACTTAATGATTGGTTTCTTTGTCTTGTTTTCTATTTTATAATGTCGTTCATTTACCATTCAGCTCCAAATTATTTGCTTTTAAATCAAAGCTAATTAGATAATTGGTTTTCGATAGGGGTGACGTTAATTTTGACACAGTAGGGGTGACGTTAATTTTGACATTGACCTGTACATTGAGTTATCACTGTAAATAAATACAAACATAATAATAATCCATGTCCAAATCACAATCGAAAGCTAAGTAAAAACGTTAACAAATTAGATTAAACACGTAACCATCGACTAGGGAATTGTATCAATTTATAATTAATTAGTGTTCAATAGTAGAATGCAACTATTAAATAATATGGCTAGATTAAGCACAGGCGATGTTTATTTTGTTTTATTTAATAATACATTTTGATCTTGAGTTCGCAAGAGAATGCGCCAGCATACATCTTACGGTTTGTGAAGAACGTTTTGGAAAACGTTTAAGTTGAAATGTCACGAAGTAACGCAAAAAAGACAACTGAAGCGATTTCATTTCCAACTGGTTAGCAAAAATGTTATGGTGTATGATGCTGATGAACCCCATTGCCGCGGGAGTGCAACTAGCTAGTCCTTCCAAAAGTGATTATTAATTATCGTATTGCAATATGTTGATAATCGAACATTTGGTAGAAAAAGAAAAAAATGCTAATTAAAATAAACAATTTGTTCCCTTCCTTGAAGCACATTAGTTTAAACACGTGAAATCTTACCAGGAAAGGAAGTGGCTGCTCCGGAAGGGTAAGCGGCTCCTGTTTAGGTATCATAAGTAATGAAAATTGAAAAAAAAGATAGGCGCATTGAACTATCGGACGCCAATTATATCGAGTGAAATCTTGGACACATCGACACCATACTTATATAAAAATTATATTATGATTTAAGGAATTATGTTTCAATGTTTGATAAAAATTGGTTTGTTTCAGAGTTAAAATGAACTTATGAGTAGGTGGTTATCAACTTAGCTGGAGTCCTTAACTTTTTTCTTTGGTGTTATAAACAGTGGGTCAAATATGTATTTGTCGTATCTTGTTTAATTTCTATGTGTTATTTAGAAATGTCAAACTACTTGTCGTATATATTTACAACGTAAAATATAACTCGGGCAAAAGAGCAATATATTTTTAGATGTTTATATGAAGTGACATATTGGGAAAATCAAGTTCCTTGGACTGTGTATTACAGAATTTATTGTAATTACACTTTCAAATCTACTTGACAATATTTATTATCACTCGAATGTAAAACACTTTAACAAATGAAGAAGACAATTATAATACCTGTATACATTTTAAATGTGGCGGATGAAGCTAGCTGGGAGATTCTTACCTTTTCGGAGTCCTCTTCCCGGAATACTTGGTTCAAGTTCCCGAATATTACTTTTTACCCTTTTTGCCAACAGGTATATTTCTGCATAGAATAAATTGTCGTTATACCAATCATGTAGTTTAAATATGTATGAAACCTTATCAATATGCATGTTATATGTCTATGAAATTTTATATCAATTCAAGTAACAACTTATGACTGTGAAAACACAATCATATTGTGGAGATGGTGGTTATTACACTCGCGTGTGAATGATGATTATAAACTCTTCATTGCAGGTTGCTGAGAAGAGTATTTCTTTCTAATGAGTGATAAACTAATACCCTTGGTCTTCGAGCCTGGTAGCAAAAGCGTGAACTTATTGCATAGTAGCATAGCAGTACAATACCAAATATTGACATAAACAACAGTTAAACCTGCTAATAAAGACCAGTAGAATTGTATCTCAGTTGTTCTCTATTCTTGGCCGTCTCGGTATTACACTCCCTATATAAATTTGACTCTACATCGTCCAAGCAATAGGAGAATGTTTCATCTTGAACATTGGTTTTGAGCTGTGAGTGTTCCAAGATTGCTTTGTATAAAACTATATACTTTAGACAAAAACAAGATTCAATGAAAAATGGTGTGTTATTAATTATGCCAACTTAAATCATAGTTAAGTCTCACTATCAACGTGTCTCAGAAGAAAGTCAATTTGTTTCCTTACAAATGTGACCAGAGATGTTGAATTCTGCATTTGTTTAAAGTACACCATTTGTCCAGTGAACATCATAACCTATGAGAAAGTTTAAGTACCAACGTCCTTCGACTTTAAAAGTGTTACAAATGAAATAATATTGTGTATTAAACTGTAAATATAGTACATAATTTCGATTCATTAAACTGTTTAAAAATGGGTATAGGTAGCAGTGTAAAACAAGGTAAAAGAGAGATAGTAGAAGTTAGAATAAATAAAGCTGAACTTAGAGATATTGAAAAAACCATTGAAGAAGTGGACCAGTTTTAGAAACGCAGCAAGTCATCCTACTCATTCAAGGATTATCCTACACAAGTTGAGCAACTTGTAAACAAAACGTTTGACACCATGAAGAATATTAATGAATATGCCATGGAATTGTATGAATCAATTATCACTCTGCGAAAAAAGACAGATGAGTTACTAAAAGATATGCAAACAGCGATGACAAAACTTGTTGAGGAATTAGACAGTAAGTTTTATTTTGTTTTTACTGGTAATGGAAGCAATAGTGTATCCTTGGCAACATGCTTTATTTAACATAATTCTAGGATGCCGGATTCAAGTATGGCGTATACCAAGCTCAATTTTGAGTTTTTGAACCCATAATTCCAAAAACAAAATGGTGGCTAAAATTAATGGTGTACCAATGCAAAAAATGTTACTTGAGTTGACAAATTTTGGTAAAAGTTGGTAACATGGTTTATTTAACATAATTCTAGGGAGCCGAATTCAAATATGGCGGATACCAAGCTCAATTTTGAGTTTTTTAACCCATAATTCCAGAAACAATATGGCGGGTAAAATTGATGGTGTATTAATGCTAAAAATGTTACTTGGGTTGACAAATTTTGGTAAAAGTTGGCAACAGGGCTTATTTAATATAATTCGAGGATGCCGAATTCAAGTATTGCGTATACCAAGCTCAATTTTGAGTTTTTGAACCCATAATTCCAAAAACAAAATTTAATTTATAGTGTATAAATGCAAAAATGGTACTTGGGGTGGCAAATGTTAGTAAACGTTGATAACATGCTTTTTAATTATTATTTGAGGGTGTTAAATTCAAAACTTGCAGGGGTCATTCAGAATTTAATGTTTTACCCATAATTCCAAAAACAAAATGGTGACTGTTTCAATTTATTTCTCAGTGTTATTGAAGTTGCATGTTTTAGCAAAAGATGGTTCTTTGTTCCTTTTAACATTTCAGCATAATTTGAGGTTGCCAAATTAAAATTGAAGAGGCTAAACTGAAGTTTAAATGTTAAAACCCAATTCATTCATAACAAATTCTAAAAATAAAGTGGTGGCTATAAACAAGTGATTAAATATATATGATTAAATTAAGTTCATAACCAAAACCATACTGAAATACTGCTTTATTCAGATCATGGTTTGGAATTGATAGTCATAATCGAAACTTTTGTTTGAAATGCAGAAAAGGAATTATTCCAGAACAGTCTTTAATATAGAGTATGCCACATGTTCTTGCAAAATAGTATTTTGTAGAAGCCGTGGTTGTTAATGTCAAAATACCGAATTATTAAGCATGCCCTCATGCATCAAACGTTTAAGAAGGATATTGCTTTAATAGGTAGGGTGACAATCGTTACTTTAAACATATATTTTTTATGTTGTGAACCTCATATGTAATTGTTTGAATTTTTGTGGTAATATTGCATTATTTTTCAACAAAGTATCGGTCTCTATAGTTTTGTCAGCGATGTTAAGGAACTCAATGCAACTTTTTAAGAATTCATTTTCTTGAAAAATCAGAGTCCTCTAATGAATTTATGACATCATCTGACTATAAAACTGGGTAATGTAAATGGCAGATGTCAGTGTTGGAAAAAGACAAATGACTGATATGCAAGCTTAAGCAATAAGTTTGCCACTCAATCATTTTAAATTTAAAGCCGACATTGCTAATTGCAGTCAGGGCAATGGTAGAATTGTCTTAGTGGAACAAGACACTCTTACTGAGTATTCCACAGCACTTGAGTTGAATACTAATGCAAATTATGTGTCATTTATTTTTTTGTCCCTTTTGGAAATAATCTACACGTACAATCTGAATACTATCAGTATCTAAGTTAACCGTGGTCATAACCTTTCCAGATAATAGAACAGTCTTTTCTGCTTTCTTTGGTTGAGGTGAACCAGGGTGCTTCGATTGATTAGACTGTTGTATTTGGTCTCAGATGAAATAATGGACCCACTTTGGATCTATAATAAAAAAACTCTCATGGGAGGTCGCAGAATCTACAACTAAAATGTTCAGATTAACATGCGACAAAGGGCTTCTGTGTGCTTCTGATTAATTGCCACAGACTCAATAGGCTCAACGCTTTACCGTTGTAGGATGTTAGAGTAGAGTGTATTCTTCTTTGTTAAATACTCATTGTCCGTATATTTTCTGTAACTCACATGTCAGTCATAACAATACCATGGTTTTTATCTACGTTTCTACAATTTTAAAATGATAAGTGACCAAACTGCCAACATTTGTGAAATTATTTACCTTTTTAAAGTAGTTTTAACAGATTTTGAAAATCAATCTTTTTTCAAGATTGCTTAGAAATGAGCAGCAAATGGTGAATTCGGCTACCACGAATGAAAACAAAGCTTTATTTGCCATTTCTGGGGTTACAACAGTGGCATGCCTTCCATGACTGGGTCATTATCAATGTTATGCCTGTCCCGTTTATAATCCGCCACCCACCTTTTTACTCTGGCTTATCAAGAGGCATCTTTCCCTAGTGTTGCTATCATATATGTAAGGATAACCTTAGGTGCTTAACCGTTCTTTTGCAAATATTGGACCCTGCTCTTTCACTTTTTTTACATTTGCCAAGTCGTTAGCCTTATTTACTTTGGGGTAATACCTTGTTGTTATTAACTTACAAAATGACTCTAGTCTCCCGATACACGGAATATTCGACCCTGCTCTTTCACTATTTTTTACATTTGCAAAGTCACTAGTCTATTTATTTTGGAGTTATACCTTGTTGTTATTAACTTACAAAATGACTCTAGTCTCCCGATACATGGATTTAAATAATTTAGGGAATAAAGGTGTTGAAAAAGGACTTCGGGGCTAATCTCCTTTAACAGAAGACGCACGACATATCATTCAGCTCTCGTAGTTCTTACTAATTTTAATAAAACCAAATGTAGTGTTGCTTTTGCTATCAAACTTTACATTAACATTTGTGAGCAAGTTCATTTACATCAACATTTGTGAGTAAATTCACTTGTTTACCAAATAGTCAGCTTAAGATTTGCTCGGTGATGACTTAGCACTTCTAAATATGGTCTGAAGGCTAGTGTAGTTACATTTACTTTTCTTCCTCTTCCATTGTATAAAGAAAATCTCTTAAGCATTTAGTGCAAACACAGATTTTGATTTTGTAAGCTATTTCATTCAAACTCTGACCTACATAAATCAGTGTTTTAGCATGCTACGTGTCATACTTAATCCAATTCATTTAATTTTAACAGAAACATACGGTCCCATGTTCAAATTACAATCCAAAAACAAACATGAAAACTTTTAACACAGGTTTTAGTTAAACATTTGAACTTCTTCCAGGAGTCAAATATATACATTTTTTCATAATGACCTTTGTTGCTAGGCCTACTGAGACGAAGGCTGACCAGCATGCGAGATCTTTTAATTTCCTAAATATCAAACTAATTATTTTAGAGTTATTGCCCCTGAAAAATAATACTTTTCGCAAGTTTTGCTGGTTTTGGGGCAATTTCTTTTAAACTATTAGTGTTATATAAAAGCAATACATTAAAACATAATGAACATGACCAGCTAAGTAGCAATGTTTGTAACAATACGATGTTCCATATAGGAGTTGTTAGCCCTTGAGTATATTTTTTGCGAATTTGGGGTTCTGTCCATATTTTTAAAAAGTATTATAAATAGATCAAAACACCAAGTTGCAAAAATGATCAACATGCCAAGATCTAAATCCACAGCAAATTTTGTATATGATAATGAACGAAACAAAGGTGTTATTGCCCCTAAAATTCCAGTATCTTCTAAATGTTTCCAGGTGAACAATAAGGCCCATGGGCCTTTTGTTTATATTTTCTGCTCATAAACATCCAAATAAGCCTTGAAATATTACAGTATTTGATAAATAACTGTTTCTTGCTATTAACACAACTTCTATACAAACTTTCATTAAAAAAAGCGTTTTAATTTTGGCGGCCATTTTGTATTTAAATTATGACCTACTTAGAGCCATTTTAGCTTGGTATCCGCCATTTTCGAACTCAATACACGCAAATTAGGTAAGAAGAATATATGGTTTGCTTTTACTAAAAAATGCCTCCTCCTCTTTAAAACGACGGCTTTTCTGAAAATGTGCCTAGTCTATGATTTCAAAGTTTATAAAGTTGGCAGATTATTTCACACATTGTCTCAAATGTGCAGTCATCAACGTATCATTAGTTTATTATTTTCATAAAATAAAAACAAAGATATAATATAAAGATACAATATTTAGAACAAATAAGATAATAGTACTTTATAATTTTCTATAAAGGCATGCGTAAAAAAGAACAGAAGACTGAAATTAGCAGTACTAGTTCAAGATTAGGTGGATTTGTGTCTATATTTACTGAAAGCCGGTAAGTACTATTAATAATTCAGTAAAATTAAATTGAAAGAAAAATACAATACTGGTTACAAATAATTCCTTCTATTACATAATCGCTATTTTTCAAAAGCTGGATAGTGTATAATAATGATATTAAATTGTCGACACCATGTAACTTTTCACAATCGTTTATCAGGAGAAGTTATATTACATTAAAAAACCTAAAAAGATACCAAATCTATGGGAGTCCAAACAAACTCATAGTGTTTATCCATTTTACTGTGTTTTTATATATATAAACGCTTTTACAGTAACTATTCACTTATCATTCTATAGGTTTATACTTGAGTCTGTATGTAAAGCTTCTCTTTTGTAGAGAAAACGAAGTAAAGGAACGGTAAGATATATTTGGTTATGCTACTGTAATGACTTTAGTGAATTAATTATGCTAGAACCATATAAGTATATAACTGACATATGCTTACATGTATCTCATATTCTCAATTATTGCCAAATAAGGTCTTAAAATGTAACCTATTTGCTACTTTGAAAATTTGTTATGTGTATATGTTTGCAATAGTAATTTTTTTAATTACAAAAATGCAAGAAATAAAAACAGAAAACATATGATGAAACATTTTATAATATTTGATATAACTTTAGAGGATTTAAGATTGTTCGTATTAAAATAGATATATAATGCATACAACATTAATCTTAGATTACTCATAACAAGACAACATTATCTATCTTTTATTAGCGCATTCTGTTAAATTAAACAGTTATATTTCAAAATTTCATAATGCTAAATTAATATATTTTATCCTTTTACATTACTCATACAACTTTTAAAATAAGTATTATTATCGTAAATCTGGATCCTTATTTATGTATTTTATTTGTGTTTGGTTGTATTATCTCTACATGTTCTGTTATTAATATTCGTTTTATTCGAACAGAGATTTGTTGTTGGCTGCCAAGCTTGAGAATATTTTGAAAGCAGCAAATGCATCTTTACAAAATCAAAACGTACAAGCCATAATCAATAAAACTGCAGAAGTTCTTCGTGGTATTCAAGACAAATCAGATATCCGTGATACAGACAAAGCTGAATTACAAGATCTAGTGGAAGAATGGAAACGAAACACAAAACAACTTGAAGACGAAAAACAGAAAAAGGAGAGGGGTGAACAGGAAAAACGAGAAGACCGGAAGAAGAGAAACGACAAACAAAGAAAAAAGAAAGAAGAACAGCAGAAAAGGGAAAAGGAAAAACGGAGGAAAAGAGAACAGAAAGAACAAGAGGAAAGAGAAAAGGAAGAACAGCGGGAAAAAGAAGAGGACGAACAGCAGGAAAGTGAAGAGGACGAACAGCGGGAAAGCGAAGAGGAGGAACAGCAGGAAAGCGAAGAGGAGGAACAGCGGGAAAGCGAAGAGGAGGAACAGCGGGAAAGTGAAGAGGAGGAAGAGCTAGAAAAGGAAGAGGAAGAACAGAGGATACGGGAAGAGGAAGAACAGCGGAAAAGGGAAGAAGAAGAACAGAGGATACGGGAAGAGGAGGAACAGCGGGAAAGGGAAGAGGAGGAACAGAGAATACGAGAAGAGGAAGAACAGCGGAAAAGGGAAGAGGAGGAACTGAGAAAAAGGGAAGAGGAGGAACTGAGAAAAAGGGAAGAAGAACAGAGGATACGGGAAAAGGAGAAACAGCGGAAAAGGGTAGAGGAAAAACGTAGGCAAAGAGAAGAAATAAGACAAAAACGACGTCGTAATCCAAAACATTGGAAACCATTCGTGTATGTTTATAGCTAATTTAAACTAAGCTTAAGCCTAACATATAAACGCATTTCACAAAAAAACTTTTAGAAATTAGTGCAACGAAAATATATTTTATGTTCAATTCTATTTTTCTGCGATGATTCAAAACATGTTTTTCTGTTGTCAAACGGTTTTGTTTAATAAAACTAACCGGCGATTTGGAATTTTACTTAAAGTCACATCATAGAAGGAATGCACTTATCGGATTAATAATTTGATTATAAGGCATATATCATGTACTCTACGCATATATTATAAAATGTACATCTTGACCTGTTTTTTTTCCATAAGATAACGGTATAAGTTTGATAAAATCAACAAAAAACTATTGCATTGCACGAAATTCACAAAATCAAATCAACCTTTAATCCATAATTGAGATTTGTTCGTGGAGAGGCTAACTAGAAAACGGCCCTTTATTGAAACGTATGCCCAGTATATGCATCATAATACAATTAATAAAGTAGTGATGAAAACGAATTATAAACAAGAATTGTTACTCAATTTCATTTAGTAATACATATGAAAGGGTTTTTTTCAAAATATTAATTTAATTTTTAATGCATTTACTGTATTGTTCATAAACATTTAAAATTAATATTAAGAAATTGTAATTTTTCAAAAAACTTTTAATTATTACATCATAAATGTATAAACACATATGTCAGTTTTAGGTACTAAAGTGTTTCAGTCTCTCTTGCTAATTATGAGGATATACATTTAACCAGGTTGCTTTACTGGAAGGAGGCTTTTTATAATAAACAATTGGCTAACAATTAATTTTAAGGATCTGTAAGGACGTACTTGAATGACTTACACTATCAGTTACAAAATGATTGTTTTAAGATGCAAAACAAATTTTTTAACGTGTCCATAAGGGCTGTTTGTTATTTAAAAATGCGTTTGTCATCTTTAAATACATGAAATTTCTTACAAATCTGTCAAATTCATAAAATAAATTACATATTATACCAGTTTTAATTTTACAGCACTAGACGGCCGTTTCGGAATACAATTCCTCATCAGTAGTGCTTGGACCAAAATTATGAAACCACCAAAATTATTTTGAAGATGTTGAAAAGCTTCCCAAAGGACCAAAATATATTTTACCAAATTCATCTAAGGAAATACTTTGCATGAGGGGGTATACCTTAGTTTTTGAGAATTAAAATCTTTAATTTTAATATTTATATTTAAAATGTATTAAATTATTGTTTATGCACATTTATTCTTATCAGATATCTGATATTTTTATCATTCAATTATATCTTATTGTATTTACCTTATTTTATTAACCTAAGGTATGACATAGTAGACAAACAACTCGTGAATGATGAACACAACGATGGTGTATGCTGCGTAGCATTCGCTATACCGGATAGCATAGATAAAGATGATCTGTGCTGTTCTTGTAGTGATCATAGTTCATATAATATCAGAGAGTGCATCAGTGATGATGAGCAGATAGCAAGTCTGATTACGAATATCAAATCATCAACATACGAAAAACTATCATTAGAGGTAAATATATATTGTTTATTAATGTTTTTTCCTGCAAACTGGTTGATTAGATTTTCAGAAAATGTGAATACGTATCTTTTACCGTGTGCTTTGTTTAATAAAAACATGTCTAATCGCTTTCAGTAGAGTGCTTTACGTAACCATTAATGTGCTTCTTATACTTATTTCTACAATTTACACCACTATTCCCAATTCTAAATTGACAGAAAGTGTTAAACAAATTATTTATTTATCATTCTTTTACAAAAACGGTAACCCCTTATACATAAATTAGTCTTGGACAAGAATTCTGGTTATTATTGCAAGCATGATACGGATTCCAAACAACAATATACTGAATATACCAACCACAAAATGTTTACAGACAACAAATTGTTGTGTTTGGAATTGAATACTCCAGCAAACAGTCGGTGTACCAATGAATACAAACTGTGCATCATTGCTTGCTGATTTGTTTCTTTATTCTTTTGGTGCAGAATTTATGCAGAACCTTTTTAAATCAGAATTGAAAACTGTCGCCAAATCATTCAACTTAACACTCAGATATAAAGATGGCGTTCTGTCTTTTAACAATCCTAAATTTGGAGACTGTGTGAATGTCATCTATCCTAGTATGCTTGAAATAAAAGATACGACTGAATCCTCGAGTTCTGCTACATATTTGTACCTTCAGTTATGACGACCACAAAAGGCTACAATTGAAACTGCGACAAATTGATGGCCTGTTTTTGGTCTACGGTAGAGGTTGTTCTTATTTTTGGAACTTTATACAAGGAAGTAAGCTGCTTACCAATAATTTTTTACCCATAGATCAGGGCCGTCATCACAATATCGTTCATAAGTTTGATGTCAAACTGCCAAAGATTGCCCTGGGTAAATTTGGCGTCCCATAATTCTATGTTCCTTTCACTCAATTTGGATTACACACGTGGCGGGTGTAGGTACCTAATCAGGCGGTGCTCACCTTTCCGGAGCAACCGACCTCACTTTCTTGGTGGAACAATACGGGTTAAACCTTGCTCGTCAGTTTTAAAGTTTTGACTTTTCTTCTGAATCGTGATTTTAGCTGTAATCAATATCATTTATTTTGATGAAGAATTGTCATTTGTCTCCGAAATTGGGTTGCGCATTCATATAAACCACAGACACCCCTCTGTTTAATCAAGATGTGTTTTCTCTTTTTATTCTTATTTTTGTCAATTACATTCTTGGACAATATTACAGGTAAATATGTACACCTTTTAATTTCTGTGTTCAGTGTTGACTTTCATCCATTGATACATTTAATATACAATAACTCTTAAATATTTATTTTTATATGTTTCATGCTGCTGCTAGTGTCCATTACGAGTGTATATACCTTATCATAATATTACTGGAGGCAACAGAACAATTGCAGTAAAAATGTCAGTTGATGAGGGAAAATGGAATCGTGTTGAAACTCTAAAACCATATACTTTAAAAGACAAAAGGGTAAATATTTAATTCAATTCGTGTACTTGTCATTTACCAAATCGATAAAAGAAACATAGAATATGTAACGTTAACAAAATGCAATTTGTGACTGAAACAAAACTGGTACTATTCATAAATCATCGAAGAACCCTAAAAGTAGAAGTTTCTGATAAAACAATTAGAGGAGGCAAAATAATGCATTCGCATCCGTGATTGTCATAACGTATTTCTGTATAAAGGAAAATATTGGCGCTATGTGGATTTTACATGGCGAACATGACGTCCTTGGTGACATTCTACGTCATATGCGCAACAGGGTCCGCCATTTGCCTGGTTTTTAAACATGTTAAATCCCGGCCCAAAATCGCCAACGTTTTGCTCTTTGCAGAAACATTCTAGGCTAATCGCGGATACGTATACATATTTCCTGTTACGAGTAGGTACAAGTAAGTGAATATTATCAATTTGTATTCAGATTTATTTGGTTTTCCACAGGAAAAAATAAGTATTACGTAGATGGCATTGGTGAATTGCTAATAAATACGCTTTTCTATTATATCCTAATTTAGATAATGTTGAAAACTGAATCCCACCTTTAACTGCACTAATGTATGTAAATAGTTATCTCCCTGTTGTCGTCATATTAAAAGCAACGACACTATGTTTAAGTTTTCACTATTGTACTGTAAACAAAAAAAATAAATAATGCATCCACAAAATATGTTAATTAAGAAAATACCATAACTTATCTATATTTTCCTTTCTTTTAGAATTTAAAGTTCGTTGGTTTTGAAATCAATAACTTCACTTACTTAAAAATTCTTGCTGTAACGATAATAAAACCAGAGAAGGTAATAGTGCCAGAAGAAGGAATTTTATACACATGTATCGGTGACAAAGACGTCAGTATTATGTTTCCAGAGTCAACATTTAAAGATCCAACGCAGATTTCCCTCACGGTAACAATTTTGTACTAATAATAAAACAATTATTTTAACATTTTACTTGAATGCTCATACTATTTATCAAATCGAAAGACAACATTATTACACAGAGTATAAAAATAATAAGAGTCATTTGAATGAACCAAAAACGTGTCTCATTCACAATCGCAAAGCAAAGTAAAATCGTTGTAAAAGTGCAAATTAAGTTAACCATGTACGATTTCACAAGGGAAGCAATGCTGGGTGCTCTGGAAGAACAAGCACACTTTTCACAAAATGTGAAAGAAAGGAATATGTACCTTGAAAAGTGAAATTTATTTTGGATATAAAGGCATTATCGCGTCAACAGAATTGTGAAATTGAGTTTAAATTATTGATAAAATAACGAGTCTATACATAAAGGTTTTATGTTGCCTTTGTGATTGTTATTTGAACATGACCTGTTATGTTTGTGTTTGATAATAATGTACTAGGTTCCCTCAATATCTTAATAGACTTTAAACAATATTATCTTGAACATGTTTGTATTGAAAATGAAACTATTAGTGAGCATTTGATGTCTATTCGAAAATCCTGATAATATATGCGCGGAACAGTTGAAACTTATGAAAATGTCAGATCTAGAATACAATAATGGTAAAGCTGTAGGTGTTGGAGGACATTATCAAACATGTTAATCTTTTTAAAACAAATTGAATTCAGATTCTACATGATTGTGTTCTATGTTTATAATGATGTTACAATTTGTACTTTATGTGAATTACAGGCAAATAATATTCCTAAATTTGACATTCAATCCGCCAAAGCAAACCATGGGATATTATCTGATGTGTTTGAATCGACTTCAGTTATTTCATTTGACTGTGGAACTACTACAGATAAACCATTTGAACTCATAGTCAAAAAATTAAGACATAAAGGTAAATATAAATTTAAACCAAAAACAAACAATCAACCTATGCCCAGACCAAAAATCCCCAAAAATTGAGGCCGGCAAATCATGCTAAACATACAAATTTCCATCAGAGAAGTGAGTCCGGATGTTGTATGACTAGTAGTGGCAAACAATAATAACTTGTCCTGTCCTTTCATTAGAAATTATATATATATACGAATCCCGAGCATACTTGGGTAGTTTTAGGGTTCGTTACAGCACAAAACTATAGGTGAATTTTATCTTTCCTGTATATGCCACTCCAATATTGCTTCTACATACAGATATATGATTGAATAGAGTGTTTTAAACCATGTACACAAAATACACACTAAGTTGTTTTTCATATAAATGAATGTACTGGTCTAATAAGTTCATCTTTGTCTGCCTTATTGGTGTTATTTTGGTCGAAAATTGTATCTATAACAGCAATGTTAAGAAAACGGCTGAGCATCTTCGACTTCTGTAGACAAAAATATATTGATATTTTTATCGTTGTGTTTTTTAAAAATGAATAAACTGTTTTGATTAAACGTTTGAGCGGGATGGAAGCGCCATCATTAATTAAATGTTTTACACAATTTGAAAGTATGCCTACACTCGAAAAAGGAGTTTTCACATATTTAAAATGAAAGGATATCTGATGGTTATTAAATATTATGTTTTGATGAAAAAATACTTATCCATATCATATAACTTAATTAATTCTATTAAGAAATGCTGAGCGAGTTTGACATGTTTTGTAGAAATAACTAGTAAAAGACTTGTTTCTGACATAAAGTTTGTAACATGCGTTGAGAAATAGGCTTAAAAATGTATACGAAATATTATCGTTTTTGTTGGTAACAGGAAGTTTTGTTTCTGCAAATTACACTGTAATTTTTACAACATAAACATATAATATATCGTTACAATCTTTGGAAATATCTAAATTTTTAAGAAAGCAAAAATTAAAAAAAAAACTAAAACAATTAGGGTTATTTCATTTAATTATATATACAATTGTGTAAAATTAACATCAGTACAACTTGCACCAGATAAGCACAAGAGTGGTCAACTTTTTATCGTTACTTCGTTTGTATCCTCTTTTCGACATTTATATTCTTTAGATCTTTATGTTTTGGTATTATTGGATTATGCATTATGTATTTTCTTTCAAAATTTATATAATATTATATACATGCATTAGTGTGTTAGATTTCAGCGACTCCAAAAATCTACTTAAACGATAATATTAATATTAATATTTTTGCGAAGATTTATTATAAGAAAAGTCATGACCAGATGTCAGAATAAATACTTAGTTTATACTTGTCAATACTTTTGTTATAGTCCGATCACTTATTCAGTGATAAAAACCGATGTCGCCTTACAAAGATCGTGGATTACTTGCCTCAAATTTCATTAACGTATTTTTAGATCTGTTCTTTTTAGAACATGTGTTTAAATAAGTTGATTATATTTTTTATATTTAGTCTAAAAATCAAATAAACCGGTTTTTATCAGATGCGCACCTGAATTCAGACAATGCGTATCACGTAGTAAAATGCATTATTACCAATAACTACATCTTTTGAGGCAAAATCGGGGCTTTGTTAGATGAGCTTGAAGGTTTTGTAGTTTTAAAACATAGAATTTAAAAATTTTGTCGTTCTAGGCCAAACATGTGTATTAAATGAATTTTATTCATAATTTTGATCTGTGTGCTGTTTTACCTGTTGTTCATTCATAAACAAGTTCAATGGGTTAGTCCGTGACGTATACTGGTTAGGAATAGGAACACCTCTTTAAACCCTTATCTCGTGAATACGTATTAGCCAATCAGAATCCAATTATGAATGATTTATATGAATGGAACTGTCGAATATGCCATATCAACATATGAGAGGGGCAACAGCTACCTTTCATTTGATTGCTAAATTTTGACTCTCAAAAACTCAAAAACTACAGTGAGTATTAATAATTTAACCATGTATATAGAAAAATAGTATTTTTAAATGCTTATCTTTAAAACAAGACTGCAAACGAATGAGTATTTACTTCTCAGCAAGCTTTTATCGAAAAAGTTTATTTAAATTTATTCATATAAATTAAAAGCAAAAAATTGAAACAAGTCGAGAATATTTGCAAAAAATATTCAAAATATCAAAAAATATGTTCCAATAACACATATGAAATTTCAAGTCTACTGAAGTTATATCAAGTGAGATATCAAAGTTTGAATCACACCACCAATTCAAAACATATTTTTTCATCACTGAAAATGTGATCGGACTATAGAAAGAAAAACATAATCATATTTACATAAAAAGCTATGGAAGACAAGAGAAGCAACATTTTTTATTTAGTTTTTGTTTTATTTTTTGTGGCTAATGTAAAATTGTATTTAATATTTTAGGCAACTATGACAAATTCAATGCATTATATAATGAAAAAGATGGAAAATGGAAGTTTGCTGATTGCAAGATAATTGGAAATGTGGCTCATATAACTATTCCGGAAGACGTTTCTAAAATCTTGTAAGACAACTGGCAATGATTTTGCTAAGAGTACTTTTTCTTTATCACATTAATTCGCGTCATAAAAAATAAAATTATAGAATAAAATAGGAGTCATTCTGGTCCATGTCTAGATCACAATTTAAAAAACAAAGTAAAATCTTTGACACGAGGGGAAGTCAGAAAGTTCATAGAACAGCGTAACTCATTTTCATTATTTATCTAGACAACACAACATCCCGCCATTTAAAACATATCAAGTTTATTTGTCAAAACTTATTTATGTAATTCTCAAAAGCATTCAAAGTTAGTGACCATCAAGCAATGATGGAAAATCAAAATGTTGAGTTTAGGGCAGTAATAGGGTTTTCCACAGAAGGTAGATCAAAGAAATTCACCGGCGAATGGCCGAGGTGTACGGTAACAGTGGTCACGTCTATTCCACAGTGGCAAAATGGTCAGCTGAACTTAAACGTGGGCGCACCTCATTGAAGGATGACCCACGGTCAGGTTGACCAGCTGATGCCACCACAAAGGAAATTGTCACGTCTGTGGAGACCCTCACCATGAATGATCGTCGAATTAGGATTCATGACATAGCTAGGGAGTATGACATTTCACATGGAAGTTAAACATAGTTATCCACGAACATCTTGGGATGTCAACAGTATCCGCAAGTTAGGTCCCCAGAAACCTTAATATGCAGGATCGCTTCCAAAGTCTCCAGTCAAGTCTGAAGCTACTTGGCATTTATCATGATAACCCGGGGAGCTTCCATTTACGTTTGTAGCTGGTGAAGAAACATGGCTTCATCATTGGGACCCAGAAACCATGAAAGAGTCCATGCAGTGTAAGAACCCACAAAAGAAATTCAAAACCCAACCATCAGCTGGCAAAGTCATGACCACTGTGTTTTGGAATTCTAAGGGTGTTCTGTTAATCAATTATAAGCCTGCTAGAATCTCTATCACTGGCGCTTATTATGCTGATCTAATCAAATAAATTACAAAGGAGGGGGAAGTTGAGCCGAGGGGTATTGCTTCTTCACTACAATGCTCCTGTGCACAAGTCAAGGTTTGCACAAGCAGCAATTCATGAATGCAAGTTCGAACAACTTTATCAGCCACCTTACAGTCCCGATTAGGCACCCAGTGATTATTTCCAATTTAGAAATTTGAAATCCTATTGACGAGGAATCAGATTTCCTGATGATAATGGACTTAAGGCTGCCACAGAGGCATGGTTTCAAGACCAAACCGAAGACTTCTATTTTACTTCTATTTTAAAGGTACAGACAGTCTGAAAGAATAGTGGGCTAGGTGCATTGGGGTAAATGGGTACTATATTGAAAAATAATAATAAAATGTATGGTTTGTTGCGGCAATATATATCCCCTCGTAACTGTCCAGTTAACTAAAATATGTGAACTTTCACCAGGGAAGTAAGGCAGGGTACTATCGAAGGTTACATCCCAGAGGTTGAGCTAACCACTCATGCTACATGTGAAATCAAAATTTAGAAAAAAGTACGGGACGTCAAAAACATCTAGGATAAATTTGGATATAGAGACATCAGACGATAGACAAACGCGTTCCTAAATAAGCTATTTAATTTGCTATAATTTGATTTGAAAATTAAACAATAAAGACGACTTCACATAATTAATTCATTGTAGCTTCATAAATAACTTATATTATTCAATACTGGAATGGATTTAAACATCTAGTTATAATAATTCATTATCACGATTGTTATAAAAATCAAAAACAAACATACTAATCCATGCCCGAATCACAATCCAGAAGCAAAGTAAAAACTTTGGAACTGACAAGTTAGGTTAGACACGTGAACTTCCACCAGAGAAGTGAGGTCGGGTGCTCCGGAAGAGTAAGAACCTCCTGTTTAGCTAACTACACCCGCCACGTGTGTAATCAAAATTAATTGAAAGGAACATGGAACTATAAGACGTCAAAATATATCCTGGGCAAGCCTGGACACAGAGACATCAAAGATATCAGCAATACTGTGATGACGGCTATAAACTTTTTGAGGGCCTTGATAAGCTTAGACTTGCAATATCCCTGAGTCAACAATTTATTTGCAAGCAACATACTTCGTTGTACAAAGTCTCCGTAGTGGAAAAAATAAAGAATAAATAATAAAAGGCATAAAGATTCTTCAAATATATCGGTTTCACTTTCGTCTTTTTTCGTTTTAGGTTAATTGGTTTGACTTTACCCAAAAGTACACCAATCGAACAAGTGTTTGATTCGGCCAATGAGATGGTAAAACACGGTAATGAAATAAAGGTGCATGCTGTGTGCAAACAAAAAAGCTATAACTGGAATGATGCCCACATAGCCTGTGTATCATCAGAGAATAAGACAAACTATGTCGATGAATTGCTGACACAAGGATATGCTGATGGTCCAGCTCCAAGTAGGGAATTTTGTATTGCAGAGGGCGAAAACATGCACTTACGTTTTGCTGGTAACATCGATATTGATGATGAATCCCATCCATCCAAAAGATTAACATTGCAATCACTGAGAAATTTCCCAGGTGGTATTACTTGTCATTTGTCTGTTGTCAACGAACATATCCAGAAACGAGAACAGTACTTTCGAGGACATTTATATGTAAATTATCAGTTGGAAAACGAATTTTCAAATTCTCAACAACAAATAGACCAGTTACCTATATACTTAGAAAAAAAGGTAAAAGTCTCAATAATGACATCAAACTTAATTTATATCAAATAAAATACCATCATTATTAATATTGTTGTACCAAATTCTTGAAAAAAACTGCTACGTGTTAGAATTTAATTTGTGTCCCGTTTGGTATCTTATTTGGTAAATCTTACTTTCAGACCTTGTTGTGGCCGCTTTTCAAATACTCTTATCATGCTTCCTATATTTACTTGATACCTGTCTAACAAGAAGCACGGTCATTAGACGTTCAAAATCAGTACCACAATATGAATAGGAAATGTGATTTACTGCGCCATATACCGATAGCTGGAAAAAGCATCAGGTTTCAAGGAAGCTCATTACATATTTCAAATATTAAAAACGATGGTATTTGTAAAATCGAACTATCAACTTATAATTCATCGCCTTTTAAAGGGAACTCATTATATAAACGATGGTATTTTGTAAAATCAATTTATTTTAATTTAGAAATAATAAGTTGATTTATAATACATTTGTTCATTCAGATCCGCCACTTCCAAGTTGCTGACACATTCAAAGTGAAGTTTGTCATGAACACTAAAGGTGAGTAAAAAAATTATGTTGCCAATGTTCACATGACTGAATTTCCAGTTAAAACAATTACAAAATATTCAATCTTTAACGCCTCGTGTGATCGTGTAAAACAAACCACACCTTCTGTATCACCCGATATCTCAATGTCGTTTCAGTATTATCCAATGATTTCCAGTTGCCGCTGTCTATGTTAAAATATTTGTCACATATTGCGTAGTTGTTTCCATCGTTAACATGGTTGTGACGGATGTTGCCATGTAAATACTTTTCATTGCAAATACTCTTCATCTATTCTATGAAAAATGTGCCCATGAATCAAAGGCATCTTCTCGCTGACATATGACACACTGATTGCCTCGTCTCAATTCATTTTCAGAACTTTATAATGCATTTAAATGTTATTATTGAGATGTGAGAATGCATCAGTTTTTTCAGTTGCAATTTACAATTTACTAGATGTACATCTCCAACAAAGCTGTAAACTATTTTGTTTTGCGTTTTCATCAATGACACTATTCTATTAGGAATTTTTCATGACAATAACATTCTTTCTTATTTGTTATGTAAAAACCTTGTCCTAGCAACTTTACAACTAAACTTTTCATTTCAGTGACAGCGTTGGTACAATACATTGCTTGGAAATTAAACGAAAATGGTGATTCACAAGACTGGGACCATTTTCTCCATTGCCTAGAAGATAAAAAAATGATACGTAGATTAAAATAAAAATGGGAAATGGGTCTCAACACGAAACACAAAGAAAGAAATGTGAAGAGTTTATGAGATTCTGGATAAAAGAGAAAACAAAATCCATAAACAAAGTAAGTTAAAGTAGTTAACTAACTTATATTTTATATGTTATACAGATATAGAGAAAATAACATCAAGCTGTTATAAAAAAGAGTAACTCCATATTGGCTATATATTTGCTTATGAGGTTTTGTAGACTGAACTTGACAACTCATCTTATTTCTGACCCCGGAATCAATTCTACCTTGCTGATCAAGACACAAATGGTTACAATTCCGTATTATTCATACGTTGCATTATCAGTTTTATTGTATCTTTATTCGTTTTTTTTTTTTTTATTTTCTTCTCTAAAAGCTGAGAAACACCCTCAATTACATGTATGTTTCTTTCTATGTTGATTTTTTTGGCCCTGTTATAACAAACTGAGATAATTTATCTATTAGGTTGACTTAATAATGGGCGCTCTCGAGAAGTGTGGTTTTGACGATTTGAAAAGTTCTGCAGGCAGGTTCATAAAGTTCTTCGATGGTAAGATATGCTGGATGGTTTGTGCATACTTAACAATAAAAAGATGTATTAAAAGGTTTTCCATGAAGACGCGTGCTTATGTTACGACACGGTTTCCAGTCAGGCAAATAATAGTTATCAGAATCAATGTCATTAAAACACCAAATGACATTAGTAATACAATAACCAATTTTTAAGAATCCCAAGTGTAGGATATGAAATATGTTTTCTGTTAGTTTATATAAGAGTACATTTCCTGTGGCAATTTTGATCTAGGTCAGGATTATTTCACCTATAAAAAGGGATCATCCACTTGCAGATATGTTTTATGACAATAAGCCATAAAATGGTGTTGTGCCGTATCTATGGAACAAATGGTTCACTGTACTCTGTGACGAAGTGCCACAATCCTTTGCATTTAAAGTATCTCCTATGAAATTATCCATCTCTATTATTATTTTTTTGAAAATAATCATATCAAGGTGAAAGACTCAAGGTTTTGCAAAGTAATCAGTTTAATTTTCTTTCTGGATGCAGTCAATAAACGCAGAGGTATTGTAAAAATGTCCCGTTGCAAAGGTCAAGCACTAGGTCTTTCATACTATCTAATAATAGCATGGTTATGAGATCAACATGTGTTTTTTCAACTGATGAAAAAATAGACCCAGGACTAGGGGTCTAAAAAGCTATTATATATTAGTACCTTTTAATACCTAGATACAAATGCAGGTAGCCATTGTTAAATCAGTTTGTAATATTGGTTGTTAATGGTACATTGTTGTTATATCCAGATAGTCCGATTTCCTTCATCATTACCGACCTGACCGCATTGATATAAATATATGTAATATAACCTTTTTTTGAAAACAATACAATACATTTAATTGTTCAGTTTGACCTGCCCGAATAATACGTTATTGTTAAAACTAATTTGTTTGTTAAATCTTTGAAATGTTTTTACTTTAATTATACAGGAAATGGTATACTCTCAGACAGTTCATTGATAAAAATGGCGGAGAAGATTGGTGCAGAGTGGGAATCATTGGGAATATGTCTTGGTCTATCTACTCCTGAAATTGAACATATTAAGATGAACAATGTCACTACAAGACTTCAAATTTATCACATGCTTAATCAATGGAGAATGTCAGATAAAGCTATTGAGCTGGACCATAATATTGTTTCAGAACTTGTTGAGGCAATGACTGTTTCAAATTGTGATTATGAATTAATAGATTTCATTCGTTCAAATGCTGATCCGGGAAATAGTGGCAAAAGCGCCCAATCAGCATTAACCTGACTGGTATTTCTTGTTTATTCCCCGAATTTCTTACACTGACAAACAGCCATATAGAAAGCATTCAGTTATATAGTTAATTAATAAATATAATTTGATCATGGTCACGTATTGTTGCAGACATGAGTAGTTTGTGAATATGATTTCGTTCCTCTTCTTACTATATCAAAAACAAACATACTAATCCATTTCCGAATCACAATCCAGAAGCAAAGTAAAAACTTTGGAACAGACAAGTTAGGTTAGACACGTAAACTTCCACCAGGGAAGTGGGGCCGGGTGCTCCGGAAGGCTAAGCACCTCCTGTTTAGCTAGCTACACCCACCACGTGTGTAATCAAAATTGTGTGAAAGGAACATGGAACTATGAGACGTCAAATATATCCTCGGTAATCCTGGACACAGAGACATTGAACTTATCAAACTATACCCGATATAATTTATACAGATGCTAAAAGTGTCGATACAGTGGGAGACGTGGTTGTCAAGTGGTTAAAGCTTTAGTTCCTATCTAAAAAGTGTCCCATCGATGTGGGCTCGACCCCAGAGCACGCAATCAACCCTTGTAGTATGCCTCGAATGTATGTTTCGGTACCATTATGATAGACTGTGTGACTTGATCCAAAGCATATCATAAACACTGTCAGATAAATACTTCAATTTCACACACACACTCTCTCTTTCTCTGAACCAATAACAAGCATAGACAGATTATAAACATCTAACATTGTCATTAAATGATGATATTTGAAATCACTTAACATATTGCTTATAATATGCTATCAAAATAAAATACTAATAAATTCATGTCGTTTATTGTCTACCGAATTGCCTTAAAATGGATTATATTGTCAGCAGTTTGTTATTATTGTAACAGAAAAGAGAAAATATGCAGGGTCGGACCGGGGATCGAACAAAGGACCTAACGCACTATAGGTGAGTGCTCTACCACTGATCCATCCAGACAGCTTCCTTCCTTCCTTCCTGTTTTTATTCGACTCAATTAAATCGAAACAATTAGGTTCCACCTTGGGACCAACCTGTTGGTAGGCCACTTCCAAGGCTCGGACAAGCCTCCAAATGTAACAGGAAATAGAAAAATGCAGGGTTGTACCAGAGATCCAAACTTGCACCTCCTGCATTATAGACGAGTGGTCTACCACTGAGCTGCCCAGACCGCTACATTATACATACGGTGGCGTTCAGAAACCATTTAATTCCTTTAAAATGTGACTTTATTTATACATTAAAATGCGATTAAAGTGAAGCGCTATGGGACTGTAGTTTAAGCTACAGAGACGTGCAAAAAGTATTCGGTCACTTTGTAAAATCCTTCTTTATTTCATATAAAACCATGTGTTTTTAAAAAAATTGTCAAAAATTTATTTCTTGGTCAATTTCCATGATTTTTTCACTGTTATATGTAAAATTAATTGAAGTTTGTTCTAAAAATAATTAGAAAGGTAATTTCGTTGTTTTCAATAGTGAAACATTTTAAATTTAACAGATTTGTTTTAAAAAAAATGAAATCTACTATATAATAATGCTTTATATCTCAGTTAAATATTTAGCATGCTGTTCACCTTATGTTTTCTTGAACGTTATAAGACGGACAATAACTTGAAAATTAGTGAAAGAAACTACAACTAATTTTTGATTTATCAGTGAAAATTTTATGAAAATTGATAAATAATAAATTTTGAGAATTGTTTATATACATACAGTTTTATATGAAATAAAGAAGGATTTTACAAAGTGACCGAATACTTTTTGCACGTCTCTGTAGGATTAAATAATTCGATTCAAAAGTTGTCCTTGATTATCTTACGAAGCAGAATTTATGCAGAATCTTGTTAAATCTGGAGAGAAAACTGTCGCCAAATCATTCAACTCAACATACAGATATATAAACGACGTTCTGTCTCTTAACAATCCTAAATTTGGAGACTATGTAAATGTCATCCATCCTAGTGAGCTTGAAATAAAAGACACGACTGATTACTCAAGTTCTGCTTCATATTTAGACTTATACCTGAATTATGACGCACATGAAAGGCTACATTTGAAACTTTATGACAAACCTGATGACTTCAATTTTTCTGTTGTCAATTTTCCTTTTTTTATGCAGCAATATACCTGCTTCTCCTGCTTATGGTGTATTTGTTTCGCAACTAATACGGTATGGTAGAGCTTGTTCCCACTACGGGGACTTTGTACAACGAAGTAGGCTGCTTGCAAATAAATTGTTGACTCAGGGATATTGCAAGCCTAGGCTTATCAAGACCCTCAAAAAGTTTAATGGCCGTCATCACAGTATTGTTTAAAAGTTTGATGTCTCTGTGTCGAGGATTGCCTTGGATATATTTAACGTCTTATAGTTCCATGTTCCTTTCACACAATTTTGATTACACACGTGACGGGTGTAGCTAGCTAAACAGGAGGTGCTTACCCTTCCGAAGCACCCGGCCCCACTTCCCTGGTGGAAGTTTACGTGTCTAACCTTACTTGTCAGTTCCAAAGTTTTTACTTTGCTTCTGGATTGTGATTCGGAAATGGATTAGTATGTTTGTTTTTGATTGACAATGATGTGAACATCTTGATTAATCACTGCAATACCTTATTTATGTGACGGCAGGATTATGAAATGCTAAGAGCCGCTGTATTGAGAAGACAAGCTAAGAACGGAAATAACATATATTCAACAATTCAAAAAGTGTTTACTCAAGAACAGTGATGTTGCTATCAAGTCAATCCAGTATATAATAGCTAATATCACATCGTACTAAACAAACAGTATCTTTATCGGGATGCGTAAAAGTACACTAAAACTTAATTCCTTATCAAGTTAGACCAAGTAATAAATTAGCTTGTTGTCCACTTTCAATCCTAATGGCAGTTTGAATGGTAATTGGGGTTGTTAGTTGCTACACAATTGCATCAACCAATTTTGTACACGCGACTGAGTGTCTTTAGTACTCATAAACAGAACGAACATTCGCGCATGAAAGTATATATGTACAGAATATTACAATGGTGGGCGGATATGAACGTTGACGACTAGTTGACACCAAGGTGGAAACATATATTTTTGTAAATCTATGGGCAACATCTATATACAATCGAGCATTATAGTGTTGAACTAAGAAATAACTTTGATATTTTTGGTTTATCATTTTAACTCCCAAAACCTGTGTGTATACTCTATAACTTGGCGAAGCGGTTTATACAAAAGTTTACACACTGGTTTTTGGGGTTAGAAATGATTGACCAAAACATATCAAATTTAATTCAAAAATAATTTTTCAATAATATTTATAATTTTAATGACAATTAGTCTAAGTGTGTTCAAAACTTCACATTCAAATTGTCACCATCATATGAGGCATTATTACAAATGACGTCACTGACGTAATAAGCCCGTAACTATTAACAATAGTCGACTCTATTATCCTTTCTATTGATCACGTGACCAATGTTGGTTATCATAAATAAACTGAATATGACAATATCAAAAAATGCATAGGATTAAATTATAATAAAGTAAATGAAACCTTGTTATACAGGAGAGTAAAATGAAGTTTGAGCTTCCAAATATAAGGACTGCGATAGTCCTTTTAAGAAAGAAACTATCATTTGTTGATGAGAGATCCAAGAACGTACTCATGCGATATTTACTTAAGGACAACAACTTATCGTATATGTAAAGCCTTCACCACATAAGCAGTTATATTAATCAACAACTAAAACACGTCCGAAAATAAATCCAATAGCAAAGTAAAAACTTTGGATTGACAAGTTAAGTTAGACACGTGGACATCCAGCAGACAAGTGAGGCCGGGTGCTCTGGAATGGTAAGCATCTCCTGTTTCGCTAGGTACTACCACCACGTGTGTAATCAAAATTGTTTGAAAGGAACACAAATGTATTTCTCAGAATTTTTTTATCTAGAATGCTATATTTAGACTATTTGTTTTGATGTTTAATTGGCACACTTTTGCTTGTTAAAATGGGTATATAGTTCAAAGGCTATCATTAAATAAATGTACCCCAGCACATTGACCTCAGTTCAACTTTTTATCATATATATCTGGTTTTGTTTAGTGTTATCATGCAAAGCAATCGTGTTTTTAAGATAAACTTGTCAATAATATTTACTAGACTATCAACTTTGTCCTTTTTGGTGCATTTTTAACCCTTGTCAAAATATAAAATTTAAATAACATTATTAATCAAGTTTCATATTCGATCATTTAACTTTTTAACATTAAATAAAATGTAATATTTAGATTTGGTATGACAATAGCATTTCGAAGCAGTGCATTAGAAAACGGAGTATCGTCCACATGGCCAAGAAATCCAAATAGTGAATTAAACTCATTTCAAATACAGTCAAACCTGACTATAAGGGCCAGCGAAGGGAACCAGTAAAAATGGGTTAAATGGACAGGTGTCTTTTATATACAGGTTCAAATAATATGAATAAAGAACAATTGGGAAATAATTCTACTGTCCTATATAAGAAGGTGGTCCTTATATAGAGGTGGCCTTTAAGGTAGGTTGGACTCTAATCTAAAGCTATACAAAGTACAGGCATGGCGACAGTTTACCATTTAACAAATGAATAAGTGCCGAATCGAAAGCTCATCTCGGGTCCTCGATCAGGATATATTGACAGCTTTCCGACAGCTAATATTTATCTCCAATAAGCAGGTCAGGTCTTTATGGCCTCAGCTATCGATATCTCGACAGTCGACCTTCCACTTTTTGTTAACCACTCTGGTAGCTCAGTTGGTTAATTGGAGGTCGAGGGTTCGAACCCCGACTGGGTCTGATCTAAGACTTGAAAGTGGGTAGTGACTGTTATTTCGCAAGGCACTTGGCATTACGAAATGAAAGTAATTGTTGTTTCGGATGGGAACTTAAAATAGAGAGGTTTGTCATCGAGGTAGGCGCGACACGATAAAGAACCCTGTTGTATAATTCCATCAGCGCAACGCACAGACAAAGTTTCTGCATCATTGTCTATAACTGGCGACATCTTGATATAAGTACAACATTCTTGACTGGAATGTTAAACAACATTACTCAACTCTCTACTTTTTTGTTGGCTCCCTGTTGTTTCGAAATATCTGTACTGTATAATGAACTAATGAGTTGAGATTTATTTAAGCGTCAGCAAGGATATCAAGGTTTTAAAATGACCAGAAAACGAGGGTACATTTACACACTTAGATAATGAGGTCAATGTTGGTTTTAATTCGGCTAAATTAAGTTTATTGTTCAAATTTGGTTTTTAATAATCGTCTATTCATTACTTGTTTAGTGTCTGATTGGCTTTTTAAAAAACTTGTTTTCTTCCACAAATCGAAAAGCTGTCTATAAGCCAGAGCCAGATGGCTTTTGTCATTCAAAGTATGAGCCATCTATAAGCCTTCTGTAAGTAGAAGTTATTATATAGTAGGAGCTGGTTACTGTATCACTTATAAGCCATCTATAAACCATTGCCTTCTTTCAACCCTAATCAATGTCAACCATTTCATTGGTTTAAAAGAGCTATTACTGTAAGATGTTAGCAATACAATTCCATATTGCATAGTAAAACAGGATTATTTATCGTAACTATGTTATATGTTACAGATATAGTTTTATAAACCTGTTCAGATTTTGTATTTCCAGTTGAAGGTTCTAGTGATTGTTAATTGAATTGATACCTAGTATAGCCTACACTGTTTACTTTCCATCTATATCAACTCAACTTAGATCACAAAAACTAGAGTGAGGCCGCGGTGTCCTAATGGATAAGACGTCAGTCTCTTTCACCGCTGTGAATTCAAGTCCCGCTCAGTTCATACGTGCGAAAGTGAATTTTTCCTGCGTTGGCCTTTACTGATTCACCTGGTATCAGTAAAATAGACTGAGGGAATGGTACGCTTCCATGCGGCGTATTGACTCAGTGAGCTAGCACCTTAAAGTCGCCCCGAGTGTGCACTAGTACAAGGCAGAACAAACTTGCACTTTAAATGCATACATGAAATTGTTCATAAATTATTCCATAGAGATTAATAAAATAGTCCCTTATCCGTATTTATAGTAAATAATAAATTTTCCTTGGTCCCTACAGGTGTAACTGCATTTTTAAAATCAATAAGTAGAATTAAAAAATACCAATATTATAGATTATGACATGTTATTGAATTTAATATTAAATAAGTATACAATTGTAACATTGTTCACAGTAGCTTTATAGTTCACAACCAAAAGCAAAATGGTCAAGACACAGTATACATCACACACACACACACACACATACTCACACACACACACACACACACACACGTGCACACTGTGATTATTCTGTAAATGACATGTTACTGATAAATATCATGAGAACAACCGACATATTATATCTGTTTTGAGGGAATTGAGGGAATTCAGTATATCGAAAACAATTCGATGAACTTTTGACCATATACATACTGGGTCATCAAATGGAAATGACAACACAAAAGAATAAGTTCAAATAGTAAAGGCCTGTCAAAAGTTAATACTGAGTTGACGAAAAGACGCTGAGACTCGACTGCGAGGAGCCGACCTGTAGATAGGTAGTGCCCGAAAAACTCAGTCCACTCTCGGCCACTCGGCAATTAAATATGTTCACTGCTCAGCAACTCATTCGGTAATGACAAGGACTTTAAGTGCAAATTAAACATCTTGAATAAATTAAAAAAAATAAATACATAATAACTAAATAAATTGATTAAAAATAAATATATAAATAAAATATTTTTTTTAAAATCCAAATTAATAAAATGGACAATGGTGTACCTGATAATTTAGAAAATTCCCTAAATCTTTTATATTCAATTAGTAAATTAAAAAAATAAGTAAATAGATAAATAAAATAAATGAAATGGACGATGAAGTACCTAATTACTTCCAGAATTTTCTAAATCTTTGTTCTTTTTACATTTTAAGTTAGAACATGGTGAATGAAATGATTGACACTAGGATCTATACTGGCGTTTAACTCTTCAGCTGTACCAATTCATATTACCAATACATATAAAATCAATTTGGATAATTTCTATTTTTTCTTTACAAAAATTTTGATTTCCACAATTCTAGATCTGGTCCGAGCACTACTGACGAGGAATTTTTTTTTAAAACGGCCGTCTAGTGTTGCAAAATTAAAACAGGTTTAGAAATATTATCTACAATTTCAAAAAGCTAAGCTCAAAACGGTCCTCAGATGTACGTAAGTGATTGGATATAAGAGTATCTAAATACCATATGCTAATGAGAAATCTGGAAATATAAACTTTAATGCGGGTTTCCATCAGGGTTATCTTTCTTTACTCAATTTTACACCCCCATAAATTACAATTATGTGTAAAGTGTAAAATAAGCATGTCGAAAGTTCAACACTAAGCTATCAAACTAGTATCGAACTGTCAGCTCATATCCTCTATTCCTTGATATCTTTAAATATCGACAGCTGCTATCTAACTTTTGATAGTTTTTTCTACCACTAATTATGTGTATATATATCGAAAATTTTTTTTTCGTTAACTCTATGTTAAATTTTCGCCAGGTCTGTACTGTTATGGTCCAAACCACAATCTCAAAAACATAAATTAAGTTAAACACACGAACATCCACCAGAGAAAAGAAGCGGGGTTTCGAAAAAGGTAAGCACCTCATTCATTCATCCTCCTTGACGGAGATAAATGACATGCTTTTTATATTATAACATCAAAAAGTAAATGACAATACAAACATTAATAGCAGCAACATTAGCGAAAAGCGGGTGTTCGAAAAAAGTAAGCACCTCCTTTATTATTGATTTTTATTATTATTTATTTAAATAAAGGAACATCCGTTTTCACTTTCCTGGAGGACGTTCACGCGTTTGACTTTTCCAGTTTTCAAAGATTTTTCTTTGTCGTGGGGAAAGTGGTTTGTACATGTGTTACGCCAGATTATGTGATAAATGCCAAGTAATGCTATACCAACCTTGTATTGTAATAACTATTTTAGTGTGATGTAATAACACCTTGTAACGAAATAATTAACAAAAACAACAACGAATTAAAACATGGTTTATATGAAATATAAAATTCCAGCGTGATGTTAAAATGAAAATTTATATTATCGGCGTACGAAGCACACCGGACAAAGACCGGTCACAATAATTAACTTGAGCACTTTGTGCACAGGTGAGCTAAAATCAAGAGTTCTAACTTATTTAAAATGATTATAACAGACCAACAATGCATTTGCTATATAAATGATATAGTAGAAATAAAATAGAAAATATCTGATACATTTCACACTAGAATTATATAAACTATGTTATTTCAGCTAAGAAAAAAGATGTAACACGTGGTCTCTGGTTTGCTGATTTCACTCATTATAAAATTATATTCCATTTGTCCCACAAAAGCATCATTTGACTTCCATAACACCGAATTGCATTGTGGGTCTTTGTGCCTCTTAAACGCTAAAAACGCGAAATGAACACCTGAAAGACAACCTTGTTTTGCCGGGTGTTATTTACACCTATCCGAGTTCTATTAATTTTTACACAACATTTTGCTATAACTCTGTGCTATGAAAAAGACCAATGTTTCGGTATATACTTGTTATGTAATTAAAATCCAAGTCTGTAAATTTTACAGGTTTACATTGTAAACGGCATGGTGTTATAAACAGGAATATTAACTGGAGAGAGAGAGTGATGGTATGTTTTGTTGTGCAAGTATTTATAACAATTTTGTTTTATTGCGTATTAATGGAAACTAATGGGAACATTGAGTACTTATGCACTAATACGCACTACTGCAGAAAACCACAAAAGGTCTATAATACTGTTACCGAACCCATTGCGATAAGAGACATTGAGATTGAGATTAAACATATAGCCTTAGAACCTAACTATTGAGGGCCAAACAATATTGGTATTTTAAGGAAATAGATAATTTATTCCAAATAAAGTAAAGAGAAAAATAATCAGAAAACCACTTGCAATCTTATCAAAATTATATTTATTGATAAAAATCCTTGACTAAAGTTTCTCCATTTGGATGAGATTGAAAATAATCCGGAAAGTAAACATCAAATGTCAGTCCAATTCATGTTCCTTTAATACTTTTGTCAGATCCTATTCCAAGGATCGGATTTCGCTAGAATGAAATCGATTAATTCGGAATCACAACCCACAACATTCATTGCCTCAACAAGTTCAAAGACAATATGATGGCCCAGTTCAATCGCTTTATCTGACATTCTCCATTTACTAAGCATGTGGTAAATCCGAAGCCTTACACTTGCATTTTCCATCTTAATCTGTTCAATTTCAGGGGTAGTAAGACCAAGACATATTCCCAATGATTCCCACTCTGAACCAATCTTCTCCGCCATTTTTATCAATGAACTGTCTGAAAGTATACCTGAACCAGTGAAATAAAAAGAAAAATTTTTCACATATTATGCCAAAAAACGACAATAACTTACAATTCAGTCAGGTCAAACACGTTTAAATGGTTTATAATATGTGAAATATTCGTAAATGATTACATAGTCTAATATCAGTTTGTTCTGTCCGAAAACTTTGTGAAGAATACCAGACAGATAGGAAACAACAATCCACCACCTGCAAGCAGCATGCACTAGGCGGAGCCTCATTTGAAATGAAAATACCTGACCATTTGATCGGAATTTCCTTATCTCGTTCTTAATCTCGTAAAAGGTGGAGCAACAATATACCAATTTTGATTACACACGTGGCGGATGTAGCTAGGTAAACTGGAGATGCTTACCCTTCCGGAGCACCCGACCTTACTAACCTGATGGAAGTTCAAGTGTTTAACCTGATTTGTCAGTTTCAAAGTTTTTACTTTGTTTCTGGACTTGTGATTCGGACATGGATTAGAATGTTTGCTTTTGTTTTCTCTATGGTAAAGTATTTCATATCTTGCATGTACTTGCAAAAACCCACACATTAATTCCATTTAAAACCTCTATGATTTAATTCACAATCTAACAGGAGTTTTTCAAAACAATCTGATGAAATGTCCAAAACAGTTTTCAGTGTTAACAGTGTTACAGATGCTGAAAACATCGAAAATATCTTACCATCGAATAATTGAATAAACCGTTCTGCAGAATTTTTCAAATCGTCAAACCCACTATTTTCCAGAGCGTTCATTATGAGTTTAACATGAAAGAGAATGTCGTTGTATGATTAATAGTATAGAAGATTCTCAAAGCAGCGTGAACATCACAAGTAAACGAGGACGTAAGAACCAACTTGAACTTGAAGGTGTGTAGTCCGAGCAACTTTTGAATAGAATTCATTACCAAAATTCCCAGTAGAATCGCACAAAGGACCCATCTACGTCGTCTTTTACATCACCATGAATAATTACATTCGATTTGCCGAGAACAAATGGATCTTATAATTAGTCCAGCAAAAGTAGCAAAACAGGAAAACACAATTCTAATAGAATATCTTTTGAATGGCACTCTATTTTAATAGTTCCACTTTTTTGCTTCCATAAATCTGAGATCCTCCATAAACATATCGTTTTTAATTCAAAACTGTAGATAACATACAATCGATCAAAATACAGTTGATGTGTACACTAATTGTATATGCTCAAGCGAAATGTATTATTGATGTGAAAAATCATTGTCAAATAAAGTTAAATACTCTTTAATAAAAATGAAATAATGATTTCCCTTCTCTGTTTTCTACCCCATATACTATGTTATTATAGGTCCCGAGTGAAACAGGCTAAAGAGGAGGTGGTTACTTTTCTGGAGCACCCTGTCTAACTGCCCTTTGGAAGTTCACGTATTTAACTTATAAGTTTTGAAGCTTTTACTTCGCTTTGTATTTGTAATTTGGACATTGATAAGATTAGTATATTTGATTTTCATTGGAATGCTTTGATGTTTAGAAAATAAAAAATGAAATTAGAAAACTCACTTTGTCTATTGATTTTAGTTTCTCTTTTATCCAGCATTTCATAAACTCTACACATTTTTGCGTTTAATTTTGAGTGTCCGTTGTGTTTATTTTTGCATTCAATCGACGTATCAAAATTCTATCTTCTAAGGTATGTACAAAGCGATCCCAATCTTGTTCATCACCGTTTTCGTTTAATTTTAAAGCGATGTACTTTGCCAACGCAGTAGCTAAAATTTATATACATGTTTTAATAAACTTCTTCAAATAAGTTCTAAGACATAAGTGTTGTATCATTTTATATACATAACCACATAAGAAGCCTGTATAAAAGTGATTGATGGACTAATGTCACAGTAAAACATTAAAACATTCCGATTGCGAGTAAATATTTTGATGTTTATCTACTTGACCAGTATGAAATATAAAGGTAATATTAATGCATGTTTTCTCATTCTTAGAATTGTTTTCTCTTGTACTGGACATGTATACATACATGAAAGAAAACCTTAAAATTTCTGATTTTTATTCGAATCATCTGATCAGTAATGACAACACTTTAAAGGATGGTGTGATCTCAGACATAAACATTGCTCCTGTGTCGCCTTTTGTTCTTAAAAAATACCACAATAATTGGAAAGACAATATAAAACCTTTTTTACAAATTATAAATAAGTGTATTCAATTAAGCATCTAGTCTGCAATGTTTAAACGGCATTCTTAATTTATGAAGTTTCGTAGTTATGGTGTCATTTGTGCATCTGAATTCGATGATTTTGATATTATGATGTTTTTTTATCCATACAATTATCGTAATCATAAAAACACAATCCTACGTTCAAATGACGATGAAAATTAAAATTTATCTTTGCATCTGCTAACCACTTCGCAACATCCTACACAACTTATTTTTATCATATTTTTTATTTATCCTCGGCTTGAAATCTTTATCGCGGGGAGAAAGGATAGGTCCAGCTTTTGTCTACGTACCTTTGGTGTCGATGACAAACTTTTTTCTGTATTCAAAAGCATATTGGATATGGACCTGAGATCATTATAAAAATAAAATTGAAATCAATTTATAAAGATTTATATCTAATAAATCAACTTCTTACCAAAGCGGTGATACCTTGAGGGCTCAGTCTATTAAGATGTCTAGAAATTCTTTTTTTAATAAATGTTTTTACATTTTTAAAGGATTTTATGATGATTTATAAAATGAAAAATCATAAAGTAATGCGTTCTGTTTTCACTAGCCGAAGTTACTATTAGCTAAACTAAGCGCTTGTTCTGTTTTGATTAGTATACCGGTTATGAGGACACATCTTTGTAAAGCAATGTCGCTTTTACTACATTCCGTTAAACATATTTCTAATTTGTAATGTATTTATTATCCAAGTGATATTTTTCTACAAATATTTTAACAAGAATCCATATTTCTTACATTTTTATAATAATGATAATAAATAGATGTAGTAAAAATACGGATAACTTACTTTATTCTCTAAGTATAGTGGTAACTTTTCGGTTTCATCTTCCATCTGAATATTCAAATATCCTCGAACGTATTTATCTCGTTTTGGAAGGTTTTCGATGTTGACAGGAAATAAATGACAAGTGATACAATCCGGAAAATGTCTCAGTGATTGCAGTTTTAATCTTTCTGACTCAGCATCAATGTTACCAGTGAAATGTAAGAACGTATGTTCGCCCTCGCATTTACATAATGCCTTACTGTGAGCTGGTCCTTCAGAATATCCTTGTAACACCAATTCTTCAATATATTTTGTGTTGTTTTCCGATGAAACGCAGGCAATGTGGGCGTCATTCCAGTTATAGCTTTTTTGTTTACAAACAACATGTATTTTTATTTCATTGCTATGTTTAACCATTTCATCGGCTAACTCAAACACTTTTTCGGTTTGTGTATGTTTGGGTAAAGTCAGACCAATGAACCTAAAAGAGAAAATCATTAATATAACTTTTAAACATGAATTTTGTCCTTTGTCTATACTTCATATTTCAAAATCAATGACACTTATGGTTCTAAGGGATTTCTACACGTTTTACGACCATAAACACAATACTCTCAAAAAATGTGATTTCTCTGTTTCCAAAATTATGCTGGATATATTAGAAGCAGGTTGATATCACGCATGATGTATTAAAATAGCGAGACAGGATTTGCTAAACCGCCTTCACTTACTGGTGGCAAATTACGTTGATTTTAAGTTTGTGATTTAATCATGGACCAGTCTGTTTATGTTTGATGATGGAGGCATAGTGATTATACTTCTACTTCTGGTCCGATTTCAGTTAGGTTGCTTCATTGATTTTATAGTTTTACTTGATTTAATGTACAATTCAAATCTACGGTTTGCCTATTTTACAAAATTTAAGGGCACACTAACAATTTAAAATGCATGTATTATCGAAAAACTCTAATCAAAATTATTTGCTATTAATTTTCTTACAACAATTGAGAAAAATCTTCTGGAATGGTCATCTTCGTCATATCTTCATTGATTTCGCAATCAGCAAACTTCCATTCCCCGCTCTTTTCTTTATACATTGCATAAAATGTGTCGTCTTTCCCTAAAATGATACAATTCAATTTCAAAAGGAGGACAATGTGCAAATCAAAAACAAACATACTGATCCATGTCCGAATCACAATCCAGAAGCAAAGTAAAAACTTTGGAACTGACAAAATAGGTTAGACACGTGAATCTTTACCAGAGAAGTGAAGCCGGGTGCTCCGGAAGGGTAATCACCTCCTGTTTAGCTAGCTACACCCGCCACTGTGTAATCAAAGTTGTGTGAAAGGAACATGGACTATGAGATGTCAAATATATCCAGGGCAATCCTGGACACAGAGACATCAAACCTATGTGTTACGACAATGCGTATCTAGGTCCAACCCGATAGTTTGGAAGCCCCTTTTAGTACTGATTTGTTAACTTATATTTGTCAAACAACTATATTCATCTGCTGTATAAAATATATTAAATGCTATAATTGATAAAAGGTTAAATTATATTTCAGGTGAAATGCTAGGGAAAAAGCAAATACTACCCATTAATCACAAGCATACTATATCATGTCTATATCACAATCCTAAAAACTTTGAAACTGACAATTTAAGTTTAACACGTAAAATTCCACCAACAGAGTGAGGTCGGGTGTTCCGGAAGAGTAAACATCTGTTAATCTATGAATTCTTCCGGAACTATGGGACGTGAAATATATATCCACAAAGCACGAAACGTTTTCTACTGAAATGTGAAATAAAGTCAATGTTGTTTTCCAATAATAATAGTAGTATTTTTAAAAGATTAATAGTTACCTTTAAGTCTTAATCCTTTGACTGTCAGATTAAATGGTTTTTCTGTTGCAGTTCTACAGTCAAATAAAATGACTGGAGTCGATTCACACACATCAGATAATATTGCATGGTTTGCTTTAGCAAATTCAATGTCATACTTAGAAATGTTATTTGCCTGTAAAAGAACAAATCATAATATCATCATAAACATATAACATCGTTATCCATAATTCCAAAAATAATTCAAAATTGAACTATTGGATAAGCTTTTTTTCTTTTTCTTGAACTGGTGACTATATATATATACAAGTATGTCAAACCATATACCAACTAAATACATCTAGGTTTGACGATTTCATTGGTTTAATGTTTCCTGTACTCAACATACATTATCATAGTTTCGTTTAGACATAACATGTCCAAAAGAAACTCTTTTAAGATCTAACATTAGTTTTGGGAAATGTGTTTGCCTTGCATAATATTATCATTGAGTGTATTATCTATTATCAATTTTACGGATTAATGTTCATAATTAAATTAAAAATCAAATCTATTGATTTCACTCTTATTTTGTCTTTGGGTTATAGTAGTGCTTAATTTTTAATTTCTCAAATACAATTAAGAATATACACCGATAATAAATAATTTGTTTATTGATTTATCAAAATAAATACCGTAAGAGAAATCTGAGTCGGTTCTTTAAACGTTGACTCTGGAAACATAATACTGACGTCTTTATCACCGATACATTTGTATAAAATTCCTTCCTCTGGCACTATTACCTTTTCTGATTTTATTATCGTAACAGCAAGAATTTGCACACATTTTGGACGAAGTAAAAGTTGTAAAAAACAGAAGTACGTGAATTGCGTAAGAATATTTCTCACGCTTTAAACCAATCAGAAGCGCGAAAACTGATTACGTCACAATCAAGTGATATTACATGGGTACCTGCGTAAACTGAGCTATACTCTCTAACACTACGGGTTTAAGGACAATATTTATTATAAGTTGTGACTGCAACCTTTCCACATCCAATGCCACTTGTGGAAGCGGTTTCCACATAAAAATAAATTTTAAAAAATGCAATCTGCATTCTACTCCAGAAACTTAAAACATTAACATTAAACTTTTTTTAAGTCTAACGTTTATCTGGGTTAGTTGGTATTTTAATCTGAGGTATTTTACTCGTTCTTTATAATGACACTTGTCTAAAATCAGGTTAAGATAATAATTTATAGCAATTATTTCAATGTTTTTAAGGCAGCCTTTACAATATCATAAATTTGACTTTAATTTTAAGCTCGACTTGTAAGTTGGATTAACAATGACATCAGGTATATAGATGTCATGAAATGTCTAGTACCCAATATGTCTCTTATTTTTATATCGAATTATATTTAAAGTTTATATCGATTAAGATAATTATGGTAACTAGTTACATTTAAGGCTTTCATTTAATTTGAGACAGTTAATTGTACTGCATAACTTCATGCAGTACAGTCAAAGTAAATGTCAATCCTTATATTTACATTTATTTGTAACTTTTTCAAATAAGCACAAAATATAAACTGACATTTTAACACTTTTCATCAAAGAAAAACAACTCTAACTACCTCGTTAAAAATTGACTGTTCCAACTGTCGGCATCATTGACGTATCGCCGGCCACGCCCACAATGTTCCGACAAAGGCTGACATCGCGGTACCAAAGCAGCGTCACGGCAACTAATGACTTACTGGTATCAGTGACGTCATTAAATGGTACAATTCCCTGCTCGCGTGCTCCATTCAACTGCATCGAGTCATGAAGTAGAATCGAGGTCAAACACTGCATTGAAGCAAAAACAATGTGATTGTAAATATTTACATTTTGTTAACACTGAACAGATAAAAACCAGGGTAATCATTTATTACAGGGATACTGAAGTCTGGCGAATTATGACCAAAACCGATAGTTATAAGTACAATATTAATAATAAAATTTTTAAAAAATTAAAAATTATTTCATTAAGATATATATGTCGCTATTTGAAAAGTGCCGAAAATCATCGCTGCAGCTCTTTTGTGTGAAAAGAACACCCTGTGACGTCATGTGTTAACAAACCTCGCCATGCTATCAATAGTGTGTTTACAGTGTAGTGTGAAAGTTGTTAAAATTATTGTTGAAGTATGGTTTTTTGTGCGACCGTTGGTTGTAGAAATAAATAAAAGATTATAATAACTTAGAACTGGTCTCTATTTAGACCTATTTTAAATTGAATAATGACCAATATCGACAAAATAACACAGGGATCTATGCATCAACTGACCTAAAATGATGGTTTTTTATTATTGTTCACGATAAATCGATTAGATCTCAATTTATTACGTAGAATTTACATCCCTTTCTCGAATACAGGTAATTAAGAGATAATCAGTAACCTACAGTACCTCTAGATCGTTTATTAGACATTCCATCACCGGTAATCAAGAGGTAGATCTACCTTACAATATACAACATAGATCTGTAGATTGATAGGTGTCAATAAGTTAAGGGATCTAAAGTCTTCACGATATCCCGTATCAAACGTAAGTGTCCTTTTTTTGAAAATTTTAAAAAGATACGTTAAAAATAACTTAAATATTTCAAAAGATTGATTATCGAATGTATGAATTGATGGATTGACTGACTGGCAGTATGAAATTAAAACCGTTTAAATTACCGTTAATGAAATATTTCTATTCGTAAATTCAATTTTAAACATCAAAAACTCTAAAAAAAATTAACAACTCCAACCCCAACCCCCCAACCCCCGCTTCTCATGTCACTGACGTGAAGAAAAAAAAGAAGAGTCAGTTACAGTATGACCAAATCCAGGACAAATTTGGATGCTGACAGAAAGAGCCCGCCGAGACCCGTCCTTTAAAAAACAAAATGAATAATTTTAAGTTAATCATTCAATCCCTATGATAACGTTTTCAGACGACAAATTTCATAAAAACCTCTTAAAAAACTAAAATATAGTCCACGGTAAATGATAGTACACTTGCTATTCAGCTGTTTTTGTTCACCATATCATTTTCTTAATTTGCTACTTCATCTGTTTCACATCTTGATATAAATGGAATTATCTTGATTGCGATTTTGTCTCACAAGTTATAACATCTTGATATAAATGAAATTATCAAAGGCATGGATTATACAATTTAAGCGATGATCATAGCTAGTGTCATCTTGATATAAATCAAATCATCTCCATGTGCATAATACAATCCAAGTAATTTTTATTGGCATGACCGATGACATTTTGATATTATAAGTGAAATTATTGTGAGATGTAAAGATGTCTGTATTAACAACTTAAGTACAATTAATTAATAAATGTATAAACTAAAGAGAATATATTGCCAAATTTTCAATAGGTTTAAAAATACAGCTTATTTCCTTTCAAAAGTACTTATAAAGGAATAGAGAAAAAATTAAAATTATAATTTAGATTTAAAATTTCTCATTATGCTTGTTTCTGCACAATATGTGATTACAAGTCTGGCTGTAATCCTTCAAACCCAACATAGATCCCATCTTCTGAAAGAAGCACGTCTTTTATTTTCCAAACTATACACAGAATAGAATGGCTCTAGATCTTCTGTTTACTAGTTGTGTAAGGCCTGGAAAATCTGGAAGGCCTATTTTTATAAATTTATCTATTTATTTATTTTAAATAAATATAAGTTACAGTCTGAAGTAATTCTTGTGAAAAATGATGTTTTTGATTATTCTCTAAAAATTATGAATGTTTATAAATTATGAAAGTATCAGCATCTTAAAACAAGGTGTGTATAAAATAAACAACCACTGAAGCAATTATAGGGTTGGTTAGTATACAGAAAGTGTCAATATACATGTCTTGTTAGTTAATTAATAAGTGGATTGGTATAACTAGTCAGTCAACTAAGGACTTAAATACAGGTAACTCGTAAGTACAGGGTATATAATGTGACACTGCAGTAGATATGAAGTTTGTTTGTTCACACATGACGTCACGACCTGTTTTCGTACCTCCCGATTGAAGAGTTCAAAAATTTGATTTTTTAAACCTCTATAGCTTTTATATTTCGGCGAATAAAATTGTGAAATTTTCAATATTATAATAATTTACTATAAATTATCATATTTTGGTCAAATTGGCTAGACTTCAGTATTCTTCTAAGTCCAAGTGGTACAAATGGTCGCTAACGTTACGCATCGTGTTCAAAGCTATGCGCTCTGATGGTAAGCACGTGTACTACAACTTCCGGATAACGTTGTAAAGATGCACTACACTTATAAACAAGATTGTGAAGGAAACCGTAAAACCTTTTCAGATCATCTCAGATGCTTGTCAAGCCTAGGATGACAACATTAGATTTATTTATCAGCTACTTGTTGCGTTGTATCAAATTCCTGCAATAGGAACGCAACGATCTCTATCAATTAAGAAATAACATTCTATTTGAGTGTATTCATTCGGTATTCGAATAATGAATGAGAGTATTCCTTACTCTCATTCATAATACCGAATGAATACACCCAAAAAGAATGTTATTCCGTATATTTGCCATCATGAAAAAAAATATTGTTTGTATGTGAAAAATGTTAAAAATATCGATACAATATTATTTGATCCAAATAAGGGTGGAAACGTCGGGACTATGCTTGAATACAGACCAACCAAACAGTGCATGACTTAATAATTTGGCATGCTTTGATGTCATCGGATAGTTAAATAATACGCCATCAGAGGCCATGACCCGACATCGTATTCATGATGAATTGAATGCCAGATAAAACAGATATATTGAACTAAAGAAGGTCTTTCCTATTGTAAATATAACGTGATAATTGTAAAATGTATACACCAAAAGCACATAAAAATAGGTATAATGCTAAATATAAAGGAAACTTTGACAACAGAAAATTCAAGTCATCACATTTGCTTCATATGTAGCAATTGTTGGTATCATAATTGAATCGCAATATAAAGCACATCTTGGAGAATCAGTCGTATCTTTTATTTTACTAGAATATATGACATTCGCAGTATAAACGATTGTTAAGAGACAGAAGGTCATTCATATATCTGTATGTGAGGTTGGACAATTTTTTTAAGTCTTTTTTATTTTTCACGATTCGGCTTAAATTCTTTAAAGGGAACATATCAGAAAGCAATGATACACATATTATCTGTAGAAATTACATCACCAAGCAAACCAAATATACTGTCTCCTAAATAATTCTTAATATAAAGAAGGTAGCTTGAACAACATTTTGTTACCATTTAAAACTGCTGTCTGTAAAATGTATTTTCACAAGTGTAAATAATAATGCTTGGATAAATGCTCATCTTCTTGAAGTACCTTTGTGTTAAATTTAATCGTGGTTGAAAGTTCACGTTTTACCTAATTTCCCGTTGTACAATGATTTTATTTTGCTTTAATTTTTTTAGTTTGAATATAGTTCTATGTCACTTTCATTCAAGTTTGATTACACACGTGGTGGGGTAGCTAGGTAAACAGGAGGTGCTTTTTTGGAACATCCGATCTCATTTCCCGGCTGAAAGTTCAGTTTCAAAGTATTTGTTTTGCTTTGGGATTGTGGTTTTGAATTGATATGTTTTGTTTTGGTTTCTCTTTCTAAATACTCTATTTATAATGTGTTCCCACATCTACATTTTCAAATAAAAATTGTGCGAGGATGTAACCCCCCCCCCCAAAAAAAAAAACCCAAGTAGTTTATCTTTTGATCATTGAAGAATGATCATTGTAGAAATTGATTATGATAGAAAATGTAAAAAACATATCATTTAACAAATGCAAAATATTTAAATTTGTTTTAACATGCTTGCTATATTTACAATCAATACATTTTTTTTTCAATTGCCTATGATATAACTCACCTACCTTTTTAGATTCTGTTTATCCTTTGTAAAAAAAATAATTTGCATCAGGCAACTGCCAAATTATATGTGATTGCAGAATATAAATTTCGGGGTCTTTATATCATGGTATGTTACAGAGAGGAGGAAGTTGCATTTTTTCATATCAACTACGTACCTAGCAAGTCGATAAGTGTTTTCAAAAATGACAGCTTATCATAGATACGTTTTCTACGTACGTGTATATAAATCAACTGCGGAGATACCAATCAAAATTCTTACCACAATTCAAACACGTCCATGTAAAATCTTAAAAAATGACAAATTATCAAAACGCCCGAATTCCAACAAGGAAGTAATTTCGGGTTCTCCGAAAGGATAAGTGACTCAAGTATAACTAGTTATCCAGCATATTTTCAAATATTAATATTGAGACTGATAAGACGCCAAATTTACCGGGGTTATTTTGTTAGGTCATGTTTTGATTTAAGATACAATAGTTAATTGATTAATGTAAGCCCTTTAAAACAATGAGAGGATAAACAACACTATCTGTGAACATCCATTCAGTTTATTTCTCAATAACGTGAGGGAATATCAAATTGAAAATTATCATTACATTTATCCCGAGAAATAGAACAGATATGTGGTTTTGATAATTTAAAGTCGTATAAAAACTGCATCAATCCTTACAAACACAATCACGATTACTTTAAGCTAGTTGACATCACAATCAACTTACGCCATTACGAAGAATATTCATGTTAGTGAGTATGTTTAGAATAACTCAATGATATATTAGGCATTCATTCTTCAACTTAACTTTAAGTTATTCTTGATATCCGAAATTTGCCTGGGTATAGTTCCATGTTCCTTTAGTTGCCAATGTCTATTACACAAGTGTCGGATGTAACTAGCTAACAGGCTATGCTTAACCTTACGTGTTTTATTTAATTTGCCGACTTTAACGCTTTTACGTTTTAGCTAAACTGACGTATAGTTTGTTCATTTCTTGAAATTTGGACAAAAAAAGATTTTGCGATTTTCGCGTTTAATTTTGAAAAATCGTAAAAATTTTCCTTGCTTAAATGGAGGTCCTAAACTCAATGGTAAACATTTGTGAACCTCTATCACCAATCAAGATATCCTTTATTTGTTAAATAATATTACTCGTGGCTAATATTGCCGTGGAAAATTGCGAGTTTCTTAGGATTTTTCCGAGTATCTTCGTTTTCTTAACCACTATGGTTATCTCTAAAATTCATATACCTTGAAAATAAATACACTAAAAATTAAATACGTTCACAGTATCGGTCTTGTACTGCGATCAAACATTGCAATTCCATTGTATCTAGATTCAAACATGACGTCTGGACATCTATGTATGTAAACACACTGGTATTGAACTTCCTGGTATGGTACTGCCTGCTAGTAATACTAAATTATCCCGAATTTTCTTAAAGTCACTACGCGGGAATCCAACTGACTTCTAAAGGCGGAAGTTTAATACACAGTGGAATCGTGTGAATTTTTCATATGCATGATTATCTAAAGACGAATACTAATACATTTTTATAAATACTACTTTATTTGTACTTCAGTGTTCTTTGGATTGAAATATACTTGACCATATATACGAAAATTATTTATTACATTTCTTCCTAAATGACTCGATATGGTTTTCGAAAGAAAAAATGTCAACGATATCCGTGTTAAGCCCTTTTTAAAATCACCTTTAAATCGTAATATAAAACTGGATTTAAATGTTGATTTTAAACTTTGAGAAACTGTAAATATGTTTTATAACATTTAAAGCAGACATATAATATTAATAACCATGACTACAGATAAAGTTATACACAGTTCACATGGTATGTGAAGTATTTAATGTGTCACTTTCAATAGATATCAAGGAATAAATTACTTTTTATATAGATTGATGATTTAGATTTATTAATACACAACAAGTGGTTATATATTCACAGTATGTAAACTCCGTTGTACGTCTTCCGGGAGCTGGGATCGTCGAAGCGAAGAAAAAGCCAACAGTATTGGTTCCACTGTCGGCCTGTGACAGTATATTGGCTGCTAGTAAGTTTTTTGTATACTTTCACTGCAACAATTACACTCCAACTGATCGCAGATAACTGCGGAGTTCGGTTTGAATACAGTCGGTAACATTTATCGTTTCAGTTTGAAGAAAATGATTGTTAATTATTCAATTTATCAATGATATTCAAAAGAAGTTTTAGAAATGAATAAATTATTTAGAAGAAATAAAATATATTTCCCGAGCATAAAGATATGATAAACACCACATTTAATGCATTTAATTTAAGAAACCAAGTGTATAGATAAAAGGTGACGTATCCCTTTATCCCAAAACGCGACAGTTTAGAAGAAATTCTGATTTAATTTCATGCTGGTGATTCCAGATAATGTACGTCTAGCTGATGAAAACATGAACGCCTAGCTGGGATTTCAGTCGAAAAATATGTACGCCTACCTGTACAGAAAATTGTACAATTTATTGCTATTTTTCACATTTTTCTTAGCCATGATAATCGGATGAGAAAACCCCTTCACAACTTTATGCGAATGGATTAATTGATTGGATGCGATTTTACGTCAAAATTAATCATATTTCACTTATATGGAGACGTCGCCAGCTATATGTGAAGCCATAGGAAATTTGACCTTTGCAGTGCGCCCAGGGCAATGTGTAGGTAGAGTTCTTTACGGTGCCACGCCTGCTATGAGATAAAAGAACGGATTTTAAGGTCTTTTTCGAAGGAATCTGCGACTTTTATTTCTACATTCCGGGTACATGGAGTATTTACTACCTATTTTTAAGACTTGGCCAGACCAAGGCCGGATTTCGAACCCACGACCTCATACACCAAGCGCATTACCAACTGAACTATCGTATATATTAAAAAAAGAGCGCGTTGTTGGTAGTAGCAGAACCTATAAATCACTCCTTTCTTTTTAAATCAATCGACAAAAATAACCGATTAGATAAATAAACAGGGGACCAAGGACCTTAACGCTCACCTCAGGATATGTCATATCTCGTGAAGAAAGTCAATGGACAATCACATAAATTACAAGGACTGTTTTAATTTTAAAGATTTATGACCTAATGTAAGGATATTTCCAAATTGATTATTACTTATCTTAAAATGCTACCGTGTACTTCCAAATATTTAAGGTTTAGCTACAATAAATGTATGGACAGCTAGTAAAAAGTGAAAAGGCAAAAAACTAAGACCTTTCAGTAGTCTTACACATCTATGACCTTGACCTTCAATCCGATGAACTTCATCTACAGATCAAAATGATCGTAACGCCAATGTCTATAATAATGAATACACCTATACAAAAAGTTCAGAGTTTTACAGACAGATATTTTGTGACGTCGTAGCAGACCTTCTTAATCGCGAAGGCCCTGACTATCTGTAATGAAAATTATCCCCTCTTTTTTAAATGACGTTAATTACGCTGTTACGAGAAAATGCCCCCTAAACAAAGAAAATATAACAAACTTTTAAAGGGGAATTTTTTTATTATAATTTTAAAAATAAGTTTAAGCCCCCTTTGTGGAATTTACTGAAAATATGACATTTTCAAATTATCTGGGAACCAAGCATATAAATGTTACATAAACAAATACTCCATATTTTGAACGGTTGTAAATCAATGAATCGAATGCACCGTCGGCACTTTTGGTTTTTCGATTGTGTATTTTAAATGACGAGATAAAAACTTATGATTTTTTGGCTTAGTATGAGAAAATGTAGAGGACAACCCCGCTTCAAAATTTAAACACGCCAAGGAACCTGTATTTTAATATGAAACTAACAAATAAACATTACGGGTATCCTGTACGTGTGTAGTGAAAGTAACACCCTCGGGAAATTTGTTCCGCGTATCGACTTTTTAAAAAGACCTTTTGTTTTCTTTCGCTTTTATTTGCCTTCATGTAAGACATATAGCAGACTGTCGTGGCGGATATGCAAATGAGATCATTGCCGTTCATTTCTCAATATATATCAAAATAACTTAAGGCTAATACCTACAATATTCTAATATACATGCCTATACAAAAGTTGATAGTTTTCCAGATTATGCACTGACAAATATAGCAGTTTAGCCATTCCCCCTTTAAGAACCTTGCCATTTTCCTCCATTTTGAGCCCTACAGCTACGAATACTACTTGTCCTAAGTATGCTACATATGGAATATCTAAGCTATATCTCTTGTATCTTGAGAGGAAACGATTTTTACTATTTCCCCTTATAGGACCTTAAGGGGACAGAACTCCCTCATTTGTGCAAACCAGAAGCAACTTCACCAAGATATGATTGTCATACAGTTTCATGAAATGGCCTGGTAGTTTTGCAGGAGATGACTTAAATCACTATTGTTCTGTCCTTGTTAAGTCTATTTATGAAAGGTTTATTTTCACAAGATTTTGACCCTGATAATGTACACGATAATCGACTGATATCCATAAGATGCCGGTTGTTGAATTATTGTGAATCTACAGATGGTGGTCTAAATTTGATTTGTATTTTGAAGTAAATCTGCATATTTCGCAAGACAAATACTGGGATTCCTAAAATCACTTTGACCTTGCCCTTCAAGTTGAAAACAATGTCCATGTCTGCAACGAAAAATCATTTTTTTAAACAAGTTAACACGAAGCAACGTTTTGTCAGAACAAAATTATTTTTACAATGTTTTACAGCACCAAACATAAATATATGTATAAAGAGATGTTCACATAAATGCAGCTAAAGTACAGTAAAATCCCAGCTAGACGGTTGTTATGAGTTGCAGCTAAGCGTACACCGGGTAAAAAAATAATACTTGTTGTAGTTAAATATTTAAACGTATATCTTGCATATGCGATTTGTATTCACACTCTTTGATGCTTCTTTGTTCCAATTACCTTATAAAACGGTAAAACCGGCTTAAAATTAAGGCAAAATTCAATCTTACGCTAAGGAAGTTAGCTCTTTCTCCCTGGCTTGCGATGATCAATTGTTTTTTTGACATTATATGGTGCTTTTTGCGGGGAAATTGTAATGTCTTATTGTTACTGACATTAGCAACCAAAATTATAAGTGGTATCCATGACTTGACAATTTAATTCTGAGCGTTTACATACCTCTAAACTTCAGTCATTGAGACTATCAACATCACACGGTCGCTTCGACGATCCCAGCTTCCGGAAGACGTACACCGGAATTAACATACTGTGTTATTGGCATTTTTATAAGACTCGCATAGAAACATGGAAACGAACAAGACAGATAAATCGTTTTACCTCTTTTATCATTTATCAACCATGAACCACTGCGGTAGCTCAGTTGGTAAAGTACTCGTTCCGTAAGTGGGAAGTTGTGGTTTCGAACACCGACCGGGTCTGAGAAAAGACTTTAAAGAGGATAGTGACTGTTTTTTCGTCAAGCACTCGGCATTACAAAATGAAAGTCACAGTTCTTTTTGATGTGAACTTAAAATAAACGAGGTCCCGTGTCAGATGGGCTTGGCATGCTACAGAATCCTGTTGTATAACGCCATTAGCGCAACGCACAGGTAAAATTTCTTCCCTTTCTCATACACTCGCGACGTCTCGATAAAAGTGGAATATTCTTAACTGTGACGTTATTTAAAACACCATTACTCAACTCTATCAACTCTGAGTGAAACACCTAGCTGTTGTCTTAAAGTATACAGTAATTCGACTTATTTTAAATCCAATACAATTATATGGTATGACTTAGATAATTAGAATACGCTTTGCTTCACGATACAATGAACGAACAAATTAAACCTCTAATTATATCATGTGAATTTTTGTTTTTAAAATTTTAACATTCCGTACGACATACGAATCTGTCAAAATATGTTCAACAGTTGCAGAATCATGGAGACTAAGTGTTAAACATGTCAAAAGTGCAAAGGTTCCGATAATAATAACACTAAAATTTGTTTTAAGTTTAACATCTAAATTTCAATGACTCGTTTGCTTGTATTTTATTCAACAAAAAACTTTTTTCGTGCAACAACTAGTTTTTTTAGCTTAAAGTAATTTCTCGTTGGCGTACTTTTATTAAGAAGTAATTTTTTGCATATTTACCAATGTATTCGATATTTTTATTTCGAATTTTAATACATTTAAAAGTTTAGATGAAATAAAGTTAGTGTCAGATTAAGAATTCCCCGCTAGATGACTTAGTTTAACTAGGGCTAGAAAATTGAGGACGCTTATGAAAACTGTCATTCCTACCTATTCTCCGATTCATTTTCTGATCTAGATCATTACACTGCAACCACTTGCTATAAATCCTCTTTGGTAAATAATTATTATCTAATTTGGCGTATTATTGTTTCCCTTTTGTCGATACGTAATAGTACAAGATGACGAGATATTACTAATCGTGAGGTCGAAAATATACTTGCAAACACTGAAAGAACTAAAATTAAGAGCATTTTTATCGGTGATTACCGGAGTTTAAATATGTGAACCAAGGAAGTAAGGCCGGATGCACCGAAAGGGTTAGCGATTATATACGATTTTATTTATTTATTTTTTAGTTCTCAGTAAACACCCGTATCGAATGAACGCTTCTGGTTTCCTCAACTATAGAAGTAATGGTGTAAAGGTTTATTTCAATCGACAAAAATAAAACAAAAATATTGTATTATGTTTTATTTAATTGGGAAATTAAAGTACGGAGTCCGAAATCATAATAACTGCTATCGCAGTCAAGTATCGATTAAGCATTTGATATTTTGAAAATCCTTATATTCGATTTTCCACATATGTTCTTTTTCATTTTAAACATTCTTTAATGATATATGTCAAAAAGTAATAACACAAATTCAATTTCGATCTTTTATCATGTATATGAAATCCGTATGGATTTATAAATGTTGATATTTGTCAGGTTAATAATGATGTATGCTTAATTTTCTTGTCAACTGAAATATTTATGTAAGCATGTATTTATTTTGTTGTCATGTGTTATTTTTAAATAGCAAGAGATAGATTACTACATGTACATAAGACGTGTGAAAAAAAATCAAAAGGCCATGGTTTGGTTCTTATGGGAATATATGATGTAAATCATACGCAGAAATCCAAATTGACCCGTAGCTGCGCATGCGTAAAATAATCTTAAGACAGCTATAACTGTGGTCACACCTGTACATAACTTTACTATGGGTAAGTAAAAGGTAGAGATTTTAAACCTTGTTTTCTTTTTTAAAATTGTTTTTATGAGAATCTTATAGTTACCATAAGAAACTACAGATTGTCATGAACATTCAAATATAAAAATGATCTAGTTGTGTTAAAAAAACGTTTCCACTTTTAATTGCATATTTTGGTGACATACTCATAATATTTAAAGGACAGTTATGCCGAGTCCGTCATATTTGTGAAAATTGTGTGTTTTTGAACACAAATTATTTATTCAAAGTTCCAGATTTTGAAAAAAACCGCTTATTTTTCGATGTAGGGAGGACAACGTGTTCAAAGGTGGCAAGTTATGTCATAATCTTCTTTGAACTTTACTTTAGTAGAATCAGCTTGTTGCCAAGCAAGATTTCACCCAGGGGTCATTGTGGTGGCAGCTAAAGGTCAATGGGTGCAAAGTTCAAGCGAAAATGCCCATATTGACTTATACACAAATTCAAGGTGGCTTACAGAAGTTTTTCTTTATACATTTTGTCTTCTAAATATGTAAGTGGTATCTTCAAATTAATAGAAAGTCATATCCAACTAATTCAGTCACTTATTTTCAAAGTTTTTCATGAAAAATAAGATTAGACGCTTGCACAAATTTGACCTTTACAAATATGATTAATTTTGGCAAATAAATACTAGTATAAACACATTTGTGCATTTGAAATTGTTTAACAAAACTTTAGACTTCTGTTAAAATAATTTTACTGAATCATATTGCCCGTATTTATATAAGTATCTACTTTAAACAAAAAAAAAAAAAAAAAAAGAAAAGAAATCAAAGTACTGGTGGTACTAAAAGATTTGATTAGCTATAATGACTATCTGTATAATACTATCAAGTGTGTTCTCGTTTTCTGATGGAAATATTAGTGAACTGTTGAAACACGAACTATTCCCAGTGTCGCTTTCTATACCTGATACATCAGGACCTTTGTTATCTGCAGCCGACGAGTCGGATCTTCAAAATATCCCTGAGGAAGAAGTTTGCATGGAGACATTACTACCAAAATAATTAATGGTCAAACTTTAGTTGTAGCACTGAGATAACGGAAAGGCATCAATACATTCGGCGAGTTAGGAAACGCACAAACTGTTTTTATCCACGCGAAAGATAAATGTATTAAAATTGATGTCATTATGATAGATATAACAACTAATCCATAAAAGGTGAAACCATCTAGAGATAAAAGAGGATCAGGTCTCCGTTCTGTTAGAAGAATTATTGATAATTAATCTGTCCCAAGTGGGATTCGAACCTTTGCGAAGAGAGGTGTAGCGCTTTAGACCGCTTGGTCACCAATAAATTTTATCAGTCACTAAGAAAACATATAGGATCTCGTAGTAATCCAAGACACTTCTTAGCTTAGCTGAGGGTATCAGGGGGTCTAACAGACAGCATGTTTACTTCATACAGAGGAGGGAGTGTAACCGTTTTTAAAGCCTTACACAAGGAAGCCGATACTAGAATTGTTCCCCATGGTGCTGATGCTTACATGCAAGGCTATAAAAGAACAGTTGTTGTCTGTCGTGATACTGATGACCTTATTCTTCTGTTGCTTTTAAATGAGGAAGTATGATTCCAGACCGGGACATCTAAAGTTCGTCCCTGTTCATAGCATAAAATTATCACCTCTAGAGAGGAATAAGCTCTCGGTATTCCATGCAATTACAGACTGTAAGACTGTCAATTAACTTTCTGGACATTCTAAATACAGCATCCCGTGTTTCCAGGGAAAACACAGGGCTTTTTCCCACTCTTGCAAGAGGGAACTTTTCTGAACTTGTGAGTGCAGTTGCTTTCATTGAATTACCTAGCGAGGAGTTCTCATCTACGATGTAAACTGTTCCTCTCAGGGGAAAAGTACAATTGAAAATTTGCTTCCAACATCATATGCAACCGACCTACATATTCAACGTGCACACTATTAAACTGCTGTTTGGCTGCATTTAGTTATACCTGGTATTTCTTCCGGATCTCCCGTCACCTATAGGACACGGATGGTGCTAGTCTCACTAACATGCGTACTGTATGCCTTGTAACTCCCAGTGGCGGTTAGTCCATCGACAAAATCCCTCAAATTGCTCTGTTCTGCGCAATTTTACCCCCTCTGAACTTGTCTCAAGGTGTCTTTTATTCTTGTGTGTTCCATTTGAAAGTTTTGTGATGTTGTTGGCAGGTGTCTTGATGGTGTGACCTATCCATCCCCAATGTCGCTTTTGTGTTTCAAAACGACCTTGTTTTGTGATCCACCATAAACTTTTCGGTACCAATTTTGTCTTGTCATCTGGCAACAGGACCACGAACAATACTAGTTTTTATACTTAAATCTGAGGTTTTTCACAAATTAAACTTATTATTATTTTTTTTTGGCTTAAATCTTAAAACTTTAACTTTAACTTTTCTAAGACAATTACAGGTCAAAAGATCATGAACAAAACTTAACTTTTTGGACTCAAGTTAAGTATTGTCCTGATGTTCAAGATTATTCTCGGACAGTTAAGTTAGTGCGACTCTGAATGTGACTTCAAAACAGTTTTAATGAGAAAATTATAAATTGATTGATTGCATGGGGTTTTACGGGCTTTTACGTATTTCAGTCATATTAAGATGTCACCAGCTATAGGTGAAGTGGCAGAAATTTTGACCTTTGCAGTGAACTTAGGGAAATGTGCAGGAAAAGGAAAAGTTCCTTAACATGTTACACCCGCCTTGGCACGGGGCATCGGTTTTTAATGTCTCTCTCAAAGGATCGTTTGACTTTCGTTTCTAATAAACGAGTGTTTGGCAAAAGAACAGTCACTACCTTATTTCAAGTCTTGGTCAGACCCAACTAGGGTTCAACCCAGGACTCGCCACATACAGAGAGTGAGAGCTATACCAATTAATCTACAGTAGGGGATTTTTTAATGAGAAAACAACTTTTACCAAAATCATGTCATGCATTGCTGAAATGTAAATATAAATCATGTTGCAATACAAGATGTACATGTACATGTACAAGATGTGCATATAATTTAAAGTGGGTGGCTGTATGCACTTGCAATGGGACCGTTGAACCGTTGATTGGTTGAACCCTTTGAATGATAATGCCACAGATAGTGATATCGATGAATGAAAAGAAATCGTTAGATGTGACTGATATATTCCAGAGATTCTCGTGACTATGCCTTGCCGATTACAGTACTTGCAGTACTTTGATTTTAAACTTTTAATAATTTTCAAATTATCAGCTGGGTTTAAACAATATATTTGTTTTAATCACAGTCATGTATTTACAAAAATATTATATTTTGGCATTTTGATTCATGCTTTGATGTTGAATGTATACTTTTATTTTATTCTATCTTGAAGCTTGTGTCAGAATTTTGAAAAATAACATTGAAATATTTAAATTTTAGCCTAAACAATCTCAATTAGCTTCCTAGTCAATGTTAAAATACATGAAATGCTATGATTGCATGAGAACAGATTTATTTGATTTATTTAAATCTCAGAAAGTATATATTTGGACAGCTATAAACTAATAAAGATTAATTTTTGGGGAAAAACACTATCTGACCTTTGACCTTTTATCTACTAAACCAAGGGTCGATCAGCTTGACAACAGGTTGATTCTTGACCCCTAACCTATAATGATATAAGACAGCTATGTTGCCAGCTTTGAACACTCATGTCCCCCTATTGTGAAATTTCAATTTATTTCCACCAGACTATATTATTTTCCAGTAATTTTTACGGGCCTGGTAAACTTTGTAATAATTAGAACTTTATTAAAATTTGAACAATGAAAATTTCTCTATAAATCCGAACCATTCAGTAGATACATGAATCAGTGACATTAGATGTAGCTAGATTCCCACTCATTTAATAAATGTAGATTCATGTATTTCCAAATAAATAATTTTTATTTACTGGAAAATAATATTCTAAACATTTTCTTTAATTCTTTCTATTGTCGTACTTTAGGTAGAATAAACAAAACATAAAAACTTAGATCCTATCACTGTAATTTTATATTGTTATAGTCAGTGCTTTAATATAAAGTTACAATGGGAACTAGATATACCCGATTTTCAAATTTGAATTTCACCAATAACAATATTATTTTCCAAAAATGTCTGGTTCTCGGTGAAAAATACATACTGTCACGAATATTCAAATATAAAAATGATTAAAATATATTGAAAAAATCCATTCCACTTTTTGATTAAAAATATGGTGACATTTCACTTAATTTCCCAATGAAACTCATTAGAAAGTGCACGGCACTGTTTTTGTGAACAGCTTTTTTCTTATAAAAGAAATAGAAAATTTGAAAATCAGATGGTACAATATTTGTATCAATATTTAAGTCAGTGGATAAGAGCCAAAGCTATCATGGTCAAATACTAGCCTACTGGATCGATCTAATACAATATTGTGCCCTTTTCTATTTAAAGTATTATTTAAAAAATTAAATCAAGTTAGAAAAATAGGAAGTAATGAAATGTGCACATTTTTATTTTCCATTTTATCATATTTTTTTTATTTATTTAACTAATTGAGTATGAGTCAATCGCCCAGCGTAATGACCAGTTAATTAGTGGTACTGAATTATTAATTCGTGTACACCCTTGCAATCAAGTTATGATGTAATTTACCAATTTGCTGAAGCATAAAAGAATCCAGGTAGTACTGACCAGTCTTAGATGATAAGGTTATTTACCAGATCGTTGAGGCGTGAAAGAAACCAGTAGTACCAGTAGATAACGTAGTAATACTTCTTAAGCATATATACATTTCATTATAGTCTCACCTATGAAGAGACTTCTATGAATAGTTTCAATTCTATTTTTTATTTACGTCTCACCTTTTAAAACATTTAAAATACATATTACAATTATACCCTAAAATTGTTATAAAAGCCACTTTTAACAGAGTTATGAGAGACGGTGTGACTAAAATATTAATCTATTATGGACCACTTCCTCAGGAACTGTATATAGTGTTGTCTGGAGAGGTATAGTGACCGAGCCTATCGGCTATCTCCAGACAACACTATAGGAAAACAGTTCCTGAGGGAGTGGTCCATAATAGATTTAGTACATCACATGTCTTTGTTTTCAAAGTTGGAGAGAGAATTATTTCTAAGATGAATTGTTTACTTTATTCAACATTTGGAATAAATTTCTTTCTCCTTGGGTCGGACATTTGTATAAAAATCGCACAAAATATTGTTGATTTGATCGATCTCCATAGATCCAAACTCACCATCAATTTTCCTGGCTCTCAGAGATTCATTTAAAATATTAACCGAATACCTTGTGGCCTCGATACTTTGTTTTTTTTTTGCTCGTAAATTCGTAAATCGCGCGTCGTCGAATGCCATTTTGTATCCGACGACAACAATAAACAGCGCCACCTAGACAAAGGGAAGTAACTAGCTTTTGCTTTGCGGGGGGTCACGCGAGGGACTATACTTGGATATCGGGGGACTATACCTAGGTATAGTCCCGCCGCTATGCGTTGTCAAGAGCAGATGATTTCTACATGAAATAGTATTCATGTAGTTATCCAATGATTATTCAAGAAATTAACATGTGATGTACTAAACATTTATATACATATTGTAACGCCAGCCTCTTTCCACCCTATGTGCATGGTGAATATTTCACCCGGGTATGACATAATCACTAAACATGCACAGGGAAGGAAGTGCTGCTACGTAGCCGAGCGGATCTTCTGAGTACATTATGATACATAAGTATTATTTATCGGAGTAGAGCTGCCACCACCTCACATAGTGAGGAAAAATATATACACATAATGTGTGGGTCCGTAAACAGGTAAAACCAGTATAGTTTTGTTGTAAGAGTTGTAGATAAGTCGGCGTTGTCTTGGAGTTAAAGGGGTATGACATGGTAGCTGCCAGGTGGAAAGTAACATCAACTGCATTGGAGGTTGACTTTCTGCATCAATGCCTGCACTGGATGGTAAAGTCTTGCAAACAGCACTTGGTATGGTAATCTGGTGGTGTGGTTAAATAAGTAAAAATAGAAAGGCACACAGAAACCCTAAACTAGTATGTTGCCTTTTTAACAGACAAGCCTGAGTATGAGCGTGCAACACAAAGTTGAAAATACCTGACCAATGAAATCAATGACCAACTAAAATGTCAATAAACTGAACCTCGGTGGTTGTACTGAAACCAAAATGGTATAAAAAACAGCGACTATACTTGCATGGTAGCTACAAGTATTCGTGGTTACATAGTAGGTACAATTTCAGTGATCAGGTGGTCTCACTTTTACCCTAATGGACTGAAATAATGAACTTCCACAATAACTGACCTTTAAATAATGGATTTAATTCTTAATGAATATTTAATATGGAAAATAACAAATAACAATAGCAATGTATACATCACTGCACTACCACTGACTCTCAACTCTCCCTAGCTTCAAATGACTGATAAAATTGGCTAAAATAACGGGCAAAACACGTAATTGAAATGACTGTAGTCATTAATAAAAGATAAGTAAAAACCAAATTGACTGAACTAAGCTGACCTATGGCTCGAAAACAAGTAAAGTTAAGGTTCTCCAAAAATAGGCGGGATTTACAAAACAAAAACACCCCGTGTGTTACCTGTAAAGGTGTACACAAGATTAATTTCCGCCAAACTGTGCAATAACGAAATGGTTAAATTTGACTGAATAAAATGACCTTGAACTATGAAAAATACCCCCAAAAGTGATTCCCTACTGAAAAACTTATGAACTGAAAAAGATTTACGACTCCCCTCCCCCCTCTTTTGATAGAGAACACCCGGCTTCCTCATGCTAATGGCATGGAATGGCTTGGCTAAGGCCCCTCTGAACGTCATGGCTCCTCGATCGCTTGCTCATTGTGGTAATACAATGAGAGCTAGATCCCTGGGTATGGACTTCACATGGCAAGATGATATATTTTAATTAGCACTGGAAGGTGCGCATGTTGGTGGAAGTATGTACCTTCAAAAGCAAGTCGCTTGATCAGGAATTAACAAAAAATGGATGGTGCTGGCGTCTTGGATGCAGACCAAAGCAGAAAGGAACTCGCGACCGACCGAGGGGACGCTTTATATACTGGGCGTGGTCGACCAGAAAAATACATTCGACCGGGAAACCCAGCCAATCCCTAAAGACCATTTCGACCATCAAGACCCCTAGAAAGGGTTAAGAAAAAGGGTCGACCGAAAATGGTAAGTTTGACCGTTTTCAAGATTCTTGTAGATCCCTTCAACAATAAATATATTTTCCAGGCATCAGTATCGCATCTGTCGTAGTTTTTCTGACTGATAAAATGTTCTCTATCATTCCCTAACTTATTTCCCGTAAAAATAACTGAGAATTAATGCACAGTTAAAGAATTAAAAATCCCCCGACCCCTCACACTTAATGTGTGATATAAGTTGTAAATATATGATTTACAGTACAAATAAAAGTTAACACTGAATGTTAACATGAAATAGGAGCAGTATCTGAATAATTACTGCTTAGATTATAAAATATTATAATAAAACACCCCTACCCCAAAACGACCTTTAAATATGCCCCCCCCCTTTTCTAGCATACACAGTGAAATTTGTAAAATGTAACATTACCCCACTGACAAATAAAAGTTCGTCCCGAACTTCTGTTAAACAATCCATGTATATATATACTATGCTGCATATAAGTGAATAAGAAATGCACAAATAAATTACTCTCTCTCAAACATTCACTTTCATAAAATCCATAAAATATTTAAAGTTATTAGTAGTCCACAATTTGTAAATGTTCATATATGATACTGTATAACTCCACACACACATAAGATGATACGGAATGTTAAGTTATTTGAAATAAAGTACACATGTAATATCCACCAATGTTGTCCTTTTCCACTAAGTCCAGTAAGAATCGCATAATTTGAAGAATTGAATACTTATATAAAACTTTAAAAATATGAATCCATATGCACTTGAGTCCTTGAAATGTTCCATCCACCATTACTGATATTATTATCGCGAAATGTCACTAATTTAAACGTTGATATGTAGAAGTTCCTTTAGTATGGAATCCACCATGAATGAATGATTTGCTATAATAATGCGGAAGTCCGAAAATGTCAAGTTAATTGCACTTCTCGAAATTGAAAATCCATTATATATAAATCTGTATTATGTCCACGCAAAACATGATCCACTGTGAATTCTAAACTGCCGGTGTATAAATTGGAATTAACATGTCCCTCACTGCTGATTATAAAGTCTTCCCCCCACTGTTTACATATTATATTGTTCTTTACTGGCTCTGGGTGCCTTGATCTTTTGATTGGATACATGATGGGCTCCTAACCCAGGTGGTCTCTAAGGAGTAGGAGGTCCCATCAGGGAGGGTGCACCGCTCGATCTTGGTTACACATAATGTGCCTGCTGGTGCCACTATGCAAGAAAACCCTCCCTGGTGGGCCCTCGCATACAATCGGGTTTTTCTTAACTCTTTGGCTCCCTGGCCTCCCCGGATAGAACTAGGAGCTCCTGCAAAAGCCAATCGGGGGTCATGATCCCACAGGTCGTTTTGCTTATTTTCCAATGGAATAAGGTTCCAGGAAGGTTTATCGTCCTTATTCTTCATACTGCTTTCCTTATTGGCCATTTCTTTCAGGGTCTGCTTTAGAAGTAAGACTTCCTCCTCTAAGGCAGCTATCCTCTGCTTCTCCTGGTTTACACCAGCTGGGGACTTGCCTGGACTTCGTATAGGGTCCACCCTTACCACAGGCATTTCTTGAGGCTTCAGCACTGGTGAGGGCAGAAGCTCTATTTCAGCTGGCGATTGAATTGGAGTAAGCCCCCAGCTAGCTGGTTCCATGGACAGGCTGGCTTCTTCCCACAACATTGCCCCAGGGGACAATGCCTGGCTGAGATCAAAGGTGCTAGGGGGTACCTCTAGCAGAGCATCCCCTGATGGAACTGTTGTGGTGCTAGGGGGTGCAACAAGCATAGCAACCCCTGATGGTACAACTGTGGTGCTTGGGAGTGCAACAAGCAGAGCATCCCCTGATGGTACGCCAGTGGTGCTTGGGGGTGCAACAAGCAGAGCATCCCCTGATGGTACAATTGTGGTGCTTGGGAGTGCAACAAGCAGAGCATCCCCTGATGGTACGCCAGTGGTGCTTGGGGGTGCAACAAGCAGAGCATCCCCTGATGGTACGCCAGTGGTTGGAGCTGCCTTGGTGCTCGGGGTGCAACAAGCAGAGCATCCCCTGATGGTACAACTGTGGTGCTTGGGGGTGCAACAAGCAGAGCATCCCCTGATGGTTCAACTGTGGTGCTTGGGGGTGCAACAAGCAGAGCATCCCCTGATGGTACGCCAGTGGTTGGAGCTGCCTTGGTGCTTGGGGGTGCAACAAGCAGAGCATCCCCTGATTGTACGCCAGTGGTTGGAGCTGCCTTGGTGCTTGGGGATGCAACAAGCAGAGCATCCCCTTTAGTGCCTCTTCTGGAAGTGCTCTGTTGGGCCATGAACCTAGCCAAGACGTCCCTTCCATGGCGTTTCTTTATATGTGACCGGAGGTCACTCCGTCTTGTGTACGGCATCCTCCGGTCACATGCAGGGCACTCTAGTATTGGGCCATGAGTATTCCTCTCGTGCCTCTTCATTTTATCCCGGCTCTGAAATTCCTGCCCACAGTCTTGGCATTGATGGCTAGAATGACTGTTCTTCTTTGAGACTACCATGGATCTAAAAAATATATATATTAAGGTCTGATAAGTACCTTGCTAACTTCTATGAAACTTTATGAACATTTTCTTTTCTAAGGCAATGTATACACATGTAATTATGCGATATATATGATGTGAAGTCCATAACCATGGGTAAAAGGATTCTGTCTCAGGATTTTAATGCTGAATGACTTAAAGTTGAAGTGGAATATTTTTTATTTTTTTTTTGGTATAGGTTCTGGCGGGTTACTTATTAATTGCTGGTCTATAGGTCTATCATATTGGCATTTATTCCCAGGGTAAAAAGGGTGATCAGTCCTGTTGCCCCCCCCCCCCCCAAAAAAAACAATACTGCCTGATGATATAACTCATTTGTAAACAATCTTTGTGCATTTTCTCTCTCACACACTTATTCATTCACAAAATTACAGCTAAATACAGGTATCTATACATGGTTGTTGGTATACATGGTTAACTTCACACAATCTCTATTGGTCTTATTCAAATATTTAGTGGAAATCTATCTTAAATACGTATTCTCCTTGATGTTAACACATTACTGGCCATTACACAAAAAAATGGAAACTAAAAAAAATGGCTATCCCCCGTAGTAGGACATATCTGCCGGTGTGCTAATATGAGCACCAATAACAAAAAGGTGGCTTTCCCCCGTAGTAGGACATATCTGCCGGTGTGCTATTATGAGCACCTATAACAAAAAGGTGGCTATCCCCCGTAGTAGGACATATCTGCCGGTGTGCTATTATGAGCAAAAAGGAAACTAAACTGCAGCAAAAAGAATCAGTCTTGAATTTCCAACACCTCAAAACTTGCCGACTTAAATGCTAATATCAGCTAACTTAAATAAAATGGTTGGCTACTCCATGTCAGGTCTGGGTTCCACTTGGCACTGATGAACATGGTTTCCCCACAATCCAGCCTTTAATGGTTTGCCAGGTACTAAACATAATTAAAATCTGATAAGGTGATACTTGCTTTTCCATTTGGCTCCAATGATACACTTTTAAGTTACCCCTATAATTGCATCATTGATCTTTACTAAAACTATCTTCTTTTTATTTCAGGTAAGGAATATGGAACTTCATAGACTGATATCAAATAAGTTATCTTAATCATGCTGGATTGGCAGAAGAGTTCTTCTTGTGTTATATATATATATATCAGCCTAGGAGTTCTGTTAATAAAGTTTCATAATATAAAATATATACATTTATGTCAAATAAATCTATGCACGCATTTGATTTTATAATACTGTTACATACAAAAGTATTATAAAATCTTAAATATTAGAAAACTGGTTTTATAATCAATCACATGGAGCACTATGCCAGGGTTTCATGTGGTCATAATGGACAACCTTCTCCCGAGAACTTTCATTTTCCTGCACTTTGTAAATCAAATCATTGATGGCTGCTGTAATAGTATAGGGTCCAGTCCATCTAGACTGCAGTTTTTGTGACTTTCCCTTCTTTCTCTCATTATTTATAATCAGAACTACATCCCCCATTTTGTATTTGCCATGAGATGACTTAATATCATAATGTCTTTTCTGTCTATCACTGGCTTCTTTCATGTGGTCTCGAGCTGCATCGTGGAGTTTCCACATTTTATCTTTCAATCCTTCTACATAATCATTGGCTGACAGATTGTCTGGGTTACTGGGAAATTCTGAAGGTTGTCCTAATAAAATATCAATAGGCATCTCTATTTCTCGTCCCATCATCATTAATGCTGGGGTCTGTCCTGTACTCTCATGGACTCAGGATCTGTATGCCATCATGATTAAAGGGAGACAACCATCCCAATCTCTCTGGCCCATTCTTACAAATTTACTCAGCATGTTTTCTATTGTCCTGTTAAGGCGTTCAACTAATCCGTCACTTTGGGGTCTGTAAGGGGTTGTACGGGTTTTGTCAATGCGGAAAATCTTGCAAATCTCTTGGCATAAATTAGATTCGAATTGGCTTCCTTGGTCTGTGTGAAGTTGTCTGGGGACTCCAAAACGACTTACAAACTGGTTGATAAAAACATTGGCAACTGTAATGGCTTCTATATTCCTCATGGGATAGCATTCTGCCCATCTAGTAAAATAATCTGTTATTACAAGGATGTATTTATTCTGTTTTACACCCATTCTCAGTAATAAGGCCCAATTCACTATCTCAAGATGATGAAAAATAAAAGTCTTACAAGCAATGAACTTCTGGTATTTTCAGAAACTGGACATATCAGAAGATTCAGAAACAACAAAATTATTAACACCAATTGATTATTTTGGTTGTAATTTCACTTTATTGTTACATACATACCATGTGTATTTAAATGAGTTGATATTTACGTGACCGTACTTACAGTTCATCATATTCTTACCAGGTAGTAGTATTTATATGTTTATTATGGTTGAACATTAGGTTACATTGCTATTAATTTAAAAATGTGCCTTGAGACCACTTCGGCATATCGAAATGATAATGACGATGTTTGTAGTCTACAGAAATTAAAGTATTTTTACGCAAAAATACAATAAATTTATTTCTGTATTCTCAAGTTGGTAACAGAAACAAAATTTCAAACACGTAGTCATTAATCAACACTCAAATCAAAATGCAAATATGTCTTGATGAAATTGATAACCAAAAGAACTGTACAAAACTTATTATCTTCAAGATAATTTTCACTTAAGTAAACAGTGTATTCGGTAACGTATGTAGCACCTTTTAGATGACTTTGATTCAATATAAAGACAGCTAAATCATATTATATTACAAATTATTAACTCTTTTTTTCCATAATAAAATTGTAAAACTTATCAAAAGAACACATGATATTGGTATATATATGTTCACTTTTCTAGCGAAATGACAAAAAACTATTTATCGGTAACGTATGTAACAGTTTAACCGATTATAAGATTATGTACATTGTATCGTTTACAATGAAGTCTTCAATTTCTTTATTAAGACAACAAGAGATATAAAGCCTTTAAAATTATCAATTATCACGATGTAAATGTTCACTTTTCTAGTGACAAAAATAATTAATTAAGTAAGTAACGTATGTAACTGTTTAGTCACGTATGTAACAATTACATACTGGGGTTTAAAACTTCTTCACTCAGTGACATGTCCTCCTTTAAAGAAATTCAATAAAATATACCCGAGTTACATTCTAAAAACAAGGCTAATGGAATAAGAAAATTTTAATTGCTGATTAAAATGCCATATCTTTAAAGGAACCACTGTCTGTATTTTTCTCTCCAGTAGTACTTTTCATATTTAGTTTTTAAACCTGAAATCTGGACTTATCCTTTATTTCTAACAACTTTTTTCTCCACCCGATTGGTTATACTGTTTCTAAATTCAGGATAGACTGAAAAATCTTACATGCTATGTGCCTTTTACAAACATTTACTGTCTATACCAATCAATTCATTTAAAGTTGATCTCTTTTTCTTCTAATTATCTTTTAATCAATCACGTGACTTAAAATGTCTCTCATACCGACCCATGTCAATTTCATAATCCCAAAGCAGAGAACAAACGTTGAAAATTTGCAAATAAAGTTAAACACACGAACTTTCACCAGGAAAGTGAGAACAAATTAACAATGTCCATTGTATTTTGGTATTAGTAATCAAGCAGTTTGCTTCGTTTTATAAAGTCCACGTGGGTGCCATAGTTGAGGTACAAGTCCCAATATGAAGCAGAACATGAAGGATCAGTTGTATCTTTTATTTCAATATCCTTAAGATAGAGGACATTCACAAAAGCCTTCGAATTTAGAATTATAAAATCCTATACCAGACATCATGTATCTGTATATATGTGGAGTTACTTGGTTTTGTTACAATCCTTCAAATTAAAAACGGTTTTACATAAATTCTGCTGCAATATGAAATAAATCAGCCAGCAATGATGCACAGTTTAGGCCCATTACTGATTATTGTTGGAAAATTATATTGCTAAACATAACATGTATATGGTGTCTTTCAAAATCACTCATATTTTGTTGTTGATTCTATCACTATACATGTATTTAATATTTGTCAATAAGGTGTTACCAAGAAGAACTTTTCTTGCTGAGCTTCGCTTGTTGGGTGTCAAGTCAATAATGGATACATCACTTTCTGTTTGCTTTCATAATGTTAACTTCTCATTTGAAAATGTAACTCTTTTATCCTTTCTAATATGAAAGTTTTCTATCTGAAATTTCTTTCTCATGATTTATCTTTTAAAATTTTAACGTCTTTAGATACATTACATTAAGCTTCCCTCTTAACTTCTTGTCAGAACTTGTATAGTTTTTACCCCTAGTTTAAATAGAAGGTAACCTATAACTAAGAAGAGTATGACCACTGTTGTTAATGACGTAACAGGGACTGGTTCCAAAGAGACATAACCACTATCTGAAACATCCTTGGCGGCTATCTGTTCTGGAAGTTCATGTGTTTAACTTAACTTGTCAGTTTCAAAGTTTTCACTTTGCTTCTGGATTTGTGATTCGGACACATGGAATAGTAGGTTTGTTTTTTTTCAGTTTAATTCTTAGTTTCTCTTCAATTTAGAACTCCGATCATATCCCATATTTTTATCTCTGTAATTTGACTGAATTTCAAGACATGAAACATTAGGCAGCAACTGTGTTTGTAATTCAGACCAGTAAAGTAGATACCAATACTTACGTTACCTGGGGGTCTGCAGATATATGGATGTATATTGACCACCCATTTGACCATTGAAGTTTTGTTTTACGCTGCATTTACACTTTCATAATCAGAATTTATGAAATTGCAGCTATTTAATTTGTATGTATAACAAATATTAAAATGAACAATGTTGTATTCAAATATATGAGAAAATTATCCAAATACATTAGACCAGTGACATCTATCGTTTCAAAATCCAATTTGAAGTTGAAAATTGTTTAATTTCTCTACACGTAACCAAACTAGAAACTTTAAGTGTTTGCTTATTGTTGTATCTAATGACAGTTTGCTTAACTATTTCATTGTAATTGAAATGAAAGTACTGATACATACGTTACTTGTGTTAATTACATACGTTACCTATAGTAACGTATATATCATTTTTTGGAAAATGAATTCCAGACTATGGATCAAGGGTAGACATACCATCATGGGTTTGATGGAAATGACAAGGTTTATTATCTATATAGTCAGATGTATTATTTTAAATTGAAACTATTGAATGGATTCTTGCCATCCAAAGAGGTCACCTTCGACTGTTTCACTTTTGCTTGAGAATTTTTATTTTAACAACAATCGATGTGGTTAAAACTTCACATGCACACTTCTATGATTTAAATCTAGAACTATACAAATTATAGTGGTCACTTGACGTGATTTAGGTGTATATTCAAATGATGTTATCACGTATGTATCGGTAACGTATGTATTTTTTTCAACTGTTAAAATATGTGGTTTAAATAATAGAAACATGTGGTGCAGAATAAAGATAATATATTTCAAATATAATATCAAAGTACTTCGTTTGACAATATATTAATTTTGACTTGGATAAAATATTTAACCATATGAATGACGTAACGTAAGTATTGGTGAAAATAAAACCTTCCATTCAATTTTGTGTCGTGCTTGTTCAGGCCCAATAGCGACTGTTAAGTTGAAAATTTTATTGTTCCGTTAAGTATGCGTAAGATAAGCTTCAATTTGCCCACGTCAGTGGTAAGTATGACATTAATATATGATAACCATGGAGACAGTTTTATATGTGGTAACGTTTGTATCCGACAGCTGGTAACACATCTTTATTTGGCACCAGATTTTACCAATAGCTTGCATTGTCATCAGAAACCAGTCTTAGATATGACAACAATGCAGCATTAACAAAAGCAATTCCTTAAATTTTTGTTACTTTCCAAATATTGAAGATCTGGCGATTTAAAACATAAAAACCTTACCCGGTAACAGTAACGTTTGTATCATTTTGAAGGTTTATGAGATTGAAAAATAATCAAATACATGGATTAACTAGAAAACTGTGATTGATAATTGTAGATATAATGTGTAGTTTCTGTTTGAACATTTATTCTTTGGTCTTTTCCAAAGCCAATTCATTATACTGTAATATAACACTATTTGGGCCTTATTACTGAGAATGGGTGTTTAGTGTTTGTGATGGAGTGGACCTAGAATGTCAATGGCTATACGCTCTAGAGGTGCTCCAACAAGATACTGCTTTATACTACCACATAGACGTTTTGTGAGTGGGTTATGGGCTTGGCAAATCTTACACTTCTTCGCCCAGTTTTCAACATCTGCTGATGATCCAATCCAATAATAACGTTGTTTTACCTTTGCTAAGGTGCGCTTGACTCCTAAATGTCCAGCCTCTATACCATCATGTAGACTTGATAATACTTCTTTGATATAACATTGAGGCAGTAACATTTGCCAGTGTTCACTATCTTTTCCCACTGTGCCCAGTATTTCTTGACCCGGGGATCATTCGGTGCGATCTGCTCCCAGCTTGGCTTTTCTTCATTCCTTAATTTCATTTTATAAATAACCCCTAGCATCTTGTCTTCATCTGTGCTTGTTTGATTTCCTCCCTGGACTTAGAGCTGAACCAAGCACAATGCTGCTTACTAGAATCTTGTGGACAGTGTTGGTTCCAGTATTAGATGACCTAGTTATGGCCCTCAAGGCTGCCTCTTTCAGTATTGGCCTTCTGTACGTCTTATTCCTGTTTACTACAGTGACTACAGTCATTGCAGGGAATTCTTCTTAAACCATCACAATTGGAATGTGCTCTACCTGGCCGGTATTGAATCTTGAAATTGTAGCTTGACAGCGACTCCAGCCATCTAGCCATTTGTCCTTCTGGGTTTTTAAATTTTAGTAACCAGGATAATGCACCATGGTCTGTCCTAACAAGAAATTCTGCCCCATATAAGTAATGATGGAAATTTCGAATACTCTTATTTATGGCTAGCAACTCCATCCTGGTAATACAGTATTGTCTTTCTGGTTTTGTCAAGGCCTGGCTGTAGTATGCAATCACCCGTTCCTGACCATCTTGAATTTGTGATAGAACTGCTCCTACACCAAATCCTGAGGCATCAGTATCTAATATGAAGGGTTTATCCATTTGTGGGTAGGCAAGGACTGGTGGTGTGGTTAAAGCTCCCTTGAGTGCATTAACCCTTTGTTGACCAGGCATTTTAAGCACATTTTCTGCGCCTAACACATACATTTTAGAAAACGTATTACTGAGTCGTAATGTATTAGTATAAGTATAAAACCTAGGTATCAACTTGTAGGGGAGACCCAGTACGTTAATTTGCATAACAATAAAAATGTAACAGAGTGACCTTGAGCACGTGACCCAAGGTCAAATATGACATTGAAGGTCATTTTTGAACATTTTTAAAGCAAATTTTCATATTTCCCTTCGCTTTCTGGAGAGACCATTTGGTATATTATTGAAAAACCAATACAGTCTGGTAGCCACAAGTAATGTTGTAAATATAAAGTAAAGTTGGATTTAAATTACCATTCTATTTATAGAACAAAGGGGAATAACTCTACATCACTAACATAAGATTTTCAAAACAAAATGTCTGATTAAACTATTTTGTGGTGAAATTTTCAAAAGTTAGTTTGTCTACTTAGGCATACCTTAGGTATTATAATTTGCCAGTGTGTTTGGTAATAGTTTAAAAGGATTAACTATTCTAATAATAGAAAATATGATCACGTGACCTGGGGTCAAAGGTCAACAAAAATCATGATGTTAAGAGAAAATTGGTATTTTTGGTAACATTATGTGCGTTTTGTCATCGGTGTTTACAAAAAAGTCAAGTAACTACATATTCCTAGAACATGTTTAGTCATTCAGCTTAAAATATTATCGTTGGAGGTTTGAAAATTATGCAATATCCATGGCAACCAGAAGGACAACGGTCATGCGCACTTTTACAAGATCCCATTCTCAAAAGGCGTTATAATCAACGCATAGTTCACTTGTCATCTAAAAACCTACATTTGTTGTAATAATCAAATGTAAAAACAGAACATCAAGTTAGAAGACATTGTAAGGCTGAAATAGGACGTCTCCTAAATATCATATAGGTCACGTGAGTTTGATGAAAGGCAAGCTATATTAAACATAACCAAAATGTGAAAGGTCACTAATAGCTCTATAACCACACCGCTGGATATTTGCTTTAATGCCTGTCTAAAGTCGGGAGTTTTATAGCAAGATGTCTCGATTTGTGCTTGGTTTTTAGCTCACCTGACCAAAGGTCATGTGAGCCTATGGCATAGCGCAGCGTGTGTATGTGCGTGCGTGTGTGCGTGCGTGTGTGCGTGCGTGCGTGCGTGCGTGTGTGCGTCGTTAACACCTATTTTCGACTTCTCCTCTGAAACTACTGGACAGTTTTTAATGAAACTTTGTCAGAAGTATATATGGGCCGGTGCAATTCAGATTTGTTCGTGGCGTTGCTATGGCTACCATAACTAGGTCAAGGTGACCTAGGGGTGCAAAAATCTTAAAAAATCTTCTTCTCCGAAAGTACTGATTGGAGAAAAAATCTGTTGAGATATTTGGCTTCTCTAGGGTCTTAAGCCTATAGTTTGTTCATTTTGTGAAATTCGGATAAAAAATAAGTTACGCGTTTTTGCGTTTAATTTTGAAAAAATCGTAAAATAGCTTCAAATTGTTATAATTTGACTATTTGACCAGATAATGACATGGGGTTTTCAGTTTTGACATCTTCTTGTTAGTATCTTAAAAATGAGGTCAAGGTCGATTGTGAAGGTCGTGACCTAATTTTTTTTACCTCTGATTATAATTATAATCTCGAAAACTATCAACTTTTTGTATAGGCATATATATTAGAATGTTGTAGGTATCGATACAACGATCATTTTGATGTATAGAAAAAGGTCATGGGTTCAAAGGTCAAGGTCACAGATGCGAAACAATACCGAAATGGTTAATTATCTCGAAAACTATAAACATTTTGTATAGGCATATATATTAGAATGTTGTAGGTATCGATACAATGATCATTTTGATGTATAGAAAAAGGTCATGGGTTCAAAGGTCAAGGTCACAGATGCGAAACAATACCGTAATGGTTAATTATCTCGAGAACTATAAACATTTTGTATAGGCATGTATATAAGAATGTTGTAGGTATTGATACCTAGATAATTTTGATGTATAGAGAAAGGTCATGGGTTCAAAGGTCAAGGTCACAGATGTGAAACAATACTGAAATGGTTAATTATCTCGAAAACTATAAACTTTTTGTATAGGCATGTATATTAGAATGTTGTAGTTATTGATACAATGATCATTTTGATGTATAGAAAAAGGTCATGGGTTCAAAGGTCAAGGTCACAAATGCGAAACAATACCGTAATGGTTAATTATCTCGAAAACTATAAACATTTTGTATAGGCATGTATATTAGAATGTTGTAGGTATTGATACCTAGATCATTTTGATGTATAGAGAAAGGTCATGGGTTCAAAGGTCAAGGTCACAGATGTGAAACAATACTGAAATGGTTAATTATCTCGAAAACTATAAACTTTTTGTATAGGCATGTATATTAGAATGTTGTAGTTATTGATACAATGATCATTTTGATGTACAGAAAAAGGTCATGGGTTCAAAGGTCAAGGTAAAAGATGTGAAAGAATACCAAAATGGTTAATTATCTCGAAAACTATAAACTTTTTGTATAGGCATATATATTAGAATGTTGTAGGTATTGATAAAACTGTCATTTTGATGTATAGAAAAACGTCATTGGTTCAAAGGTCAAGGTCACAGATGCAAAACAATACCAAAATGGTTAATTATCTCGAAAACTATAAACTTTTTGTATAGGCATGTATATTAGAATGTTGTAGGTATTGATATAACAATCATTTTGATATATAGAAAAAGGTTATGGGTTCAAAGGTCAAGGTCACATGTGAAACAATACGGAAATGTTTAATTATCTTGAAAACTATCAACTTTTTGTATAGGCATGTATATTAGAATGTTGTAGGTATCGATACAATGATCATTTTGATGTATAGAAAAAGGACAAGGGTTCAAAGGTCAAGGTCACATATGTGAAACAATACCGAAATGGTTAATTATCTCGAAAACTATAAACTTTTTGTATAGGCTTGTATATTAGAATGTTGTAGGTATCGATACAATGATCATTTTGATGTATAGTCAAAGGTCATGGGTTAAAGATCAAGGTCACAGATGCAAAACAATACCAAAATGGTTAATTATCTCGAAAACTATCAACTTTTTGTATAGGCATGTATATTAGAATGTTGTAGGTATTGATACAATGGTTATCATGGTGTAAAGAAAAAAGTCATTGGGGTTTAGTATTTATGTGTTCTTTAAATCTATCAGCTAGCCATTAGTTATCAGGTGAGCGTATCAGGCCCATGGGCCTCTTGTTAAGTCATGTCTTGTTTGACTGTATCATTTTAGTACATTGCGTCGTGTTCTTGGTTAAGTTTGGTGTTGCTAATACAGGAATTTAAGTTGTTAAGGTCAATCCTTGCATATACACATAAAGGTATCTGTTTATGACGTTTACATGATACTGCTGTTCTATAAATATCACTATGACTGAGCACAGCCTCTGCATTGCCAAAATTTTGAATGTATTTCGACTTCATTTATATAATAAGGGTTTCTTTAATCGAAGTTTAAGAGATCGATAAATATAGTCCCGTCGCCTATATCGAATGTGTCACCGCAAACCAACTCCACTAACTATTTTGATTTTTTTATTATTAAATGATACCGCTTAAAAGTACATAGCAATTATAAAGTAGCACATGGCAGTCTTGTCTTAAGTTATTTTATCTTTACATAAAGATGTCGAAAATTGCAGTTTCCCCTAAAAAGCTGCAAGTTTAAAAATAAAATGCTTTATGCAACATTAATAAACGCGAGTTCATTTTGTGTCAGGGTGGTAGTTGTTTTAAAGGTGTAGGAAATATTTTCTAACGTGAAAACAATTTTTTGAAAGTATTTGTTTTGTAAGAAGTCACACAATTTGGTATAATAAAACTAAATTCTAAAGTATTTGAATCCGTTCGAGACTCATTTTTAAATAATCCCCGCCTAACCTGGTCCATTCAAGATGATTTGACAATTAATATTACTTCCTCGTATTACTATTCACTAAAATACATAGTTGAGTTGAGTTATGGTGTTTAACGTACCGATCTAGAAAACTTATATTGATATGTCGCCAGCTATAGCCGAAGGTGCAGAAATTCTGTCAATTGCGTTGCGCTGATGGTATTTTACAGCAGGGTGGTTTTCATTTCGCAATTTCGTAATGCCAAGTGCTTGGCGAATGATCAGTAACTACTAGTACCCACTTTTAAGTCCTTGGTCAGACCCGATAGGGGTTCGAACCCACTGAGCGAGCACTTTACCAGCTGAGCTACCGCAGTGGTCTAAAATACATAGTGGTACAAGGCGATTAAGTTTCGAAACAAACCAATTTACCAACATTTCCATGAGTGCAATAGATAAATAAAGATTTAAGTCTCATAAAGATTATTTCAGGTATATTCATGGGGTAGAAGAGGGAACCAGAATATCTAAAGAAACGACCTGCCATCGATAAGCGAACTGACACTTTTTCACACTCGGATCCGTTCCATACGTTTTCAATACTTACCCATACCGAAATGCCAAGTGCTTATATCAAAATATAAAATGTGATACTAAATTTGCACAGGCTAGTTGCCGAATCTCCATACACTATCGTCATAAAATATAGATGAAATAAGATCCCAATATCCATTCCTGTCAAGTGCTAATTTTGAATTTTCGTATCTTCAAAAGTAGCAGAAATATCAACATTGCTTATTTAGTAGTCTGGGGTGCATTCGCAGAGACAGCTAAATATTACACTAGTTCTTTATAGACGCTACAAAAATCATGGATTTCTGGAATAGTAGAGGGAACTCTAAAAAGTGACAGATTTTTTTGTCTTTGCAGTACTATCAGAGCAATACAATAAAATTGGTTGGATGGATAAAATGCTTTTTTCAAAGTCGCACCAGCAACTTCTGCTATTCACGGCTAGATAAAAGTTTAGTGATCTTTAAGGATTAACATGAGAACAGGTTTGTGTATGCGCGAGATGTGTTTTATTAGCATGCACTTGGGTTGAATTTTAAGGTGCTAACTCACAGAGTCATTATGCCACAGAAAGTAAACCACTCTCCTAGTCATTTTATACTTACACCAGGTGAACCAATCGCTACTCTTTCAATACCGAGCGACAGGTAAAGAAGCGGTATCTGACCTAGCCCTGTTCTCGAGGCGGACACACTACCACTGCGGTCGGCCGTGTAGTGAGGGATTTTAGTGTCACGCCTACAGTTACATGCGACATCGGGGTTAAAGGTCTCACCCGAATGACAAACACCTTTCATTTCTCAATACATGGGGTTCGGCGAAAGGACAGGCACTACCGACTTTCCTATCTTGGCCACAGCCTAACGGGACTTGAACCGTCGACCGCCAAATACGAAGCGATCACTTTGTCTACTGATTTGCAAAAATGATAAAGTTGTTATTGAGATTTTCAGAATTTGCACGATATTATACCAATTTAGAGAAAATGGTGATATTTTTGTTACTGAATTTGTTTTACTCACTGTATAGTTGATTAATTCTGCGGGGTAAAAAAAATCCAGTCCAGTGGCGAGTGTAAACAATTTTCTACACGGATTATATCAGTCCATGTTTAATGAATGCTACATGAAATATATTGACTTTGTATTTAATTTCGTGCTACGAAGACCCGCAAATATAGCAAAATTAAATCCCCAGTGAATAAAAGCAACTATACAGTATCTTAAGAGAAATTCAAAAAAGGGAAAAAAAGACATTTGCCGATGGAAAATTCAACTAAATATGGCCTAAGCTAAATTGTAGCTTGAATTTGGTTTCAATTTATCAAGACACACTATAAATATTATTTTTTTCTTGGTTGAGATCAATACTAAAAATTAAAAAATTACATATAAAACCTAACTTACAGAGAAGAAAAAATAATGCTGTTAAGCAGGCGGGTGTTGTTCCGTTGGAAGGTCAAACTCTTACTTATATTAATGGGACTAATACTTTTAGTGACAACAAAAAATTCTATCAGAGGAACGGTCTAATATTTGACCCCTAATCGTACATATATATAGAAGTATGTTACGGACGTAGTAGAAGACGCTTTATCTATGTCACATTTGTACTGCTGGATGACGCGTACGTAATTTTATATTTTCTTGCCATTTTTATTGTCTAGACCCAAAGTTTAATTCGATCGTTTTTCGGTCTTTTAAGATATTTTTCCGAAATGTAAAAAACATTTGTGAGGAAAAATTCTATAGTTTTACAACATACAAGTTTAAATTATTTTCAAAAAATGCATCATTATTTTTTCGCACAATTTCTTAAATAAAATCATTTCAAGCATTTTTTGACTCCGAAAAGGTAAGAACCTAAAATGTAAGCTAGAAATTAAACTGCTTAATATTATTTTTTAAAAATAATTGTTATACCAGAAGAGACATTGAATAATGTACTAATGATGTCGCCAGCTATAGCCGAAGGTGCAGAAATTCTGTCAATTGCGTTGCGCTGATGGTATTTTACAGCAGGGTGGTTTTCATTTCGCAATTTCGTAATGCCAAGTTCTTGGCGAATGATCAGTAACTACTATTACCCACTTTTAAGTCCTTGGTCAGACCCGATAGGGGTTCGAACCCACTGAGCGAGCACTTTACCAGCTGAGCTACCGCAGTGGTCTAAAATACATAGTGGTACAAGGCGATTAAGTTTCGAAACAAACCGATTTACCAACATTTCCATGAGTGCAATAGATAAATAAAGATTTAAGTCTCATAAAGATTATTTCAGGTATAATCATGGGGTAGAAGAGGGAACCAGAATATCTAAAGAAACGACCTGCCATCGATAAGCGAACTGACACTTTTTCACACTCGGATCCGTTCCATACGTTTTCAATACTTACCCATACCGAAATGCCAAGTGCTTATATCAAAATATAAAATGTGATACTAAATTTGCACAGGCTAGTTGCCGAATCTCCATACACTATCGTCATAAAATATAGATGAAATAAGATCCCAATATCCATTCCTGTCAAGTGCTAATTTTGAATTTTCGTATCTTCAAAAGTAGCAGAAATATCAACATTGCTTATTTAGTAGTCTGGGGTGCATTCGCAGAGACAGCTAAATATTACACTAGTTCTTTATAGACGCTACAAAAATCATGGATTTCTGGAATAGTAGAGGGAACTCTAAAAAGTGACAGATTTTTTTGTCTTTGCAGTACTATCAGAGCAATACAATAAAATTGGTTGGATGGATAAAATGCTTTTTTCAAAGTCGCACCAGCAACTTCTGCTATTCACGGCTAGATAAAAGTTTAGTGATCTTTAAGGATTAACATGAGAACAGGTTTGTGTATGCGCGAGATGTGTTTTATTAGCATGCACTTGGGTTGAATTTTAAGGTGCTAACTCACAGAGTCATTATGCCACAGAAAGTAAACCACTCTCCTAGTCATTTTATACTTACACCAGGTGAACCAATCGCTACTCTTTCAATACCGAGCGACAGGTAAAGAAGCGGTATCTGACCTAGCCCTGTTCTCGAGGCGGACACACTACCACTGCGGTCGGCCGTGTAGTGAGGGATTTTAGTGTCACGCCTACAGTTACATGCGACATCGGGGTTAAAGGTCTCACCCGAATGACAAACACCTTTCATTCCTCAATACATGGGGTTCGGCGAAAGGACAGGCACTACCGACTTTCCTATCTTGGCCACAGCCTAACGGGACTTGAACCGTCGACCGCCAAATACGAAGCGATCACTTTGTCTACTGATTTGCAAAAATGATAAAGTTGTTATTGAGATTTTCAGAATTTGCACGATATTATACCAATTTAGAGAAAATGGTGATATTTTTGTTACTGAATTTTGTTTTACTCACTGTATAGTTGATTAATTCTGCGGGGTAAAAAAAAATCCAGTCCAGTGGCGAGTGTAAACAATTTTCTACACGGATTATATCAGTCCATGTTTAATGAATGCTACATGAAATATATTGACTTTGTATTTAATTTCGTGCTACGAAGACCCGCAAATATAGCAAAATTAAATCCCCAGTGAATAAAAGCAACTATACAGTATCTTAAGAGAAATTCAAAAAAGGGAAAAAAAGACATTTGCCGATGGAAAATTCAACTAAATATGGCCTAAGCTAAATTGTAGCTTGAATTTGGTTTCAATTTATCAAGACACACTATAAATATTATTTTTTTCTTGGTTGAGATCAATACTAAAAATTAAAAAATTACATATAAAACCTAACTTACAGAGAAGAAAAAATAATGCTGTTAAGCAGGCGGGTGTTGTTCCGTTGGAAGGTCAAACTCTGACTTATATTAATGGGACTAATACTTTTAGTGACAACAAAAAATTCTATCAGAGGAACGGTCTAATATTTGACCCCTAATCGTACATATATATAGAAGTATGTTACGGACGTAGTAGAAGACGCTTTATCTATGTCACTTTGTACTGCTGGATGACGCGTACGTAATTTTATATTTTCTTGCCATTTTTATTGTCTAGACCCAAAGTTTAATTCGATCGTTTTTCGGTCTTTTAAGATATTTTTCCGAAATGTAAAAAACATTTGTGAGGAAAAATTCTATAGTTTTACAACATACAAGTTTAAATTATTTTCAAAAAATGCATCATTATTTTTTCGCACAATTTCTTAAATAAAATCATTTCAAGCATTTTTTGACTCCGAAAAGGTAAGAACCTAAAATGTAAGCTAGAAATTAAACTGCTTAATATTATTTTTTAAAAATAATTGTTATACCAGAAGAGACATTGAATAATGTACTAATGATGTCGCCAGCTATAGCCGAAGGTGCAGAAATTCTGTCAATTGCGTTGCGCTGATGGTATTTTACAGCAGGGTGGTTTTCATTTCGCAATTTCGTAATGCCAAGTTCTTGGCGAATGATCAGTAACTACTAGTACCCACTTTTAAGTCCTTGGTCAGACCCGATAGGGGTTCGAACCCACTGAGCGAGCACTTTACCAGCTGAGCTACCGCAGTGGTCTAAAATACATAGTGGTACAAGGCGATTAAGTTTCGAAACAAACCGATTTACCAACATTTCCATGAGTGCAATAGATAAATAAAGATTTAAGTCTCATAAAGATTATTTCAGGTATATTCATGGGGTAGAAGAGGGAACCAGAATATCTAAAGAAACGACCTGCCATCGATAAGCGAACTGACACTTTTTCACACTCGGATCCGTTCCATACGTTTTCAATACTTACCCATACCGAAATGCCAAGTGCTTATATCAAAATATAAAATGTGATACTAAATTTGCACAGGCTAGTTGCCGAATCTCCATACACTATCGTCATAAAATATAGATGAAATAAGATCCCAATATCCATTCCTGTCAAGTGCTAATTTTGAATTTTCGTATCTTCAAAAGTAGCAGAAATATCAACATTGCTTATTTAGTAGTCTGGGGTGCATTCGCAGAGACAGCTAAATATTACACTAGTTCTTTATAGACGCTACAAAAATCATGGATTTCTGGAATAGTAGAGGGAACTCTAAAAAGTGACAGATTTTTTTGTCTTTGCAGTACTATCAGAGCAATACAATAAAATTGGTTGGATGGATAAAATGCTTTTTTCAAAGTCGCACCAGCAACTTCTGCTATTCACGGCTAGATAAAAGTTTAGTGATCTTTAAGGATTAACATGAGAACAGGTTTGTGTATGCGCGAGATGTGTTTTATTAGCATGCACTTGGGTTGAATTTTAAGGTGCTAACTCACAGAGTCATTATGCCACAGAAAGTAAACCACTCTCCTAGTCATTTTATACTTACACCAGGTGAACCAATCGCTACTCTTTCAATACCGAGCGACAGGTAAAGAAGCGGTATCTGACCTAGCCCTGTTCTCGAGGCGGACACACTACCACTGCGGTCGGCCGTGTAGTGAGGGATTTTAGTGTCACGCCTACAGTTACATGCGACATCGGGGTTAAAGGTCTCACCCGAATGACAAACACCTTTCATTCCTCAATACATGGGGTTCGGCGAAAGGACAGGCACTACCGACTTTCCTATCTTGGCCACAGCCTAACGGGACTTGAACCGTCGACCGCCAAATACGAAGCGATCACTTTGTCTACTGATTTGCAAAAATGATAAAGTTGTTATTGAGATTTTCAGAATTTGCACGATATTATACCAATTTAGAGAAAATGGTGATATTTTTGTTACTGAATTTTGTTTTACTCACTGTATAGTTGATTAATTCTGCGGGGTAAAAAAAAATCCAGTCCAGTGGCGAGTGTAAACAATTTTCTACACGGATTATATCAGTCCATGTTTAATGAATGCTACATGAAATATATTGACTTTGTATTTAATTTCGTGCTACGAAGACCCGCAAATATAGCAAAATTAAATCCCCAGTGAATAAAAGCAACTATACAGTATCTTAAGAGAAATTCAAAAAAGGGAAAAAAAGACATTTGCCGATGGAAAATTCAACTAAATATGGCCTAAGCTAAATTGTAGCTTGAATTTGGTTTCAATTTATCAAGACACACTATAAATATTATTTTTTCTTGGTTGAGATCAATACTAAAAATTAAAAAATTACATATAAAACCAAACTTACAGAGAAGAAAAAATAATGCTGTTAAGCAGGCGGGTGTTGTTCCGTTGGAAGGTCAAACTCTGACTTATATTAATGGGACTAATACTTTTAGTGACAACAAAAAATTCTATCAGAGGAACGGTCTAATATTTGACCCCTAATCGTACATATATATAGAAGTATGTTACGGACGTAGTAGAAGACGCTTTATCTATGTCACATTTGTACTGCTGGATGACGCGTACGTAATTTTATATTTTCTTGCCATTTTTATTGTCTAGACCCAAAGTTTAATTCGATCGTTTTTCGGTCTTTTAAGATATTTTTCCGAAATGTAAAAAACATTTGTGAGGAAAAATTCTATAGTTTTACAACATACAAGTTTAAATTATTTTCAAAAAATGCATCATTATTTTTTCGCACAATTTCTTAAATAAAATCATTTCAAGCATTTTTTGACTCCGAAAAGGTAAGAACCTAAAATGTAAGCTAGAAATTAAACTGCTTAATATTATTTTTTAAAATTAATTGTTATACCAGAAGAGACATTGAATAATGTACTAATGATGTCTCGTTGGAAATCTTTAAATGTTTTTTGGTTATTGAGATATCCCGATGTATTCAACGAAAATCAAATCGCCCGTGGATACGGCAAAAACGCTCTTTTTTGCAACATGTTTTTGAAAGAATATCTATCAGAAGTTTTTATTGTGCCGTTACATTTCAATAATTTTATAACAGCGAGAAACCTGAGGAATTCCTCTTTCCAGTGATACCAAATTTATTAAAATCCATTCTTATTTTGATTTCTAAATCATCGGTTGAAAGATGGGGTGTGTGTAAAAACAGTCAAATCGTGCGTTTTCGCACGATTGGTCAACAAAGGGTTAAAAGCCTCTTCACATTCTTCATTCCAGCTGAACTTGTTCTGTTTCTCTGTCAATTTATGGAGGGGTCTAGCAATGTCAGCGAAACCTTTAACAAATTTTCTGTAATATGAGCAGGTTCCAAAAAATCCTCTAAGTTCGCGAACATTTCGTGGGGTTGTCCACTTCTGTATAGCTTCTGTTTTTGTTAAATCTGTCTCCACTCCATTCTCTGAAACAATATGCCCTAAAAAAGCAACTTTACGTTGGAACAATTGGCATTTTGATGGCGCTATTTCATCCCTGCTTCTTTAATTCTCTGCAACACTTCTGACAGTCTATTGATATGGGTTGGTATATCCTCAGAATACACCACCACATCATCAATATAAAGAATACATGTTTTCCATTGTAATCCAGCTAAGATAAATTCCATTAATCTCTGGAAGGTGGCGCCAGCATTTGATAAACCCATAGGCATAACTTTAAACTGGAATAATCCACAAGTTGTGGCTATTGCTGTTTTCTCTGCATCATTAGAATCCATCTCCACTTGCCAATATCCACTCATGAGGTCACAGGTGGAATACCATTTAGATCCTCGTAGGGCATCCAGGGAATCGTCAATTCGTGGAAGTGGATAGGCATCCTTGATTGTGATTTCATTAACAGATCTAAAGTCAATGCATATGCGTATAGATTGATCTTTCTTGCGCACTATGACCAATGGGGAAGACCATGGCGACTTGGACTTTTCAATCACCCCAGCATCCAACAGGCGTTTTATCTCTGTTTCAACCTCATTTCGGGTGGTAATAGGCAATCTTCTTGCTGGTAGTTTTATAGGCTTTGCACTCTCTGTGTTAATCTTATGTTTTATAATGCCTGTTCTACCAAAATCCTGTTTTGACTTGGCAAATACTACTTCATGTTTAAGTAACAGTTTTCTCACTTGTTGTTGCTCTTCAAAATTCAAATTATCTTTACACGATTCCCATAATGGTAGTAAATGGTGTGGTAAACTGGTTTGGTATTCTTCCTCAGTGGTTATGTTGCAGAGGTAAGGACTACTGTCAGGGTTCTCCTCTAAATCTAAAGTGTTAACAATGTCTTGTACAGGTTCACAATATCCAACACAGGTATTTTCATATAATGTTTGTGGGAAATCATCTAAATTTATCACACGAACCGGAATGTATTGTGACTTGGTATCAATCACAATTTTGGCAATTAACAATCCTTTTTGGTACATTCCAGTACTAATCTGGTCAAGTATTGCTGCCTGGAATGCAGGGGTTTCTGTAGGATAATTGACTTTGGCTTTCATTATGGTTTCTGATGAAGGGGGTATCACTATGTTCTCAGCTACTTCAACACGGTAAACTTGTTGGCATTGGTCATTTGGTTGGCATGTGATGGTGTCATCATATAATCTTATGTTCCCCTTCCCTACATCAATTTGGCAGTCATGCATTTGGAGAAAGTCATATCCTAAAACCACAGTGGATTCCACTTCAGCAATGATCATATCTTGTAAAAAGTAATGGTTTCCAATTTCTATAGGGATTTGGGCTTTACCCAAAGGTGTAGCAATACTTCCATCTGCCATTTTGAGGTTCTTGGAATAATTCTTCAGTTCTGGTCTGATCTGGTCTGGTATTTTGAAATAAAAATCTGAATGCATTACAGTAATAGTGGATCCTGTATCTAATAAACAACTAACTACAAAATCAAAAATTCTCCCTAAAATAAATAATCCATTAATATTTTCTTTATATTTAATTTCTAATAATCTAGTCGGCCCGTAATGTTTGACATTACAAGCTGAAGCTTGGGCCTCTGCTTCAGCTGCTATTAGTTTCCCTGGTAGGACCTTCCGTGGTTAGATGAGTTTCTTGTTTGTCTGGAATTAGTCGCTGGTTGTCCAAAGTCATGCTTAAATTTTGCACATTCGCTTCTAATGTGGCCTACTTTTCCACAGTAGTTACACCTCTTGGATTGTCCCCCTTGAAAAGTGTTCATTTGGTGACAGCCTGTGACTTCTCTAACTTCTCCAATCTTACGGCAAGTTCTTTCATTTCAGAATTATTCATTTCTAGGTTTGGCTTAGTTTTATCATCTTCACATTGCATACGAATAGGTCTGATGGTGCGGCCACGCCTTCCTCTCTGAAAGGCTTCATATTCCAGGGATAGTCTTACAGCATCATTAAGGGATTTTGGCTTCCCCTGGAAAACAAACAATTCCATGTCCGAGTCATTTAGGGATTCCAGGAAACTGTCTCGTGCCATCTCATCTCGCATCTCATCTGGAATTGTAGGATATGCTCGTCTCACTAACCGCTTGATATCTTGGGCCAAAACAGTTAATTCCTCATTTCGACCTCTTATTTTACTTTTTATTTTGGTTTTAAATATTCTGTTTGATTATCTGGCTCAAATCTATTGGTTAAGGCTTGGGTTAATGAAATGTAATTCCTCCGTTTACTTTGACTTAAGTCGCTTAGTACTCCCTGGGCTGCTCCTCTAAGACTAGTGGCTAATTCTAGTGCTTTAAGCTCATTGTTCCATTTATTTCTTTCAGCTATCAGCTCAAAATGTACCAGGTAGTCACTCCAACTCTGAGTTCCATCATACTCAGCTGGTTTCTTGTAAGGGACTTTTTCAGGGTTATGGTCTCTCAGGGTACCAAACATTGGCTCATCTGCATATGAGGTAGCATCATTTCTTGAAATATGGCTTAAAGGATGTGTTATAGAAGTATCACCAGAAGTGGAGGCTCTTGTTTTTACTGGTTCAACATTTCCATGTTCATCACTCCATCTTACTCTTGACCTGGAGCTGGTTTGGGAAATTGGTTCATGGTGATTAGATTCTGTTACTTGATTGATGTTTGGTTCTGGAATAAACTGGGAAATGGTGATTTAGCAGCTAGCACTGTATTAAGGGCATTACTCATTTTAACTACTTCTGCTCTTAAGGTATCCATTTGCCCCTGTAGGATGTTAAGTTTCTTATTGGCTTGGTCTTGGTTATGCCTCACATCTTGAGTGTCACCAGACTGTAAATTGTCTTGTATACTTGACATTCTAAATGCCACCTCTCCACTTGGGGTACTGTCCATAAATGTTGGAGAATTAGACCGACTGGCTTGGCAACTCTCCATATCACTTTGGTCATCTTGATCTGTATCAAGGAGTTCACTCCTTACTGGATTATCATTTAAAGTCATTATAGGTACTAAATTATGCTTACACTAGGTGTTACTAGTATACAAATCAGGAGTATCGCTTATCTATAAAAAGTATATAAAACAAAAGTGAGTTCCTATAAACTAAACCACAAAACTAGTACAACCACCATAACAACCTACACACCATAAATAAAATAAATCAACCACACCACCTTCATGGATCATTACTTATCTGACTGGCTGAAACTACTGACATTTCTCTGGTTTGGAGATGTGAAGTGCTGATGGAAACAAGGAGTCACCTACAACTCGGACAAATCCCACCGCTGCCACCAATTGTAACGCCAGCCACTTTCCACCCTATGTGCATGGTGAATATTTCACCCGGGTATGACATAATCACTAAACATGCACAGGGAGGGAAGTGCTGCTACGTAGCCGAGCGGATCTTCTGAGTACATTATGATACTATCATAGTATTATTTATCGGAGTAGAGCTGCCACCACCTCACATAGTGAGGAAAAATATATACACATAATGTGTGGGTCCGTAAAACCAGTATAGTTTTGTTGTAAGAGTTGTAGGTAAGTCGGTGTTGTCTTGGAGTTAAAGGGGTATGACATGGTAGCTGCCAGGTGGTAAGTAACATCAACTGCATTGGATGTTGACTTTCTGCATCAATGCCTGCACTGGATGGTAAAGTCTTGCAAACAGCACTTGGTATGGTAATCTGGTGGTGTGGTTAAATAAGTAAAAATAGGAAGGCACACAGAAACCCTAAACTAGTATGTTGCCTTTTTAACAGACAAGCCTGAGTTTGAGCGTGCAACACAAAGTTGAAAATACCTGACCAATGAAATCAATGACCAACTAAAATGTCAATAAACTGAACCTCGGTGGTTGTACTGAAAAAAATGGTAAAAAAACAGCGACTATACTTGCATGGTAGCTACAAGTATTCTTGGTTACATAGTAGGTACAATTTCAGTGATCAGGTGGTCTCACTTTTACCCTAATGGACTGAAATAATGAACTTCCACAATAACTGACCTTTAAATAATGGATTTAATTCTTAATGAATATTTAATATGGAAAATAACAATAGCAATGTATACATCACTGCACTACCACTGACTCTCAACTCTCCCTAGCTTCAAATGACTGATAAAATTGGCTAAAATAACGGGCCAAACATGTAATTAAAATGACTGTAGTCATTAATAAAAGATAAGTAAAAACCAAATTGACTGAACTAAGCTGACCTATGGCTCGAAAAACAAGTAAAGTTAAGGTTCTCCAAAAATAGGCAGGATTTACAAAACAAAAACGCCCCGTGCTACCTGTGAAGGTGTACACAAGATTAATTTCCCCCAAACTGTGCAATAACGAAATGGTTAACTTTGACTGAATAAAAATGACCTTGAACTATGAAAAATACCCCCAAAAATGATTCCCTACTGAAAAACTTATGAAATAAGATTTACGACTCCCCCCCCCTCTTTTGATAGAGAACACCCGGCTTCCTCAGGCTAATGGCATGGAATGGCTTGGCTAAGGCCCCTCTGAACGTCATGGCTCCTCGATCGCTTGCTCATTGTGGTAATACAATGAGAGCTAGATCCCTGGGTATGGACTTCACATGGCAAGATGATATATTTTAATTAGCACTGGAAGGTGCGCATGTTGATGGAAGTATGTACCTTCAAAAGCAAGTCGCTTGGTCAGGAATTAACAAAAATGGATGGTGCTGGCGTCTTGGATGCAGACCAAAGCAGAAAGGAACTCGCGACCGACCGAGGGGACGCTTTATATACTGGGCGTGGTCGACCAGAAAAATACGGTCGACCGGGAAACCCAGCCAATCCCTATTGACCATTTCGACCATCATGACCCCTAGAAAGGGTCAAGAAAAAGGGTCGACCGAAAATGGTAAGTTTGACCGTTTTCAAGATGGCGACAATTCTTGTAGATCCCTTCAACAATAAATATATTTTCCAGGCATCAGTACCGCATCTGTCGTAGTTTTTCTGACTGATAAAATGTTCTCTATCATTCCCTAACTTATTTCCCGTAAAAATAACTGAGAATTAATGCACAGTTAAAGAATTAAAAATCCCCCGACCCCTCACACTTAATGTGTGATATAAGTTGTAAATATATGATTTACAGTACAAATAAAGTTAACACTGAATGTTAACATGAAATAGGAGCAGTATCTGACTATTACTTCAGATTATAAAATATTATAATAAAACACCCCTACCCCAAAACGACCTTTAAATGTGCCCCCCCCCTTTTCTAGCATACAAAGTGAAATTTGTAAAAATGTAACAATATGTACAATTATTTATATAAAATATCTCTTCTTAATTCTTGATTAATAGTGATTCCATCAATAATACGTGAGTTCATCTAATTTACCTTTTTAAACCAAGGGACATGGCCAAGAGAGAGAGAGAGAGAGAGAGAGAACTAATTTTTAGCACACAAGATTATCTTTTTTGTAGCACGATGCTCTATTTACTTATAAAAGTCCAAATTTTTGTACAATTTTTAAACTTTTTTTATTTTTAATTGGTTTTAATGGGGAAACAATCTGTCTCATTTGACGTCCGTTTATCGGGTTTACGGAACAAATCCGTCTAAAATAATCCATGTTTTTTTTTACTAGTGACAAGATTCTTATGTTCGGTTGCACCTTTAATGCGCATTATACAATGTTCTCATGAGCTTTTAGAATATTATATTGCATTTTGACCATGTCCCGATTGTTAAAATAAAAAGTAATATTATTGTATATTGATCATATTTATTGAACAATATTTGTGACTTGAGAGTGATAATTCTCTCTCTCTCCCCCTCTCTCCAAAACGTTACACATGGCTTTGTCCTTACCAGTGCCAGGTTTATGTTGCATTCTTTTCACAGTTCAGGTCGATAAATAAAATAAAATAAAATAAAATAAAATAAAATATTGCAATTAACTATTCAATTGATTAATCGGTTCAATTAGATTAATATCAAATCACCTTGTTATGAAAAAAAAACATAAAGAAAAATCATAGTATTTATTTTTTTATTTTTTATTTATTTATTTATTTATTTATTTAACAAGTATATAATCAAGCTAAAATGAAATTTAAAAAAAACGAAGATGTATTTCTTATTTCAATCTCTGCTAGATTACATTGTTGATGCTAAGAAAATATCTTAAACCATTATTATTATTATTATTATTATTATTATTATTATCAATTTTTGTTTATTTATTTAATTATTTATTATTTATGTAAACATATTAATAAAGCTAGAATGGAATATTTAAACCGCTGATTTAATTTTTATTTTAACTTAGAGTAAGCATATAAGACCCCGACAAAACGTATTTAAAACAAATACTTGAAACATTTATTTCGTGCAAATTTTCAATAAGCTGGACATATGGATGTTAATTTTTTCATCATTTTATTACGAGATGCATTCAAGTCATTAGTGTCTGAATGTCTGCGTTTAGCCAGAGACATATAAAACCTCGATTGGATTTTTGTTGATCACTTGTTATTGCTCTCCCAAATTGGAATTATCTAACAGGTCACGCTCGACTGAACAACTCTACCGTCTTTATAACTCACCTGTATCCGTATATAAAGATGGTCAGTATAGGACGACTTCTAATGTAGGGGCAGATAACCCTTCAAATCGGATCTCGATTTCTGGACATGCGAAATTCAATTGACCCTTTCAATTTCCAATTGCGCCTACGTGCCTACGTACGACGAATAAAATTCTATGATGATACTTAAACTTGTATATATTTATATACAAGTGAAAAATCAATAGGTTTCGTTAAAGAAATTTCTTAATTAAAGCTGGTATAGAATTTAATGTGCTTCCTCATTTACTTTGTGTTTTTTATTTGCAATAAATATCAGCGAAAAGTACCATACATTAATAAGGTGAGACAACAATCCTAATCCATTGGTTATTCAATCAAAATATGATCTGATTCGTACTACTGTTGTCAATGAAAATCAATCAAGCCGTGATAAGAAACCAAACAGATGTAAAACAAATTACTACGAATAACTAGAATATTCAATATCACTTTTTGTTGAAAAGAGATATATAATCAACCAAAACAATACCGATCTATGTTTCAATTACATCCCAAAAAAAAAAAAAAATAAAATTTTAGAAACCTGGAAAAAAGGCGAAAGGTGAGGTTTCATCGGAACAGTGAGCCCAGGTACTCCGAAAAAAATAGCTCCCAATAGGGAAAAACACGTGGCATTTGTAGCTAGCTAAACAGGAGGTACTTACCATTCCGGAGCACCCGACCTCACTTCCTTAATGGAAATTCACGTGTCCAACCTCACTTGTCACTACTAAAGTTTTACTTTGCTCCTGGATTGTGATTCGGACATGGATTAGTATGTTTTTTTTAAAAAAAGACATTGAACTAGGAGACAACAAATATATCCGGGATAATGTTAGATATAAATACATTATACTGATGGACAATATCGTTACTAGAATTGTTATATCAAAAACAAATACCCGATAAAAACAAACACTAATCCAGGACCAATCTATGATATCAAAGCAAAATACATATAATACCTTTAACACAAAAAATAAGTTGGTGGCAGTTCATTTCTTCACTTCCTTATTCGCCCTTCAAGTGCTTACATACAATAGAATATAATAAATGAACTAAAAGGGTGTCATATATAATAATTTTATGAGCAAATTCGTCCATATAAACTGTTTGCACTCCCATAATAAAATGTGCTTTAAATTGAAACCCTTCATTATAACGGATTTTTCCTCGGGTAAGTATATATTTCTTGCAATATATATTGAAATGTATGTGTTTGTAAGGATGCGCGTCCGTTTTTCAAGTGTCATTAGTATAAAACTGCAAGATGTAATATAAAAACGCTTTTTGGCAAGACTTATGATTTTAATTAAACACACAGACGACAAAATCAATATGTATTGAAGTATGCATGCACATTAAGTTTGTTAAAGTTATCACTGTAAATAAAAACAAACATAATAATAATCCATGTCCAAATTATAATCTACAGCTAAGTAAAAACGTTAACAAATTAGGTTAAACACGTAACCATCGACTAGGGAATTGTATCAAAATTATTATTAATTAGTGTTAAATAGTAGTATACAACTTTTAAATAATATGGCTAGATTTAAACACAGGCGAATGTAAAACACTTTAACAAATGAAGAAGACAATTACAATACCCGTATACAAATTTTAAACATGGCGGATGAAGCTTACTGGGAGATGCTTACCTTTCAGGAGCACCCTTTCTTGGTGAAATGTTTCAACGAATCGTTCTTTTTACCCTGTTTTATCAGCAGATATATTTTTGCATAGAATCAATGGTCATTATACCAATCATACCATTAAATATCAATGTGTTTTTTTATGTTTATGCCTATGAAGTTTTATATCAATTCAAGTGATAACTAATGACATAGTAGCATAGCAGTACCATAGCAAATTTAGAAATAGAACAACATGTTATTATTACTAGTGTATTATTTGATTTATTTTTTTCCGATGAATTATGATAAAATGTCTCATTTTAATATTTGTTATCGTATAAAAAAGTCATTATCAGCACTTAACTATAACTTAACTGGGTTTTATCTCATTTTACAGCACCAGACGGCCGTCTAGATATTACAACCCTTCATACCCTACATAAATTTAACTCTAAATTGTCCAAGAAATTAGAAGAGAATGATTCATCTTGAACATTGGTTTTGAGCTGTGAGTGTTTTAGGATTGCTTTGTATTAAACTATATACTTTAGCAAAAACAAGATTTAATGAAAAATGGTGTGTTATCAATTATGCAAAATTACATCTTAGATAAGTCTCACTAGCAACGAGTCTTAGAAGAAGATCAATTTATTTCCTTACAAATGTGAACAAAGATGTTGAATTCTGAATTAGTTTGAAGTAGCCATTTGTCAAGTGAACATTATAACATATGTGAAAGTTTAAATACCAACGACCTTCGACTTTAAAAGTGTTACAAATGAAGTAATATAGTGTATTAAACTGTAAATATAGTGCATAATTTCGATTCATTAAACTGTTTAAAAATGGGTATCGGTAGCAGTGTAAAACAAGGTAAAAGAGAGATAGAAGAAGTTAGAACAGATGAAGCTGAACTTAGAGATATTGAAAAAACTATTGAAGAAGTGGACCAGTTTTTGAAACGCAGAAATTCATCCTACTCATTCAGGGATTATCCTACACAAGTTGAACAACTTGTAAACAAAACGATTGAAACCATGAAAAATATTCATGAATATGCCATGGAATTGTATGAATCCATTATCACTCTACGAAAAAAGACAGATGAGCTACTAAAAGATATGCAAACAGAGATAACAAAACTTGTTGATGAATTAGAAAGTAAGTTTTATTTTATTTTTACTGGAAATGGAAGCAATAGTGTATCTTCGAATCTCTTGCATGCTTACCAATACTAAATTTTCGAGGATTTATCTCGATTCACTCTACAACTCTATTGAGATGATTGTGTTTTGATTAGACCTTTCGCAAAATCCTTACTTAGCGCGAGATCTAGTCACCGAGATACCGGAAATGCAATCAGTATATACTCTTACAGACAGAAATAATTTTGGAAGTCAATGGACTCCTGATTTTGCAAGCGTTAATGTCTTGTTAACGTTTCGTATGTTTCTAGAATAATTCTATTTTCTTTACTGATATTAACTCTAGTTGGTACCATCGCGCTATTACGTATAGATCGTAACAACATGAGTTATATGAGTTTATAAAGTTTGCAGTTAATTTCACACATTGTCTCTAATTTAATGTAAAATGATTAACGTATCATTAGTTTATAAAATTAATAAAAAACAAAGATATAATATAAAGATATAATATAAAGATATAATATAAGGAAATAATATAAAGATATAATATTTAGAAAAATGAGATGATAGTACTTTTGAATTTTCTATAAAGGCATGCGTAAAAAAGAACAGAAGACGGAACAAAGACAGAAGGTGGGACAAGAACAGAAGACTGAAATTAGCAATACTAGTTCAAGATTAGGTGGATTTGTGTCTACATTTACTGGAAGCGGGTATAGTACTATCAATATTTCATTGAATTAAATTGAAAGAAAAATACTGGTTACAAATAGTTTCTTTTTAACTATTACATAATCGCTATTTTTTCAAAAGTTGGATAGTGTATAATAATGATATTAATGGAACTTTTCACAATGGTTTATTAGGAGAAATTATATTACATTAAAACACCTAAAAAGATACCAAATCTATGGAAGTCAAAACTTATAGTCTTTATCCATTTTACTGTGTTATATATATATATATATATAATATATATATATATATATATATATATATATATATATATATAACGCTTTTTAAAGTAACTCTTCACTTATCATTCTATAGGTTTATACTTGAGTCTGTATGTAAAGCTTTCTTTTGTAGAGAAAACGAAGTAAAGGAAAGGTAAGATATATCTGGTTATGCTTCTGTAATGACTTTAGTGGATTCATTATGCTAGAACCATATAAGTACATAACTTAAGTATGCTTACGTGTATCTCAGATTGTCAATAATGGCCCAAAAAGGTTTTAAAATGTAACCGTTTTGCTACTTTGGAAATTTGTTAGCTAAAATTTATGTGCATATGTTTGCAATAGATATTTTTAATTACAAAAATGCAAGAAATAAAAACAGAAAACATTTGATGACACATTTTATATAAGGCTTATCAAGGCTCAAAAAGTTTTATGGCTGTCATCAAGGTATTGTTGATAAGTTTGATGTCTCTGTGTCCAGGATTGCCCTTGATATATTTGACGTCTCATAGTTCCATGTTCCTTTCACACAATTTTGATTACACACGTGGCGGGTGTAGCTAGCTAAACAGGGGGTGCCTACCCTTCCGAATCGCCCGGCCTCACTTCCCTGGTGAAAGTTCACGTGTCTAACTTAAGTTGTCATTTCCAAAGTTTTTACTTTGCTTCTGGATTGTGATTCGGACAAGGATTAGTATGTTTTAATTTGATTTGAATATAACTTTAGAGGCTTTAAGATTGTTATTATCAAAAAAGATACATTATACATACAACATTAATCTTAGATTACTCGTAACAATACAACATTATCTATCTTTGATTAGCGCATTCTGTTAATTGAACAGTTTTATTTCAAAATTTTATAATGTTAAATTGATATATTTTATCGTTTACATTACTCTTACAAACTTTTTAATAATTAGTATTATTGCAAAACTAGATCTTATCATCCTATTATATGTATATTACATGTGTTCGGTTGTATATTCTATAAAAAATATTTGTTTTATTCGAACAGAGATTTGTTGGTAGCTGCTAAGCTTGAGAATATTTTGAAAGCAGCAAATGAATCTTTACAAAATCAAAACGTACAAGCCATAATTAATAAAACTGTAGAAGTTCTTCGTGGTATTCAAGACAAATCAGAAATCCGTGAAACAGACAGCGCTGAATTACAAGATATGTTGGAAGAATGGAAACGAAACACAAAACTTGAAGACGAAAAACAGAAAAACAGTAAACAGGATAAACGTGAAGACCAGAAGAAAAGAAACGACGAACAAAGAAAAAAGAAAGAAGAACAGCAGAAAAGGGAAGAGGAAGAACGGAGGAAAAGAGAACAGGAGAAAAGAGAAAAGGAGAAACAACGGGAAAGGGAAAAAGAAGAACAGAGGATATGGGAAGAGGAGGAACAGCGGGAAAGGGAAGAGGAGGAACTGAGGAAAAGGGAAGAGGAGGAACTAAGTAAAAGGGAAGAAGAAGAACAGAGGACACGGGAAGAGAAGAAACAGAGGATACGAGAAGAGGAAGAACAGCGGAAAAGGAAAGAGGAAGAACTGAGAAAAAGGGAAGAGGAGGAACTGAGAAAAATGGAAGAAGAAGAACAGAGGCAACGGGAAGAGGAGGAACAGAGGAAAAGGGAAGAGGAGAAACTGAGAAAAAGGGAAGAGAAGGAACAGAGAAAAAGGGAAGAAGAAGAACAGAGGATACGGGAAGAGGATGAACAGAGAAAAAGGGAAGAGGAAGAACAGCGGGAAAGGGAAGAGGAAAAACGTAGGAAAAGAGAAGAAAAAAAACAAAAACGACGTCGTAATCCAAAGCATTGGAAACCGTTCGTGTATGTTTATAGCTAAATTAAATTAAGCATAAGCCTAAGATATACACGCATTTCACAAAATAAACTTTTAGAAATTAATGCAACAACAACGGATTTTATTTTCAATTCTGATTTTTTCGATGATTCAAAACATGTTTTTCTGTCTTTTATCGCTTTTGTCAAAAGGTTTTGTTTAATAAAACTAACTGGCGATTTGGAATTTTACCCAACGTCACATCATAGAAGGAATGCACTTAGCGGATTAATAATTTGATTATAAGGCATATATCATGTACTCTACGTATATATTACAAAATGTACATCTTGGCTTGTTTATCTCACATAAGATACCGGTATAAGTTTGATAAAATCAACAAAAAACTATTGCATTGCACGAAATTCATAAAATTAAAACAACCAGTAATCCATTATTTAGATTTGTTCGCGGAGAGGCAAACTAGAAAACGGACCGTTACTGAAACGTATGCCCAGTATATATGCATTATAATACAATTAATAAAGTAGTGATGAAAACGAATTATAAATAAGAATTGTTACTCAATTTCATTTAATAAATATGAAAGGTTTTTTCAAAATATTAATTCAACTTTTAATGCATTTACTGTATTGTTCATTAACATTTAAAATTAATATTAAGAAATAGTTAATTTTCAAATTTGGAATTACACAAATCTTTTAATTATTACATCATAAATGTATAAACACATCTGTCAGTTTTAGGTACTAAAGCGTTTCTCTCTTGCTACTTATGATGATATACATTTAACCGGATTGTTTTAATTGAAGGAGGCTTTTTATAATAAACAATTGGCTGAAAAACAAATTTATGGATCTGTAAGGACGTACTTAAATGTTTTACACAATCAGTTACACAATGATTGTTTTAAGATGCAAAACGTTTTTGAACGTGTCCATAAGTACTCTTTGTTATTGAAAATTCATAATTCATCAATTTATAAAATCTTTAATTTTAATATTTATATTTAAAATGTTACATTATTGTTTATGCACATTTATTCTTATCAGATATTTGATATTTTTATCATAAAATTATATCTTATTGTATTTGCCTTATTTTATTAACCTTAGGTATGATATAGTAGACAAAGAACTTGTGAATGATGAACACAACGATGGTGTATGCTGCGTAGCATTCGCTATACCGGATAGCATAAACAAAGATGACCTGTTATGTTCATGTAGTGATCATAGTTCATATAATATAAGAGAGTGCATCAGTGATGATGAGCAGATAGCAAGTCTGGTTACTAATATCAAATCATCAACATACGAAAAACTATCATTAGAGGTAAAAATACATTGTTTATTAATGTTTTTCCTGCAAACTGGTTGATTAGATTTTCAGAAAATGTGAACACGTATCTCTTACCGTGCGCTGTGTTTAATAAAAACATGTCTATTCGCTTTTAGTAGAGTGTCTTAAATCTAAACCTTAATTTGCTTCTTATACTTAATTCTACACTTTACACCACTATCACTAATTCTTAATTGACAGAACGTCTTAAATAAATTATTTATTTATCATTCTTTTACAAAAACGGTAATTCCTTATACATAAATTAGTCCTGGACAGGAATTCTGGCTATTTTTTCAAGCATCATACGGATTCCAAACAAAAATATACTGAAGATACCAACCACAAAATTGTTTACAGACAACAAATTGTTGTGTTTAGAATTGAATATTCCAGCAAACAGTCGGTATACCAATGAATACAAACTGTGCATCATTGCTTGCTGATTTGTTTTTTTATTCCTATGGTGCAGAATTCATGCAGAACCTTGTTAAATCAGAATTGAAGACTGTCGCCAAATCATTCAACTTAACATTCAGATATAAAGATGACGTTCTGTCTTTTAACAATCCTAAATCTGGAGACTGTGTGAATGTCATCTACCCTAGAGTGCTTGAAATAAAAGATACGACTGATTCCTTAAGTTCTGCTACATATTTGTACTTCAGTTATGACTACCACAAAAGGCTACAATTGAAACTGTACGACAAATTGATGGCCTATTTATGGCCTACGGTAGAGGTTGTTCCTACTTTTGGAACTTTATACAAGGAAGTAAGCTGCTTACCAATAAATTGTTTACCCATTGATATTGCAAGCATCTGCTTATCAGGGCCCTCTAAAATTTTCATGGTCGTCATCACAATATTGTTCATAAGTTTGATATCACTCTGCCAAGGATTGCTCTGGGTGTATTTGGCGTCTCATAGTTCTATGTTCCTTTCACTTAATTTTGATTACACACGTGGCGGGTGTAGGTACCTAATCAGGGGGTGCTCACCCTTCTGGAGCAACTGATCTCACTGTTTTGGTGGAACTACACGTCTTTAACCTTGCTCGTCAGTTTTAAAGTTTTTACTTTTTTCTGAATCGTGATTTGGAAATGGGTTAATATGTTGGTTTTTTATTAAACATTTTATCATCCATACTTGTTTAATAATGTTTGTATTTGATTCATAAATTAACTGCATTTGTTATGTTTTGGTGCGTTTCGTGAAAATTGGCGTCGGAATTACCGACTGATTACCGACTAATTGTTCGCAGTCGTTAGTCATGGTAATTAACATAGAAAAAATTATAATAGGTGAGTGATTCACTGCGGCGTTAGGGGGTGTATGCTCCCCTAATGTCAACCATAATTCATTTTTTTTTACATATTATAAATCAGACACTCTAATTGAAAGATGGTAATATTAACATTATAATAATAATAATAATAATATTTATCATATCTGATTTAGAGTAATTGTAGTATTGGTTTGAAATACAGAGAAAAACCAAAACTATTGTTGGTACATAAAAATGGATTTCATTGCCTTTAGCTTTAATTAATATCATGTCTTTTGATAAATAATTGTCATTTGTCTCCGAAATTGGGTTGCGCATTCATACAAACCACAGACACCCCTCTGTTTAATCAAGATGTGTTTTCTCTTTTTATTCTTATTTTTGTCAATTACATTCTTGGACAATATTACAAGCAAATATGTATACCTTTTAATTCCTGTGTTTAGTATTGACTTTCATCCATTGATAAATTTAATATACACTTACTCTTAAATGTTTATTTTCATATGATTCGTGCTGCTGCTAGTGTCCATTACGAGTGTATATACCTTATCATAATATTACTGGAGGCAATAGAACAATTGCAGTAAAAGTGTCAGTTGATGAGGGAAAATGGAATCGTGTTGAAACTCTTAAACCATATACTTTAAAAGACAAATGGGTGAATATTTAATTTAATTCGAACTAATGTCACATGTAATTGTCATTTACCAAATCGATAAAACAAACATAAAATATGTAACGATTGTAACAAAAGTAAATTTGTGACTAAAACAAAACTGGTACTATAAATAACTCATCGAAGAACCCCAAAAGTACAAGTTAATGATAAAAAAATAAAGAGGAGACAAAATAAAAACATAATGTCAGAACCGATCTGTTTGTAACAGTGCATGCGCATCCGTGATTGTCATAACGCATTTTCACAAGAAGAAAAGTCACCTTTAAGGATCCTTAAAGCCCCCTTAAAGACTCATTAAATGGGGCTTTAAGGATCTTTAAGGGGTCTTTAAGGACCTTAAATGTGTCTTTAAGGTCTCTTTAAGGACATCCTTAAAGATCCTTAATGGAACTGAAATTTTAAGGATCTTTAAGGCGGCTTTAAGGATCTTTAAGGATTCGTTTAATAAACACAGAAAACAAATTTCTTTACATATTTTTAAATTTTAAATTTATATAAATGTGATGTTAAAAATAATTATTTAACTTATTATACTCTTTACACTGTTTTTATTTTATTTTATATTTTAGTTAAAAAAATTTTATTTTATTATTTTTTTTTATTTTTATTTATTTATAAAATTTGTAAATTTATAAAAAATAAATTTAATTATTTAATCTTTTTTCTTTATCAATTTATACTAATTTTGGTTGTTTTGCAAGTAGTCCTGAAATCACAAATAAAGAAGAACATTTTATTTAACATCATTTATTACAAATTTACTTATCTAATTTCGCTCGCAGCGGGACTTGAACTCACTACCCTTAGTTCCCCAGATTACATCCTTTCCTGACTCTACATCCTTATCCATTAGGCCACGGAAGACATGAATATACATTGTATATTTTTAAACTATATCAGTACCCGGTAGCCTAAGGATCACGTGACTAGCTCTAAATCTTTCAGATTTAATAATAAAATATATAAATAAAATGTTTACTCCATTTTAAAAATATTTTATTATTATTATTATTATTATTATTATTTTAGTTTGCTCTTTCATTCTTGAGAGGAATAATTTTTAGGTTAATTTAACTGACTTAAGATTTCTGATCAAAGGAAGACAGGCATATCAAACCTTTACCTGTAATACACTTATTTATCTGACTGGCAAACATCACAATTTTTAAGATCAATTATCGATCAGATATCCATTCCTATTTGTATAATCTTAATCATACTACTGCTTTTTTATTAAAATATTTCAATAATTCTTGAAATTAAAACAATAATTTTAAGTAAATTTTATTTATAATTGTCTTTTATAATTTAGTTACATTTTTGTTGTAATGCCAATACTTATTCCTTGTTTGATAAACAACAATAATATTGTACCAGCGACATTTAATAATCTGTACAAAATGGACGGACGAGTTTTAATGATAATTTGTTATAATCTTAATCTATTCTTCAAAATCTCGCATTTAACTTAAATGGCTGTTTTATGAGGGAAACAGTGAGAATGTTAAATAAAATAATTTCAGAAATTAATTCAATTCACGGTGAGAGAGAGAGAGAGA